>JAPZDY010000002.1:2136935-2165488 GCA_029783645.1 Ctenochaetus hawaiiensis
ATCTCCTCCAGACCACTTTTTTTCTCTCTTTAGCAGAGTGATAATAGGCACAGCTGTGGGGTTAGTGCTGGCTGCAGGAGACTAGTTTTCTGCAGATGCTCGCTGCTGCTGTTGCATTTTTGGATATCTTGTTTTGCTCACGTGCTAGCTCTAGTACCAATGGCATTGCAGTCACAGTGAAAAAGTTGGTAATATCACATGGATTTGCACCTGTTGTGTAAATCCGGAGGGGTTCAGCTGCAGCAATTATGCAGATCAGTTGGCATAGAGCAGTTTTTGTAAATATTTTGGTCTAAAATAGGCTTTTTTGTATATATTTTCACCTTGAGTATGAGTGCATAGTGCAATAATCATAGCCTATTAACCTTTGACTTTTAAGTCTAATTCAGTCATTCTCTATTTCCCACATAACAGACACACAACATATTCCAAGGAATTATTAATGTCATCACTTGTACAACAAGAATGTCATGGCTGTGTTACACAATAAAAGTATGCCTTGAAAAAATAATTTTATCAATACATTTTTGGAGTTTCTGAGTGCACTACAGTAAATAGATTACATATTTACAATTTAAATCATTAGTACTTTTTTTTCTACAGATCAGATTTATATAGCGCACTGTATGCTAAAAAAGATGTGATTTTGGACTCAGGCAATATGAGCTAATATTAGCCAGAGGTTCAGCACTCTATGCTAGCATGGTTTTTTTGATGGGTCACCTTTGCAGCTTAGCAGGTAGTTCACATATTTAGATAGTTCTCCATTATTAGCTAATAGCTTTGGTTGCACTGGGCTCTGGTCAGCAGTTATTCCCTTATGTTAATCAATGAATATCAGAATGTTAAGTACAGCTAGCATCTTTTCACTATGTTGTTTGTTGGCTTTTAACCAGCAGTGGCTGACACAGGGTTAATGGTTGCACTTATACAAACTTTCACTTCTGTATTGAAAAGTCCACTTATAGCCAAAGGTTTCAGGTCTCTTTGCCTGTCAATAACTTTTTGAATTGTAACGTTCTAAATCTAGCATAGCCAGCTAACATGTAATTTCTAATTTTAGTGGAGTGCATAGATATCTACCCCGTTAGCAGTGGAATGTGAAAACACCTTTCCAGTGACAAAATTTGCATTAATTCATCAATCATTTCATAATCATTTTCATAATAATAATAATAAAGTCAGCAGAGTCAAAGTCTATCATTTAGGAAACATAAAATAAGCAAACCACATTTGATGGAGTAGATTAATAGATAAATTAGTGGTTGACAGGATTTTCATGATATATCTTTGTATTGTGATAATATATCAGTATCTTTATTGTCTTCTAAAATGTACATTTTACTTAAAACAGGACTGTGCCTGTGCTGTCTTTCAACACATTTATAATGTTTGCTTTACATATTTTTAAATATTTATCACAGTGTATGGGCCAATTTTTGGCTTGTTGCCCTGTTTGTGCAGTTTTCCCCTCAGAGAAGTTGCCTTGACTGCATCACAACTCATCTAACTTTTTCCTTCTTTTAAAGGCCACCAGAAGAGCTGATGTGATTCGCCAATATTAACTCCGCCTCTTTTGACTCCTCTGAAGTATTTATATTGTCTTTTTTTTTCAATTGCACTGTGCTACTACAGGATTGTGTTTGCATCTCTTGTTCCCAAACTTTACAACGCACTGAACAAGCCTTTTAACATTCTTGCTATCCAGGTTTCACAGGTAAATCCCCTGCACATGCAGCTTGGAAGAAAACTAAAGCAGGTAGACAGGTTTAACAAGAGGAGCCTCAGGGAGAATCCATGGAGATCAGATAGAGAGGAAAGATCACTGTAAAAGTTAAAAACAAAAAAATGTTAAGTGAAAGACAGACAAGAGAGCAAGACAGAGAGATTTAAAGGGGTGGAAATCAACCAACTCAAGAGTGAGAGGAAGGTAAGAGAGTGTATAGTTCATAGTTTATAGTGGAGCAGGGAGGGGTGCAGTGTGCAGACCTGTTATTTCCTACCCAGTCAGTATGCTGTGTTGAGATAACAGATTTACACTTTTTTCAGCAGCATGTGGGAATGAACAGTTTATTTTCCCTGTAAGGCATTGTTTTAGAAACCAGTCACAACACCTTTAATGTTGCTGGCTTCCCCGCCTCTGATAAGAGTGCTGGTTCCAAGAACACACACACACACACACACACACACACACACACCCACCCATGCCCACTCCTTTAATTCCCACAGAGGGACTTTCTGTCCACGGCTGGATGAGTGTGTGTTTTTCTCTCTCTCTCCCCCTTACTCACACACAGCACACTTTCCCTCTCTCTCTCACACACACACACACACGCACCTATTCAGTCGACCAAAACTTGACCCACAACAGAGAAGCCCACATAAGCACTAAGATGAGAAGCGAACATTACGTAATAAAGGACAGCACTTCATAAAACACACCCTGAAGGGAGGAGTGCAAAGGTCGGTAAAGATTAAAGTGGAGCCAATAATCAGTCAGTCACACCTAACCTGCTACCTCCACCTGTGCACCAAACACCTGCACTATACTGCCCCCTTCTGCTGTAGCTGGTTCTATAAAATGAAAACCACTGACAGTCGGGCAAGCTTAGGTTTTTTTTATTAAAATATCCCATCAAAATATCCCATCATCATATCCCATCAGCACAGCTGCTGTCTGCATACAATTCAGTCTGGATTGTTTTTAGTCAAATGTTGCAGAACATTTGCTGTTGCTCCAGTACTTCCTCATATGGAAATGCCCGGCTGGTCTGTTCAGCACAGTGGCAAAGAAAATGCAGCCATTGTGTGGATCAGTTGCATGTGTTTGCATGTAATCCGACACCATTATGTAATGCCTTCCTTGAGAGACTTGTGCACAGGAGGGATGAGATCCCAGTGATGTTAAGTCTGCGAGTCGACTAGAGAATAAGCTGGATGTTTAAGGCAATGAGCAACATTTCCTATTTTGACGGGAAGTTGAACTTTTATCCATTTTTGTCAGTGAGTCAGTTACGACGTCCTGTTTCCATGGAGACTGGTGCGTCCCACCCATTGTTTCATGGGAGATTGACACAGGCATCCATGACTAATTAGTTTCATCCAGCTGCAGTTTGCTCTAACTCAAGGTCTCTCTTCTCGTTATTGAGTAAACCACTGGTCAATGATTGAGGGGTAGCAGTTTTGTGTTGCCTCTGTAGAGTGCCAGCAAAGCAAACAAGTGACTGTCATGAGAGTGACATCATTTCAGTGAAACCTGCCTTCAATTTGTCCGTCACTGTTGCAATAAGTTTTCACAAGCAAAATAACCTTACTCTGAAAAAAAAAAACGGCATAATAAATTGAACCAGTTTTCTGGTCTAATTTGTTGTGTTGTACACTGGGAACCAGACAGAGAGACAGACAGACAAACAGAGACTTCATTGAGTTATATAAAGTAATCACGTGGTGATAGTTTCAAGCCCCTATGTTTGGGGTTGTCACACTAAGTGCGTCATTGACCAAACAACCAGGAATTCCTCCTGACTGAACTCAAAACTAGAATTAGACTAATCTAGTCTTCCTTCCTCCACTGTTCCTCTAATGGTACTGTCTTACTGGTCAAAAAGCTGTCCTTTTGCAGACTTCTTATCAGTTCTTTTGTTATGTTTATGCACAAACAGCACATTCCTGTGGGGGAGACGGGTGTGCAGAACAGGATCTGAGCAAAGCTCTGCAGCTGGAAGGTCAGAAGGAGATGGAGGGAGAGAAGAGAGAGAAAATGAAAACACAAAGAGTCAGAAAATGATTAGAGGACTCAAAGTGCTGCACACAAGGTCTGGTTGGGATGAAGGGGAGGAAGAGAGGGTGTAACACAAAGAATAAAATTGATGGTCATGCGAAGGAAAAGGGAACAGACACAGAATACAATGGTTTTTTGTAAGCCGTGGTTATAGCTTGATGGTAGAGAAGGAGAAAACTAAGCAGAAAGGAGATAGTAGGACAGAAGCAAATAAGACCAAGGACAGTAAGAGACCAAAATTACAGCTAGTACATGAAAGAGGTCACATAGAAGAAGACACAATTGGTGCATGAGTAGATATAAAAGATTTTTTTAAAAAAGAGAGAGTTGAAAGCATGAGGGAAGTGAGACAGTTTTGGAAAGGAAAAGCAGGCAGGAGGCCTGGGTTGGGCTACTTCTGCATTCTTCCACAAAGTCTCAGGCCACCATCTGCCACTCCCAGCTCAATGGTCAAGAGAAAGACAAACTGACAAGTACACACCCAAATGCTATACGTACAATCTGTTAGAAGACACACAAAAAAACTGAACTCAACTTGATGCATCCATGCATACCCAATGAATGCAGGAGGTACACTCACATAAAAAGAGATCTTTTCAAGGAGTATTTTAAAGAGGAAATTTGTAAAATATGGCAAAAAGTTGTTAAAAACATTTAAAAAATGCACTTACATTATCAACAGAATGTAGAATTAACAGTTTTGATGTTATGTCATGTATGTCTTTGAATTTTGTTGCCAGGATGTATACAGGAATTAGCATGCTAACAAGTTTGCCCCTGCCTGTTCTGTCTTAAGCTTAATCACTTTGTAAATTCATCATAAAGTTTGCCTCACTAGAACTCAAGAAAGAATAATAAAACTAACCAATACCAACTCGATTTGTCCTGCTGGCAGACACTAGCTACAAGGAAAGCTAAAGCTAAGAGTATAGTGAGCAGCAGTTAGCTTTCAATGGGGTCATATGCTGCATCCTTTGTTACTCAATTTCTCTCTAAGCTGCCCATTGATGTTCATAATTATATTCTGGTTTACATTTCCTTCGGGGCAGGGGGGCTTCTTCCAGGTGGTTCTATTTTTTTAGATGATTACTCAATTTTTTCATGTTAACTGGTTTCGTTACTTTTGTTGAGAATTTTATTTTATCCTAGTTTTAACTTAACCTACTACATCACAAATAAAAACATTTCCCGCCCTTTTTTGGGACGAGGGCTCATGGGGGCCCTCTGGTGGCCACTGGGACCTTTAACAGGCACAGCTCTGGCTTTCCAATAGCTGCAGTGACTGTATTCAGTCCTCCAGAAGTTCAGACCTCACAATTAAGCTGCAGGATTCACACACACACCCTCCAACACTGACAAGGCAGGTGAATCCTGAATGTTAGATTGCAGTGGTAAAAAAAAACTAGTCAGCGAGAAAGACAAATAAATTGATCAAAAAATAAATGTAAAAAAAGTAGAATGATATGAATGAATAAGTGAATAAAACTACTCTAGAGTCAACAGGAGTTGCTTTTCTGTTGGAGGCAAAACATGTCCAAAAGCTTAGCTATCTTGCATCCTTATTCAAAGTGGAAAACAGTTTCTGAGCTTGCTAGCTTAAACTTCACAAGATAAACATAAATGTTGCAGCACTATGAGCCTGTCCAAATGTTTGTTCTAAAGGGAAGAATGTCTTATACTGCTAATGTTACCAAAGCATTTCCATGTGGGCTTGTTGTAAAAGGGGAAACACATTTCGTTTTAACCTCTGTAGGCTACAGGGAATATAATGTCCTCCAGTCAGGAGCACAACAAGGTTGACAGCACATCTCTAAACTCTGGCTGCTCTTAAATGTCACAGGAAACACCCACTCAGATGCTTTGAGCTTAGATGCAATTCCCACTATGCAATAAAAAAGTTCCATCCCTGTTAGAGATGAGCAAAATGCCTACAGTTATTTTGTTTCACACAAAACATTTAAAATTTCAGTTCAGTTTCAAAGAAGATAATTATTAAAAATTCTATTGATTTACTCTAAATATTCAGCAGTGTAGTAACATTTTTGTGAGTCACAAAGTGTTTCCATAGCTCTTGTGCTTTCAGGGAGGGGGGACTCAAAAGGTTGGTGTATATGGCCTGCTGGCTGCCTGTCCGACATGCCAACATATGGTTGCCAGACAGACAAATTCCTCTAGGACCAGACATCAGCACCATATGAGAGGCACTGAAGTGCAAGAAGACTGTATTATTGTATTTTCATACTCTTATGCTGCAGTTAGTGAACATATGCAATATATATCAATTCCTACAATTGGCTTTTCACTCTAGCTTTATTTCTTTCCTTTGCTGCCTCTTTTTGTCTTACGGTCTCTCTTTTGTGCAAAAGTGGGTGTAAGTACCATGTGTTTGTGCACTTTCGTGTGTTATGCCTGCAATTTATCGAAGTTATGAAGGTCACACTGAGCGGGAAAGTTAGGGAGAATATAGTGACACTTTTCCCGCCATTTGGAACAAATTAGAGCCATAACAGCTACAGTGGCGTGGCATGGAAAAAAGAATGGAAAGACAGACTCAATAGGAGTGGAAATCTGTAGGAGGACGTAATGGTTTCATATGGTCGTTATGTGCTGAAGGGCGGTGAGGACATGGGGGGAAGGGGAAATGGAGGGTTTCCTTGCTATGGGGATATCCCCACTTAAAAAGGATTCCCCTTGGTGGCCTCCCTAACTGCACGTTTCATTTACTGCACAATCTATGAGGTGGCATCTGGTCAGCCAGGACGTAATTACATGGGAGGAATGAGTCAGCCACTATACCTGAAATAGACACAGCCTGCAAAAGGACGTTAACAGATTGGACTGATATATCTTCAGGCACTTGGGACCAACACAAACAAACAAGGGAAAAATAAGCATAATGGCCAGTTGACTCATGCACAAATACAGGCAAAAGGCCATCACCTGCCGGTGCTAAGTTCTGGCAAAGCAGGGTGCGACTACAAAAATCTGTTTACTGGTTTGTAGCCTGATCAACCACAGACATTGCAACTGGTTGAGCCTGCAACTTCACTGGTCATAGTTTGTTAAAGTTGAATGCACATGAAGTAAAGAGTTTTCTTTCCCAGTGGAACCAGAAGTTATATATTCACCATTTCGCTCACTTTGATTGAATGTGAATGGAAGGAAAAGAGGCACCTGTTTGAATTTCGCCCATAATTGTCCATGCACCTGACGTTAAACTTGTCATATGGTTCTAGCTGTACCTGAGTAATTAGTGGGACAGAATACATCTGTTTTTCATGAATGACTTGTTTTATACAGACTTGTCTCATCATTAACAGTGTCAGACAATCGTAAGTGCTAACCAGCAACTACAGTAGCTACAGTAACAGATTACTCCAGAAAACTCTGGAAGTCACAGAGAACTTAAGAGGCTAAATCAGAGACCGCTTTTCTCCACAAAATATGATTCCGTTTCGGTTTGTTTGACGGAGGGCTGTAAGACATCACGCAGGGTAGCATTTGCTGACAGAAGCCACTGTAACCACAAGAGGCCTTTATGGACGTTAAAATTGCTCTGTTTGTGTTTGGTGGACGTGGTCAGGCATGTGGCATGAGGTCAGGACAGTCCAACATATAATTACTGCACTGATGCAACGAGGCATTGAGAAAAGGTGATTAATTTGATGTTTGAACTGTGAAACGATTTGGGAACTTTTCTTTTTGCCCATTTTGCCCAAAAAATAAAATCTGACCTGTCTACAACAGCAATGACGTATGGGCAGGCCAAAGCAAAAAAGAGACCTACTAGCCAGACTGTTACTGTCACCATCAGCCTCACAGGAGGAAGTCACATCACATCTGTTTTGCAGTCCAATGCAGAGTCCAGTCCTGCAAAAAGAACATGCTTTTTACACCTCAGGTTAGTGTTTTACCTGTATATCTTCAGTAATTATGTGTTAGGCTCAAACTGCTGCCAAAAGCACTGTGACCTACAACCACTACTGTACCTGAATGCATCCTACACAGACATTAGGAGGACGGAAGCTAATGGCTCTACTGCTGCTTTACCTACACAAACTGTATTGAAACTGTGGAACGTTTTGCCATGTAAAAGAGGCTTTAATTAATCAAGGGAGCATTCTGTTCCTAATAAATTCATCTTTTATGACAACCCCTAAGTTGTCCAGCATGGATAAAACCATGTAATTGGCTTCACATTTAAAAGCCTGAGTTGTGAACAGGAGCACTTGATTCTTACTCACATCTCAATCAATGGCTGATTCTTCTAAGAGTCAGACTTGGCCAGATTTTACATTCTTTGGAACCAGAAGTGGTCATCCCCCCCCCCCCCCCCCCTTCTTGTCTTTCTTTTTATCCTTGACTAAGACTGAGAATGCTTTGGAGAACTTCTTTCACACTGTGCCTGTCCACTCAAATGAACCCATTGTGTCCAAAAAGCATCCAGCCAAGTAGCTCAGACACCGGAGGGGAGCAGGCAAGTGCTCTGAAAAATTGGTCTGTGGCTACTGCAGTGTGTTCTTGCACACGCTTGTGAAATGTGGTGTGTCAACTCCACCAGGCATTTGCCAAGAAGCATCTATACAGGCCCATCATGCGTGCCCAGCGGGGTTGTAAAGTAATGGTCTGAGCAGAGCAGTTTCCCAAACGAACTCTGCAAATTTGTTTCTCGTCACCATGGTAAAGTGTAAGGCGGGTGGCGGGGGTTAGAGCCCGTTTTGGAACTTTCCTCCCATAGCAGCGCTCTGCGTCAGAGGGAGGGATTCTGGGAGTAATTACTGAGCGGGAATTTGGGGTTTCGGTGGGGAAGAGGAGGAGGAGACACTGAGGCTAAGAATGTCTGCAGTTTGTGTAAGAAAGAAACTGAAGGTGAAAAAAAAGACATTGATTTAATCCTTTTGTATTAACTATTGTGCATATGTGTAAAAAGAAAAACAAAACATCGCATTTTTCTTATTTTTGTGTCTCCTTGAGTCTTTTGAGTTGTATTTTATGAAGTTATTGCCTCTTAAAATGAGGCTCTGTGTCAGATCTTGGCCTTGCCCTCCTCTGAAACTGCTACTCCCATCAAGAGCTCCCTGAATACACATATAATCATCTATACTGAACCTTATAATTCAGTTTAAATGAGCAACATATGAGTATATTAGCACACTCGTATACTGATATGTTACTCATATAATGCTTGTGTATACTGAACCACCCTGCATCAACACTTTCCCAGAACTGACACTCAGTTTTCACTCTTTAGAACTCTTTATGGATGTTTTAATGACTCAATATTTTTACCTTACATTAACAGTGGCTCACAAACTGACTCGAGTCTGATCAAAGTTACAATCAATAATGATATCCATTTATGATTGTAAAGTCTCCAAATATTACAAGCCTATGTTTTCTCTGTAAAAGATAACATTCTTGAAATAATTCTACATGGACTTCCCTCATTGCCCTTTTATCAGTGAGCAGAGATGGAGAACTTGGGTCACATGAGGTGAAACAGGTCACACTCAAGTCCAGAATTTGATAACTTGGACTCGACTTAAACTGATAAGACTCACTTGACTATGACTTGGTCTTTAACAGCTGAGACTTGACATGCACTCGAGAGAGATAAATAATTAACTTTTATCAAACAGCAGCATTTTTATGCTGTTTGTTTTGGTCTACTTGTGTATCAGAGATGAGACTAGCATTAGTAGTTTGCCTTGATTTATCTCAATAACATGTGCAACTTGTGCGCTTTTCTCACCCCTGTGTGCAGCTCTTCTGTCCGATTCTGTTGACGTTCATTTAGGAAACTAACTGAATGCCTCAAAATTTTGAAAAGTGTAAGAAGACTGTGAAAGGTTTTGATGATGTTGAAAACTGACCACTATGTTTTAGCTTGTTTAAAAGTTGAAATAGTAGTATAGTAACAGTAACTGCTGGACTTGCTTGGGACTTTAAAGTTAAGACTTGAGACTTACTTTTTACATGTGTGACTCAATCCTACCTCTATCAAGCAGTACAAGTCACTGATTGGGTTTCAGTTCAGAAAACAAGTTATCTTTAATTAGAAAGTGATTTTTCTCCTTCATTTAGCTGAACTACATTTTCATAAATTCATACAGAATCCCTTTCTGATGCCAAGTCTTCATTCAAACACATAATTGAGTCTTAAGCTTTAATTTTTTTTCACCTTTCCAGTTTTAAAAATCTTACAGGTTTCTGAATTTTTTTTCCTTTGAAATCAATTCTTTTCCGTTCTTAACTTTAAACATATAAGTCAGCTGTTTGCAACACAGTAGTGTTGCATATTACATATGATGGAATAATGACACCATATCTCCACCTTTCACTTGTTAGCTTTTCCACTGCTCCACCCTGAAAACCACATACCAAATTTTTGACCTCACTCCTCCCAGGCTGGTGACCTTTGACCTCACCTTTTGTCTCTTCATCTGTCCACTCCTCCCGTCCAGTAAAGTTCAAGCCTTACAGCAATGACTAAATTGGGACATGAATTACGAAATGTTATGACTCAAATTTAAAGCCAGTTTTCTGCAGTGAAACACTACATTCTTGATACTATTAAGTGCAATTAATAAATGCCAGATAAACAGCTTTGAATCTTCATGTGTGAAATAAAATTTGAAAAAATATCTGCTACCTGTAATTTTAAATTGTCTTCCTGTGTTTCATTTTTGCAATTTTATGTTTGCGACTGTTTCTCTCCTCTTTTTAGTTTTTTTTTTTACATTGGCAGCCGCTCAGTAGGCCTGTTCAGTAATCCATCTCGTGATACTAACAAGCATTTTCTGACACTGCTGTGAAAGCACCAGCACTGTGCAATCCAGGTGGGCTGTAGCTGTCTACCTGTAACCTAAGTGCTAATTTGAAATTACAGCTGTCATACTTTACTCATATCTACTTCACAAAAACAGCTGTCTGTCTTTTTTTTAATTTGCAACCTCTTTCAACATAGATCCTTAATTAAAACCCCTTATAAAAGCTGTTAGAGTTCTTCTGTCTCATCTAAGCCATCTGTTGCCTTATCCGCCCCCTGCAGACCTGAACAGTAACATCTCTGGCTTCCTGGAATCGAGAAGCAGGCATTCCTTAAATCATGAGTAAACCCGGTGCACATTGTTTTGGTTTAACAGGTACAAAAGAAAAACACCCTCTTGTCATTTTCTCACACACACACACACACACACATACAGGAACAACAGCAGGCATTTCCCGATACCAGATTGTCTCATATCAGATGGTTGATTCAGCGATGTCTGCTGCATGCCCCTGCACCTGGTGGGAATGTTCCACACACCTGTAAACTGGCTCTGCATGAGTGTTTTCCATCTGTGTGACCCCCAGTGAGTCATTCTGAGCTTTTTTATGCTTCTACAGTCTCAGGATGGCATTGTTAGCCACACAGACACTGATTCTCACTCTCAGACAGCAGTGTCACATAGATAAACTGCTGTCAGTAATTTCTTTACAGTGACGCTGTGAGGAAGCGTGTGAGGAAGTTGTGGCTGAAGGCCCTTGTGTCAGCGGGAGTGTTAATGGGAGTTCCATAGGAATCATCTTTGGTGGTTTTTCCTCTTACTAAATAAGGTGTTGAGTGATGAATAGGCCAAGGGCTTGGTCAGTATCTTCCTCGAGGTCAGATACTAAACGATCTCATGGGTCGCCCGATAAATAGACGTCTCAGTGGTGGTTCTCTGCTTCTGTCAGTGCAGCTTTGATTTACTGCTTTTTGTGGGTGTTCTGACCCTTAAGGTCAAAAGGGAGCAAAAAAGGTCCAGCTGAACAAGAACGCTACAGTCTTGAGTCAGCCGCAATCGAGTTCTTTATTCCAGCAGACAAGAAGTTCAACTTGCAATCATAATCAGATGATTATGAGTCAAACTCATGAGTGTTGTAACTAAGCATTAGCAGCAAACACAACTTGTGAGCAAACAGAGCACTGTACAAACAAAAAATGAGGTGGTTTCAGGTGACTTTCAGGCTGACAGATTCAAAACCATATATAGACACACACGAGGACTGTTTGACCCGCCCATGCTTTAAGGGAAAGTGACACTATGGTGCAGCAGAATATTTGTCTTACTGCAGCTGTGACTGTCTTGTGACTTCCCGGAGTCAGCGTCCATCACGGTCAATGGCATAATTACAGGAGGTTGATAAGGCTGGTGGAGTAGAGTAAACAGAGGCTTAGCATCGCCTCTCCTATGCCAGGCATAAAACACACTGAAGATGGGTGCCAATTTTGAGGTTTCTATCAGTGATAAAGGAATGTCATAAGAAAATCCATGTATGTGCTAAATAGTTCAGATATTTTAATAAACATTGTTATTAACTTTCCCGAATCATGCCCTCAGTTATGTCTTAGTTTTAGTTGTCTTTGAACAAAAGTGTAACTTGTGGTTTCAGTTTTGACTTTAATCACAACTTTCCCAGAAACATACACAGATTTTTTTTTTTCAAAGGAAATGTTTTAACTTATTTACTCATGGATTTTTTCTCATCACATGCCTGGAGATGTTTGTTTTTTTCTGCTGTAAATTGTGTTTCGGGCTCTTAGTTTAGTTGGAGAAATAAAGTGCTCACACAGTGAGAACAACTGAGAGCATTTTCACCGTAAATGGAAAATAAAGAAAAAATTGGAAAGAAAATAAAAATGGACTGCTGATTATTCCCAACGCTGTGAATGGCTGATCTGTAGTATATTTTATGTTTTTCACCATTTTTTTTACATTCAAATTAATTGCTGATAAAATAAATCTTTATAAATCTGTATAATTAAACAATGGCTATAACAACATTAAACTACTTTCAATGAAACATCCATAGTTTGTTCATGTGTACATAAACAAACTGTGTTCTGCCACTTGAAGGAGCAGAGATTGGCTCAGTGTTGGGAGGGGGGCTGGTCATGGTGGGTGATGACTATCATGGTGATGCCAGGAAACATTCTTGATAGTTGGCCAGAGCCTTTGAGGTTCGTGCTAGGTGGCGTTGCTGCAGGCCAAAACTTGTGACCACAGACAGAGTAAGTTTTCCCATACAACATTTTGGTAGGAATGGTGCAAAAACTGGCATTTAACCTTTTTTCATATTTGAAAACATCAGAAAATATGGCATATAAACTAAAAGGATATCCAACAAGAGTCAGTTAAGGAAACAACCCACTTTTGGGAATTGAGCACTTGAGAGATTATTAAACATTAGTATCTTGAAACCATTTTGTGCTGTTGTACAACAAATATTGTGAGAGTCAAAAGGTTAGAAATGTGCACATTGCCCCTATTTTAGCATGCCTTGTTTTCCCAGCATGACCATGTTGATTTAAAATGATTTACTGGCAGTTAGATAAGCAATGAGATACTGAGATAAAACATAATCAAAAAAAAGGAAAAAAAAGTTTCTGTATTTCTCACACCTGGATGAGAGGTGTTAAGGCTGTGAGTCATATTTTGGCAAATACTCTGTTTCGTTATCTCTGAGGATGAAGCATGAAAAGAGACACTAAAGTCATACCCAGGTTTTAGTTTCACTGCACAAAAAATGTGTTAAGGTCCTCAAAATTGTCAGACTTTGACCACATTGACTTTATAGCAAAGTTTCTCACATGAGAGATGTTTTTTTTTTTTTTTTTACATTTCTCTACTGTAAAGAGCAATATCCCCTTGATATGCATTTACCTATCTCTGAAATGTAAAATTATGCCAAGGACTATGATTCATATGCTGTAATTTTTCAGTGAGAAAGAAAGGCACGATGTGTCTCCAATCATTTTTCAGAGCTACTCCTTACTTTTCTCGTGGGACAGCAATTTTAAACAAAGTATTATTCATATCAGTGTTGTAATATACTTAAAAAATCATATCTGAAGAGAGACTAAGTGCGCGCCGAAAACTAGAACATTTTTTACATTTTGTCTTTTGTTTGTGTATTCTCTAAATAAATGTTAAAATGTGTTAACAAGTGACCTTCAGAATGTTAGTAGATGTTTTTTTTTGTACATGTAGCTATCTCAATGCTAACCTAAGATAAGCCAGCTAGCTTTGTCCTCCTCCAGCCCTTGTTCCTTGACACACAGACATGACAATGGTGTTAATCTTGTTGTCTCACAAAATGTTGCAGTTGTCTCACAAAATAACCACATGCAGCTTAGCTTTAGAAATACGCTAATACCTTGTTCTGTAACATGTTTTCATGGGAACATACTCAGACTGAGGCCCACAGTAATCCTTATAATTTACCTTACACATAGAGTAAGTTTTAAACTCCATGCCTTTATCCGCTTTCATCAGCTAATCTCTGTTTTCTCTGTTGGGCGTGGCAACCACCACAACAGACAAAACACGGCAGTTATCGCTGCCACAGGTAGGCAAACGAAATCCATAAAACTGGCAAGCCGTATAAAAGACCCTGTATGACTGCAGCTGGTTTAGTCTATATTTGGGATGAGTCACTTTTGGAGGATAAATCAGAATATTTGATATTTTTTTTATCAAAAGTACATCTCTTTACACTTTTTCTATCAGTCTACCTTGATTTTCATTTTTTTCTTTATGTCTCATCCTTTCTATAATGATTTCTCTTTGTCAGGATAAACCAAGATATAAAAAGCTTACACTTGCATTGAGAACTTATAAATTGGCCTGAATGCACTTGGCATTTGGTGTCATTACTGTCATAATACGTTTTGAGGCAACCTTTTATGAAGACACTTTATTGCTACGATTAGTGGGAATCTTTTTTGTTTGCCTTCTCAATTACAGTACAAGACTTGTTTTGTTTTCATGAGAAGCTCTTTATACTTCAATATCCTGCAGCAAGTTCCTTCCTGAAAAAACAACAAAAACTTGGAGCAAGAATGAGACTGAACATGACTGAGCGGACAAACAGAAAACCATTCAGCAGGAACAGCATCTGAGAACAAGCTCATGCACTTACAGAAAACCACAGCGGGAAGATAATTTACGATTTGCAAATAAGACAGAAGCAATGTTCAAATTTAATTTAGTGTAATTCTCTGTTGACAGACAATTATATCACAAACACAACCTTGCATTTTTGTTCAACTTTAAATGACCAACAAAAGAAAACATTTAACTGCAAAGACAACTTAAAAGTAAAGAAAAGAAAAGAAGAGAAAAGACAAGGTGGGTTTCTGTCTTTGTTTCAAGCCAATAATGAGCTGCTTTAGAGGGACAGTACCATGTGAGGAATGTGCTTGTGTAAAAAAGCTGCAGGAGGGCTACTGGAATATGTTTACAGGTTTAGGAAAGTTATTGTTCCTACAAATCTACTAAGGAGACTTTGGAATTGTTCTTTTGTTTGACCATATCCTTTATGGGAGGAGGACAATCAGACACACATCCGGCCGCGTAGGACAGATAACATGCTGTACGTACGTAACATCTGGAGCTACCTAACATCTTGAAAATGCTTATCTGATTGAACTCCATTTTAGTCTGGGTTCGTTAATCATTGTCATCATCACTGTTTTTGGAGCTTTAGATGTACAATTCCTACAAATTTAGGAAGCTGTAAGTTTCCATCAGTTTCCATACAGATCAATACAGAAATGACTGAAAACCACTTAATGCCTGTTGAAAGAACGTTTTAATCTTAAAACACACTGCTAGAAAAACAGTTGACTGTGACGTTAAGATATAACCCTTAAACCCAGTATGTCCCATTAAACCATTTCAAGTGAGTGCAAATGTTTTTTTTCACATGGTATATAGGCCTGCCCCAGTGTTTGATGAAAAATAACAGAGCACATACACACACAGTAAAATTTAATTTTACAAGACCACAAGGCTGCAGTGTCCTGATGATGAATCAGTTCTTATCATCAGTTTGAGAGGTGTCCCTTCTGCAGATGTGACATGGTTTATTTCACACACCCACAGTGAGTAAGGACAGTGATGAAATCTTTTGAGCACCTCACTGAAGTGATCATCTGATATGTTTCAGTTGAATTCTGGTGAGGTGATGATGAATCGCTGATATGAGAGGGTGGAGCAATTGAAAACTTGTTTTTTGATGAGTCTAATGTGGGTGGAAAATTGAGAAATATCTACTTATGCAACCTTTTTTAATCGACATCACTTGGTGGATATATCGCAGATAAAAATACAAAAATCAACATATCTGTACACAAACATGTTTATACACAAATATCTATTTATGTGTATAAACAGTGCTATTTGTCTTTTTATATCAAAAAATTCCACTGAAGAGACCACATCAGTGTATCATACTAATAACAGTTGTCCATACAAATGATATAATTTATGTTTTAATGGCACAAAACTCTGTTGTTTTACAAAAAATATTATAAACCCTTTGAAGAGTGAATGTCTGGTATTCTAATGTCTTTGGGGGAATTTTAAAAACTTAAAAAAATGAAATGATACCCTGAGACTTAACTGTTCTATCAGTACAAGTAATATTTAGCATCAATCATGTCTAATAAAAATTCTCCTTTTTTCCAAGGTCTGCAAATCTCCAAGTTATTGAATTCCTCAGAGTTTACCAACTTAGGAAGGTTGTGAAGGACAAAGGCAAGCTCTGAGCTGTCCTGTGGTTTCGGCCTGTGGAAAAGAGGGAGGTGCCTCGGGGGTAAGGGGGAGTGGTCTTAGGGGCGGACCTGGAAAACAAGGTTTATATAGTTTAACGGCTTCCCCTCTCCTCCTGCCTTGTGTCTGTGAGCTCCCATTTCTGCCTGCCCAGCCAGTGGCTCTCTCTCTCACTCACAGTCTGTCTCACTGAGTCTTACACTCTATTGCAACAATGCAAGCTACAAGGCAAACTACATACTCTATGCGCTCCACCACCTCCTCCAGTGGCAAGAGCCCTGCTACATCATATGCTCGTACCTCCACTCCTGTCTACAGGACCCCCACTGTCCATGGAGGGGCCGGTGCTTTAAGAATCAGCGTCTCCTCCGGTTACCGCGGTGGCTTGAAATCTGGGATGGGAATGGGCCCTGGAGGCTTCTCCAGCAACTTCCAGGTGAGCACCAGTGGGAACAGCGGCGACATCATGGGCAATGAGAAGTTTGCCATGCAGAACCTGAACGACAGGCTGGCAAACTACCTGGAGACGGTGAGGAACCTGGAGCAGGCCAACCACAAGCTGGAGATTAAGATCAAGGAGGCCCTGGAGAAGAGCGGACCTGACTTCAGAGACTACAGCAAGTACCAGGCCATCCTGGATGACCTGAGAAAGAAGGTGAGGAGGGGTCTGGGGGAAGATGGCGGGAGCAGGCAGGGGAATGTACATGTGTTTATTTATTAACTGTCAAGCAAAAACACATTGGGGGATGCCGAATGGAGGAGGGGAAGGAGGGAAGGAGGTAATGTAAACTGAAAGAAGAGACCTGGGGCAAGTTGTAAGTGATGTGATGTGTCGTTAAGTAAGAAAGAGGTCAAATAGAGCAAGTCATGGTACATCTTGATGGTATTAACACAGCAAATGAGTCCAAATCAATACATTTTGTACCTTTGACCTAAAAAATACCCCATCAGCGCTCAAGGTGGAGTTTCCTAACAGACGGGGTTAAATGTGTTCCTGCTGGTCCTCGGCACAGTGCCTGCAACTACTCCATGGGCCGGGGGCTGAGGGGCCGAGGGCTGAGGGCTGGACCGGAAACAGCATTGTGGAGGAATGCTGGCGGAAACAAAAGACACACACAAAAAACAAAGAGTCCAGACTGTTAGGGTCAACTTGTGGGTCCGTATCACCACTTAAACTACATTTTTCCTCTTTGTTTAGAAAAACAAACAGTGTGATGTTGGTTGGACAAGTTGACAGAACATCCAGTACAGACATTATTACCACTGTATAATAAAATAGAGGTTGATCAGGTAGGAAATGAAAAAGGAGAGGAGAAACCTAATTGTCTTCTTTTCATTCATTTCCGAAGGTGGAGCTTGTCAGGTCTTTGTTTTCAGCTTTATATGAGTAATTGATCTGATAACACAATGGATATTACACTTACCTTAAACAAATAACTGTTCCTTAGGCACAGTCAGCTTGAACAATAAGATTTCAACACTTTAAGTAAATGAAGACATTACATAACCACGCAATTTATAAATTATTAATTTAAAGTTTTTCCTTGAATGTCAAGAACAAAATATAACACAAACTAAAAGGGCTGACTAAAAGGGACTAGAGTGAATGAGCATCAGTCTTCTTCCATTCCTCATTTAAAACTCAATTTTTTCCCTTTCAGGAAAAGTCGATATGGAACATTCCAGTTGGGCTCCAATGGACCCAACTTGAGAAACACTCAAATTTTGTCTGTCTACTGTCACTTTTCAACATTGGAAAACTATGCTCATCCTGCATGTTTTCATTGTGGGAGGTGTGCATGCCCACACAGAGTGTCTCATTTTTTTATTTTTTTACTTGTGGGAACAGCACAAATAGCAGTATCAAGGTCAGCGAACTTTTCTTGAAATGATAACAAATTAAAAGGGTGAAATGGGTGTCAAAGAGAGAAAAATGAGGAGTTTTCCTGCTATTATCATTCTTGAAACATTGCATAAAAACTCAAAAGCTTTGAAAAACAGGTTTTGTTTATTCCACTTTCAACCAAGGTCTGAGGGTTGATCCAAACAACCCAGGCTCAAAACAGTTACATGTTTTATTTGGCATGGTGTAAAAAATCACTCCAATGGTGAGAGTCTGAGTTTTCTCAGATCCCATCTGAGAAAACACAGACTCTCAAAGCAACATTAAAATGGCCCAATCCAGCAAGGCACGCACAGTCAATCATCCATGCAAATACACACATGCATGCGCACTCACATGATAAAGCACGCACACACACACAACCACCACCACAACCGCCATCACCACCTTCCTCATGCAAATCACCAGCTTGTGTCCTGCTGACAGGACAGATCCTGTTTCTCAGCAGCAACAGGGCAGTTGCTGCCTGGCAGCCAATGATTGGCTCATGGACTTTGCCACCTGGATGCCTCTTTGCCATCCATCCCAGCCCTTATCTGGCCTACTGTGACTACTAAAGCAAACACTGCAACCATCTGGCTTTTGAAGAAGCCTGCTGCCAACTAAACTTAGTAGTATTTCCCTCATGGGAATTAACACACTGTGCTGAAACTTGTAAAATAAAGACAATTACCCATGTCTCAGCTCAAAGATGTTATCAGGTGGCTGGTTAGAATATCACTTTTTCCTTTTGTAGAATAATATTCTTAAATTATTTGATTTTCCTTTAGTATTCTCATACATTGAGGCATGTGTCTTCAGTTTGCAGACCAACCAACTTCTCTTTTATGTAAATCTGTTCTAGGTGTTTGATGCCACCACTGACAACGCCCGCCTGGTTCTCAACATCGACAACGCTCGTCTGGCGGCCGATGACTTCAGAGTGAAGTAAGTTCCACTCACAGTACCACTGCTATTGTAAAACACTGAGCCTGGCAGCTGTTGGCACACCCTGTTTTACTGCTGAATAGGTCGTAAGACGAACACGTAGCCTCATTGTCTAAAGACAGTTGTTTGTCTTGCAGTCATTATTCATCGCCTTTGCATCAAAGCTGGTGAAGACCTTTAAGTTGTGTCATAAATTCAGTTTCATAGTAAACATAGATGGCAAAAGAATAAAGAAAATTTTAAAAAATACTGTACACTGGACAAATAATGACCATATTTGTACTTAAAGCACCATTAAAAAAGATTAAAGGTGACAATGAGTAGTTCCTTTCTGTGATATTAGTCACTGAGTTTTTAAGTACAATATTGTGATTAAAAGATAACAAAGCTGGACTCATCTCTGTGAATGTGAGCAGCTGTGGCAGGTTTTGAAGTTCTCCTTGTGAACTGTGCTGTTTAGATTTGAGTCTGAGCTGGCCATCCGCCAGTCTGTGGAGGCTGACATCGTCGGTCTGAGGAAGGTCATCGATGACACCAACTTGAGCCGCATGAACCTGGAAAGTGAGATCGAAACCCTGAAGGAGGAGCTCATCCACCTTAAGAAGAACCACGAAAATGTGAGTATACCTGGGCAAAGTCCTTATATTGAAAATTTACATTGAAATAAATTTGATTCTGAGACCTCAAATTCCAAAAAGCCCCAAAAAATATCTTTAGAGAAAAAACACAGCTTATCTTTGTCAGGACACGGTTGGTTTGGTTTAACAAGATCAGACAACATTAGCAAATAATCCATCAGCTGTCGTCACTTTTTGATTCAAATGTTTGTAAACTTTAACTGACATGATGACATCACATTTAAACTAGTGACAAGAGAAAGAAAAAAAAGTGCATAAATCTCTGTTGTAAAAAGACAAAACTGTCCCAACACAAGCAGAGCTTTCTGTGTTTATCTGTGGCTCCATCTTTTAACGTTGCCAGCTGATTTATAAGTAGGGCCTCAGGGTCTTTAACAGAACCTTAAGCCCTGGTTTTGTGTGTGAAAATCATAGATTAGTCAAAAGTTGTAATCATGCTGCTTCAGTGTTTTCATTTTCAACAAAGTCTAATGAATTACTACAAAAGACACTTTTAAAAGCCCTCTGGACATCATTTCAGCAAACATCCTCACCTATGGATGACCTGACTGACTGTTTGCTTACCAGCTGATCACATTAAGCTGCTTAAACATCATTACCATGTGTGCTTAAGTTAGTTAACAGTATGTATGTTACAAACTACGCCCTGACTGCACCTGACACATCCTGACATGCTTTAGGGCGTTCCTGAAAACAAACTTGAGAAACTTCAGTGGGAAGAAAGAGGTTTGTTAAGAAATCTGAATGATCTGTTTATGAATTTTGTGGGAAGCCACATCGTAGAAATGGTTTCCATCCATAATTTGGCAACAGAGAAAACATCAAAGACTTAAAGCTGCACCCTCTATATGTTTTCCTGACCACAATAGGATTATACTTGCAAGATGCAAGGAGTCTCAGCTGAGTCATTGTTCCATAAAAAGAGTACAGTGGTAAAATCCACAAAATCCAAACAGTGCCATATCCGTTTGAAATGGTTGAAAGATTTTATGAGGACATTATTTCATTCACACCTTTTTTCATTTAGTTCCCTGTCAGATAAGAAGATAAAGGTATTGGTTTTTGTGTGTGTAACCAAGTGTTGTATCCAATCTCTTTTCTGTAGGAAGTGATGGAGCTACGTAACCAGATTTCCCAGTCAGGAGTCCACGTGGATGTCGACGCACCTAAAGGACAGGACCTGGCACAGATCATGGCAGAAATAAGGGCCAAGTACGAGAAGATGGCACAGAAAAATCAAGAAGAACTCAAAGCATGGCATGAAACTCAGGTACATGACGAATAACAGACTATCATCTGCAAACAAGGATTTCTCAAGAACTGTTGAAAAACTAATAAGTGCAGTCTTTAATTGATTTTCACTTCTCTTTTGACCTCTAAAATTCTTTTAGATAACAGAAGTGCAGACCCAGGTTACACAGAGCACAGAGGCCCTGAAAGGAGCCCAGACAGAGGTGAATGACCTGCGCAGACAGCTACAGACCCTGGAGATTGAGCTGGAGTCACAGAAGAGCCTGGTGAGAAGCCCTCAGTCAGCACACACTTCATTTACCTCAACACACACCTATCTTAACTCCCTGCAATGCTTAACTCAACACTCTCACTTGAAGTCTCTCACATTCACTTTGTTGACACAAGCTTTACACTCTGGTGACCCCTCGCTATGAAGCTGCCATCAGCCAGCTGGGCTCCCTGTAAAAATTTAACCCGTTCCATTCTCTCTCCCTTTGCTTGCTTACAGAAAGCCTCTCTTGAAGGCACAGTGAGGGACACAGAGATGCGTTACAACATGGAGGTTGAGTCTCTAAACAACATCATCCTTGGTCTGGAGGCAGAGCTCACACAGCTGCGAAGCAACATTCAGCAGCAGACGCAGGAGTATGAGGTCCTGCTCAACACAAAGATGAAGCTGGAGGCCGAGATCGCCACATACAGGCGGCTGCTGGACGGTGGAGACTTCAAGTGTGTATTTTATTGATCCTTTTAATGATTGTCAGAGTTGAATGTAACATTTTAATTCACTACCAACCTGCAGAGGCCATTAAAGACTAATAAAAAAACCTGTGACCTGGAACTACTTAACAATTAACTTGGTTTTGATTTTTCCGCTCAGGCTCCAAGATGCTCTGGAAGACCAGAAGACAATAAAGACCAAAGTGATGACTGTTACACAGACTCTGGTGGACGGCAAAGTGGTTTCCTCCAGCACAGAAACCAAGAACCTTTAAATATCAAGAGTAACTACCTGATACTGTGTACATCATATGATGCATGACATACGATAGGCCTAAATTAATGCTTCTTTCTAATTGGTTCTCCTGTCATTTAGTCATTGGCACTAACAAATGTTGCAGTTAGTTTCACTTCCTGGGTATACATCTCGACCACAGGCTGATTGAAAAACTGGATTAGAGGAAAAACTAAGTCATCTTTTATTTATTTCATCATGACTTATTTATGTGTTTGTGTGTTGATCTGTGGATGTTTACAAAAGTTCAGAATTGGAGAGCTGTGAGCTTTTTCAGAGGCAAACTAATTGAGGTTCAAAATAATTTAAAAAATCCAATAGAAATGCAAAATACTTTTTTATATTTCATCACCTTTGGTTTTCTCTCTGTCCAGTTTGGTCTGCCTGTTGTGCTGTGATGTTGAGACATATCAATAAAGTTCAGTTGTAAACTAATCTTGGTGTGAGAATGTTTTTATTTTCTTTTTTTCAAAAAACAAAATATCTTCAAAGAAATCATACATGTCAAAATACATCGTCACAATTTGAACTAGGAGGATGAAATGAATGAATAAATAAAGTATAGGCACACACAAGGACAACAGATAGTGTCAAAGGAATAATAGCTGCCCTCTTTACCAACGGCAGAATCACAATTCAAAGAGACAATTAATTGCTGACTTCACAAAGTCTCAGCTGGTGTCAAAATCGAGTTGTTTTCTGTTGGTTGGTTTGTACACAACCTGTTCTACCAGGTATGTTTAATTTTGATTCCAGTCCTTCGCTGGATAAACTGTAAATTTAATCGAAATCCAATAACATCTCAAACCACCCTAATCCCTTACCCTGTAAATCCTGAAGAAATTGGTAACTGATGTGCACTTTCATCTTAAAATAGCTAAATTATTTTACTAACAGCTCAATGATACAAAGTTTAGAAATGTTACTTAAACATTAAAATAACGAAGGAAACTTACTTTTAAACTAAAATGCTTTTCAGTGCTTTTCACAGATGCTTTCATCTTTTCACTGATTTTGTTGACTGTTGATTGTTGACCGCTGTTGATTGTTACCATAGATACATTTCCTGTATACTATCTTTCATGAAAGTGTCAGCATACCTTTTCACGAATTGGTTCAAAGTGGGTGTTAACAGGGACAAAGTCTAAGCAAGAGGGTTAAAGGGGAAAATGTTAGATAGGAGAAGAGTGGCACGCCTTTCAGAGAGGTATATAAGAACCTGGGACTTTTACTCCATCCTCCACTCTGAGCTGCCAAACATCTCTGCGCCACTGCTTCCTTCTCTGATCGATCTGCGCACTACTCTTTGCAATGGAGCCCAAGAATAGACGCCATTCATCTAGTTCAAGAAAAGTGAGCTATGCCTTTAGTGACAGGGTAGGCTATGGTCCTAAGATCGCAACTGCCACACGCCTTGGTAGCGGCTTTGGAGGGGGGTATGACTACCAATCCTCGGCCTCTGGGTCAGCTTCTGGAACCATGGTCGTTGCTAACGAGAAGGTGACCATGCAGAATCTGAACGACCGCCTGGCTTCCTATCTTGACACAGTGAGGGGTTTAGAGAGGGCCAACGCAGACCTGGAGATCAAGATTAGAGAGGCTATAGAGAAGAAAGGCCCCTTGGAAGGAAGGGACTACAGCAAGTACTACGCCATCATCGCAGACCTTAGGGCCAAGGTGAGCTCCTGCATGAACAAATCAGTCTCAATTGTTACTTGATCCATCATGTTTAGTTTTGTCTTTTACTGGAAAGCCAAGAAAATGAAGGGCAAAAAGATCGGTTTACATTTTACAAAATAATGTTGAAACTGTGTATAAAAAAGTGTATAAAGAAGATTGCAAAGTAATGAATTTGACACCTCTTAAGTGTTCTAGTTAAACAGATATTACACTGTCTTAAGGTAAAGAAAATGGTCATTTAGCATGAATGCTACTTCACGCTGGTGCACAAAATATCTCCTAATACAATACCTTGCTAGGTTGTTATGCTATGACAAAATATTCAAAAATATCTGTTTAATCGTATTTTTTTTGGTAGACACCGTCATCAGCCCTTAAAGATCTCAATCCTCTGCTGACTGTTTTTACTGCCTTGTAAATGTCACATTATGTTGGTGCAAAAGTCATTCCAGGCTCAGTCACATTACCTTTTATTATCATGCCTTTTGCACTCAAAGTGTTCGTGCATCACTCTTACCGATTTCATAACATTTATAACTTTTTGACTCTTATCTTAATCTCAGTGTAGAGCTATGAGAGACTGTATCATAAAGATAACCTTCTTTTTATGACCTACAGCATGTCATCATAGGCATGTTCCTACACCTGCACAATTTATCAAAATGAAAAATTACTGTTTGCAGTCCATTAAATTGACAGTGGGAGAGTAGAACACACTAACTGAGCATAGGCAATGTGTTTGTATTTCACATTCTGACAATGACTTAATCTATTTGATTTTTGCAGATACTTGATATGATGAGGAGCAACGCCAATCTTGCTATCAGCGTTGACAATGCACGCCTGGCTTCAGATGACTTCAAACTCAAGTGAGTATTCAGCCTTGTTTACATGTCAAAAACCAGCTGTCCTTCCAGTGTAAATACATCTAACATACTGTATGTTCTGTTAGGATGGAGTATGAGCTGTCTATGCGTCAGACGGTGGAAGCCGATGTGGCCAGACTGAGGAAGGCCCTGGATGACACCAATGTTGTCCGCCTGCACCTCGAAGGTGAAATCGAGTCTTTGAAGGAAGAGCTGATCACCTTAAAGAGGCACCACAATGATGTAAGCGACACTAGGCAAAAAAATGTTTGTGCCAAAGCCTTTGGTCTTATCAAACTAAACAATGGAATATTGATTCAAACAGAAAAACCTAGGACTGTGAATTCTCACTATTATAGCAGTTTGTTTGTGCCTTAGCCTCTCTGCACAGGATAACCCCACTAAGTTTGCTCAGGAAATAACTCCCTGACTGTTTCCCCTCTTAACAGGATGTTGCTGAATTGCGTGCCCAGATCAGCCGAGGTGGCGTCCATGTAGATGTTGACGCTCCTAAAGGACAGGATCTGGCCAGGATCATGGAGGAAGTGAGGGCTAAGTATGAGAGGATAGCAATGAAGAACCAGGAGGAGCTCAAAGCATGGCATGATTCTCAGGTAATTTGTCAATACTTTTTTTTGTTGACCAACTGTGTTCCTTAAGCACTTTTTCTTTATTTCATTTACATTTTATCTTGTCTTTAGATTACAGAGGTGCAAGTCCAGGTGACCGAAAGCTCAACAGCACTGAGGGCAGCCTCATCTGAATTGTCTGAGATCAAGAGGAGGTATCAGTCACTAGAGATTGAACTGCAGTCCGCACATGGCCTGGTAAGAACCACTGTGCCAAATTTTATAACCAATGCAAGTTGAAGTTCATTGAGTCATCAGTGGTTTACGTGGTTTAAGTTAAGGCCTGAGAATACACTTTTCTTTCAGGCCTTATTTGGAGGCCAACCATGCATCCTTTTTTTCCATAATCTTTGCTTTTGAAATACAAGTAAACATTCATACCAGCTAAAGCAAGGTTTCAAACACTCTGGAAATCATTACTTGCTTAGAGGAATAGAATGAGAGTTTGATAATTCAGCTCACTTCTTGCTATCTTGCATGAGCAGATGGACACAAGTCTCATCACCGTTTAACTGTGGAACTACACCTGCTAAGCTACAAAAGACGGTTAGGCTAGCTTACCTATTAGTCCTTAGGCTCTATCCTGTTTGTTTGTTGTGTGCAAAAACAACAATGTGAGAACAACAGGTTTTGGTTTTAAAGGGTGTTAGTTTTAGCCAAAGATGCACTGTTAGGCTTTTTTTTGTTTGCTGTTTCTCCTTGTCTACAGTCTCTGTATTAAGATGAGCTAGCTAAGCAGCTGTTAGCTTTAGCTTAATATTTGTCATGCAAACACTTCTTATCTAACTCTTGAAAAAAAGCTGAGAAAAGATTCTGCTTCTCTACTGCATCAATCAGTGGTGAAATCAATCTTTTTCTTCACCTCTTGACAGAAAGCATCTCTGGAGGCCACCCTGCGTGACATTGAAGCACGTAACAATATGGAGATAGAGAGGTACAACGAGATCATCGTAAGGTTGCAGGAGGAGCTTAGTCAGATCAGAACTGACATCCAGCAACACGCAAGAGAATACGAGCTTCTGCTCAACATCAAGGTGAAACTGGAGAATGAGATCGCAGAGTACCGAAGGCTGCTGGAGGGCGAGGGAGACTTCAAGTGAGTATGAGGAGACGAGGCAGAAACTTTAGGTATATATGTTCTGAAATCCAGTTTAATGCATTGTGAGTTGTCCTTCATTGAAGCTTTGTTCATTTCAGGGTAGCACTACC
This sequence comes from Ctenochaetus hawaiiensis, assembly GCA_029783645.1. NCBI lineage: Eukaryota > Metazoa > Chordata > Actinopteri > Acanthuriformes > Acanthuridae > Ctenochaetus > Ctenochaetus hawaiiensis. Next base: position 2,163,398 of record JAPZDY010000002.1, read on the forward strand.
AAATTTGATTCAAATTAGCTTCATGCAAATATGAAGCAACATTGATATGGAAAGGAAAAGTAAATTCATCCTTTACATTTCAACTGCGGTTTTTCAACTGCCTCTTCCAGTATTAAACTAAGAATAAACAAAGTTCACTCATAACAAAGAACAACCTAGTATTGATTTTATCTTTGTGTTCATTTTCCAGATTAGCGGATGCTATTGATCGGACTGTCGAGACCAAAGTGGTAACAGTCACTCAGACTCTGGTGGATGGCAAAGTGGTGTCAGAGAGCAAGGACGTTCAGGTGGCCAAATAAAAAACTGTAAAAAAGAAAACTTTGCAACAAAAATAAAAGGAATGAAACTTTACATCATGCCTTTGACTGTTTTTTATCTTTGTGTTAAAAAGTAAAACATTCACTACAGATTCAGAAAATTTAACTGATCCCAAGAATGACAATCCATTTGCAATTTATCCATATATACAACTCATATCAACATTTGTGTTGAGGGCCGCTGTTTAGCTCACTAGGTAGCGCGCGCGGCCCATATACCGAAGGCTCAGTCCTCCGCGCAGCAGCCGCGAGCTCGATTCCGGCTCCGACCCTTTGCTGCATGTCACTACCCCCTCTCTCTATCTCCCTGTTTCCCCCCGTAACACTATCAAATAAAGGCCAAAAGCCCAAAAATATATATATAAAAAAACATTTGTGTTGATATAAAGCAACATCATTCAAAATGACATCTGCCTGTGTTTAGTAGACTGATGGCTGAAGAAATAATAAAGATAGATAGATAGATAGATAGATAGATAGATAGATAGATAGATAGATAGATAGATAGATAGATAGCACTGTAATGTGCATGTAGCAGGTGCAAGTGATGCTTGATCATCATCAGTACTTGAGCTTCAAGCATTTATGGGACCATTTATACATTTGTAATGTGCTGATTCCTGAACATAAGCAGTTCCAGCAAAAGCCATGGGGATCTCCATCAACAGCATAGTATGGCTAATATCAGTTAATTCTTTAGTAATTCTATGTATACAATTAGTTAGCTCATGTATGTATGGCCTCCAGAACCTGTGAGTCTCATCATTGGCAATACCTGCAGGTGTTTGTGGCTGTAGTGTGCATATTTCTAATAAACTCAAAATTAAAAAGCTGCAAATTACTTAAAAGTCACAGTATCACACATTATACAACCTCAGCTTGCACAGAGAATGAGTACAGAGTATGTAAGTGAACTCGCCTGTCATGCACATAGACACTGATGGCTCTCTGGCCTCCTTCCATCATCCTCCCACACACCCAAGTCTACTGTGAGTGCTGGAAATTCTTTCAGCTTCTGAGAAATTCACATTCTGACCTACAGGTCTTCAGCCTTGGCCCATAATAGGCTGAGAGCCTCTATTCCCATGCCATGTCCAAGCAATCCAAGCAGTGTGTCTGCTTTCTGTTTATTTACATTCACATTAGTTCCTGCATGTTCTTTGATACAAACTGATCTCCTGGTCTCTGTTAAAACACTACATAACCTCATGTTAACAGGCCCTTCCTATGCTGTCAACAGAGATGTGGAGAGGAACAGATTTTTGGTAATTGTCTAAGACATTTTTGGACATTAGGGGGTGATTATACAGCTTGAACTCAACCTTTCCTAATCAATGCACTATTCATCATCACAATGTCTCTTTTTTTTTGGAAATATTCAATTGCTGCATTCCACAGACAGTCCCATCACTCATTCTGCCAGATTCTAATCAAGACTGTTTCCCAACTTCATCTGAAAGGCAAGCTAGAGTTTCTTAATCTGTGCCAGTTTCCAGTTGTATGCCCTACAGCTGTTATGAAGTGTGTGTTGGAAGCGTGTCAGCTTGTGAGTGGTCCCTCATACCACTCTCACTATCTGTTGTTACTGGTGAAGTCGTAAAGCTGTCCTCCCAGTGGCAGCCAGATGCTTCCTCTTCTGGGGCAGACAAACCAGACAGAGAGAGAGATGGTCAAAGGGGGGTTGGCGGGAATGACAGACATAGCATATAGATGGATGCATAGCTTTGGGGGGGGGGGGGGGGGGGTGCGTAAATAAATTAAATAAATAAAT
>JAPZDY010000002.1:2177001-2191300 GCA_029783645.1 Ctenochaetus hawaiiensis
TAGTTTGACTCAATGTTTGTGTTAAAGATCAAATATGAGATCATCCCCCTCCATTGTGTACTACCCAAGTTATTCCTTACATTACTATGTCTGTGATTGTGTCGAAGCTCACAGGAACTCATTTTTTACATTAAGGGATTACTGTTTACAACTGTAAAAGAGCCTCTTTCTGACATTTTTATGTTGTAATAAATTAGCTGGGTTTGTTTGCCTGATCTATACGAGACGATGATCTTCTGTCAAACATGCTCCATGTCTGCTTGCCTTATGTAATGCTGACAGTGGAGCCTTATGGTTGGTTTCACAAGATGATGCTACAGAAAATAACCCCATCTGTTAGGAATTGTGGACGCCTGTAGCTTTAAAGCTTCATATACACCCATGAACTCTATCATCACGCAAGGCGTTGTCTCAGTGGATTTACAAGCAAAGCACTGAGAGTCTTCTTGGGGTAAAATTAGTGTTTGTTTCACTTAGACTCCATAAATTAATAATTCTAAGAACTAGACTTCAAAACAAACTTAATACAAAAATATTTAGTAAAATCTTAAAAAGAATTAAGCTAAATTATTTGTTCTTAATGTTCATTCAAAAGATACAGACAATATGGTTCTTTCACTGCCTCCACAGAGCGCAGCCTGTCTTGACCTAAGGGGGTTATGTGGCTGAGTGAATCTGCATCTCTGAAAGCCCCTCAGTTCAAATTCAGCAAAGAGGCTCTTTGCTTTGAGCGTTTCCACGCTGAGGAATCTAAGAGATGATTCTGCCAGGCACCATACAGTGATCTTACTCAAATCATGCCATGTTTCACCCCAGAGGGATAATCACCCTGGCATCTGCACTCAGGACTGGTTGTCTTGCTTCGTTAAGTGCTCAGCGCAATCCATTCCTTTTGCCTCTAATGCAGAAAAAAACATAATTAAGAAAAAATTTGCAAAAGTATTTATATGGGAAAATGAACAAAGCATTATTGATTGGCTTGGGGACAGCAGAACAAGCTGTAAAAACAAAATTTAACTCATTATCATCAAAGAATGTTCTCAATGTGAGTGATTTACTACTCACACAGCAAACATGGAGTAACATTTGCATTAAAATGGAGTTAGCTAATGAACAGCTTCTTCATTTGATGTGAACAGCTGCCTGTTGCATCTGAAAGGGAAGATGATTATAGAAAATTTGTGCTCTGTAACCCCAAAACAATAAACTGAAGGGACTAAATCGCTTAAAAGATAGGATTATAGAGTCAGCTGAGTGAGTCCTTTCATATTACAAAGCAATCATTTCATCCAATAAGGGACTAGTGCTGCTTAAAAAACAGAAGCATTAATATTACGTATCTGTGTGTTTACAATGGGCAGAGAGAGCATAGCTGACATTGCACAGCTGTTCCCCTTCTGTCATGATGCAGCAAGATAACAACACTGTTCAGCACAAAATTAGTTGTTCTACTGTAAACATTACCCCAGGTATTATACACTGTCACTTATTGTGTAGCTTTTATGTGAGTAAATAAATACACAGGAGCTGAAAATGAAAACTTGACAGGTGTGTTATGAGCCTAATATGAGCTGCTGTTGAGAGACGGACGAGAATCCAATTAAGAGGTGACAACTGAAGCTTTGTCATGAAAAAGCCACTGTTGTGTTTTTACTTTAACTTGCCCATAGAAACCTTCAATATTTAGTTTAGTCTGTGTTCATCTAAAACGGGCCTCAGGATGTGTGTTTCTACATGACAGGCTTCTGCTGAAGTTCAGTTATGGAGAAAAAGAGCACAGGGGAAAAAATGACAGAGTAAAAACCACTCTGGGAAATTTTCCATATAAAAAGAGACTCATTGCCTACAGACACACACACACACACACACACACACACACAGATCACACATATACATACACACACACACACACACGCACACACACACACACACACACACACACACACACACACACCCACACACACACACACAAACACATAGATCACACATATACAGTCTATTCATAGCACAATGATTTATTTCTAGTCATCAACTTTCCAAGCTCCATGTGTTTTTTGGTGAGAGAGCTCACTGGCATATGAGGGTAAAAGAAACGGTAAGTATCGTCCCTGTAACTCTTTTAAAAACTTGAGATTAACCAGATACAGAATAAACTATAACACTCACATCAACTCAGTTATGTATATATGTAATATGACAACAAACACTGACAGCAAGTACAGGAAACAGTACAGTGTACAGACATTTAAAATGCATTTGTCTCTTTTTGTTAATGTTAATAGGAAGAGGCTATTCAGAAGCTTTAGACATGGGAGTTTAAAACTATATTGCGAACACCTAACCAAAGTCCAGTTTTATAAAGAGCAATGAAACTTGACTGGCTTTCTGTGCAGTGTGATCAGTGAGTTTGTACAAGATACAAGGAAGTTTATTGGTCATTATACAACAGGTTGTATAATGAAATTAAAATGTGGTTCCCTCTTGATAGATTAATTGATTGTATAAAAAATAAAATAAAATTATTACTGTAAACATGGCGGAGTGCAGATGGTGCATAAAGTAGTCTCACAGCCTGAGGGAAGAAGCTGCTCTGTAGTCTGGTGGTACGGCAGCGGATACTTCTGTATCTTTTGCCTGACAGCAGCAGGGTGAACAGGCTGTGGCTGGGGTGAGTGTTATCTGATCCAGTTAAAACACACTGTCACTTGGATTAGAGCACCGAAACTCTTTCTCTTCCTCTCTCCCTCCATCTGTCCGCCTCATTCACAGAAATGTCAGAATAAGAATAAAGAGCTTGTTTCCTGTCTAGCACTTACGAGTAACCATGACATGCATTTGTGCTTTCGAGCGTTGTCATGACGATAAAAATGAATGGGAAGTAGTGTACATGTGATTGTCCTGACAACAGTTGCAAAAACAACTTAGCTAAGCCAGTGAATAATGGATTTCTCTGACAGTACAGTACCATTTTTCTATCCCTTCTAAATTAACTTCCCATTTTATCCTTTTTTTTTGACTGCTGGTGACGTTGCCGGTGTTCAGATTAGCAACACAGAAGCTGTAATGTCCTGGAATGAGCACTGAACAGAAAAAAAGGGAAACATTTTGTCCTGTGTGGTACATTAATGAAGACCATATCAAACTGACAAGTCTACAGAAGCTCAGAGCCAGCAGCTACTGCTGGAATGTGCGTGGGGGCAAGTGGGGACTGTTGTCAAAACAATGATTGAACTGTTTGGAAGTTACTAAGACTTTTGATGACCAGCAGAAAAATCAGTGAGAAGAAAGAAAACCGTTCACAGCTGGTCCTCTTTTTCTCTCTCTAAAGTCTCCTCTTTCAGGTTTGCCCTCATGTTCACGCGCATCTCGGCCCCTATAAACACAACCTTGCAGAGTTCCCCCACCCAGGATGACGGACATGCATCATTGGCACGAGCACAAACACACACCTTGGTTTCGGGAACAACTGCAGACGCTGCTGGCAAAGAGATGGTGGTTACGTTTTGGGCAAAACAGAGCGATCAGTGAACCAGGCTGGATGTGGCGGTGGTTGTGTGACAGTGGCACATGAAATAACGCTGTGACGGATCATTTGATATGTGGGTACATGCACGCATGCAGACAGATACATAACTATCATGTGCCAGTTAATAAAATGAAGCTGACAGCCTTGTGACATGTTGACTCAGCAGCTGGCATCACCCCCCCGTCCAGTTTCACTGCGGTCACAGGACACATCAAAGCCACAGAACCACAAAATGTGATTCTTTCCTATAAAAACTGAAATTGTTTGAGGAATCAGAGTGTTATGTAATAAACCCAAATAAGATGGCGTTTTACTAGAGAATATAGGGAAAGACCGTAAATGGAATAGCTCAAAGTAACATCAAAAGTGATATCAACAGTTATATGACTAAAAAGTCTAGAGTAAATCAGATTGCGTAGACACAACATATCAACAATGAAAGCCTTGGATTGGACAATAATAATGATCATGGTATAAGAAAGCCATGAGGTTAATAAATTACAGAGCAGAGGTTCTGCCATAGAAATGTAACAGAAATAGGAGCATGAGAAAGCATTTCTTTGCTCACACTGCTCCCTAGTGATGTTTGAGTAAAAGTGTTTGAACATCAGTGGTATCATCAGCATGTGGCAGGAACCACAAGATGGCACTGTTTTGCACTTGCTTGCATGGTGAACGCGTTCACTGTATAACACAGGCAGGAAATACAACTGAATTTACTCAGATCAGTTCTTAAGAAGGCACCATCCTGTCACAAGGTTAATGTACTCAGCAAATGGAGTTGTTAATGAAATTCAGTGCAGCAATGAACTTGTCATTAACTAGTCATTTGAGTATCAATAAACCTGGCGATTATTTTTTTTCTTCTGTTTATCAATACCAATAAAGCCATAAAATGTCACATTACAATTTCCCATTACACGTAGTAGTGAAAGTCTTGCTGGGTCTGACTAGAAGTCCAAAACCACTGAGACAGTCAATTATTTATGACAGAAAACAGAGATAACAGCAGTGGCAAAATATCATATTAAAGAGCTGGGAGTGAAAGTCTGGAAGGTTTTTGCTTAAAAATGTGCTTAAATCAGTTTCCATTGAGTTGCCAGTTTCCAGGAAAAATGCAGAATAATGCCATGATATGTGGATTAATTTCCTTATTAAAATTCAGGGATAAAGGGCTACGCACTCATAAAGTGAAAGTTACATCCAGTGACTGGATGTAGGCTTAGGCAACATTAACATGCTGTGTGAAAGTGGCATGACGGGGAAATGAAAATACAAGAAAGGGTCTAAAGGTGCTGGCTTCACCTAAGGCATTTGAAATGCAGAAGACAGGCTTTAGCATGTTTTATGTGGGGAGACTTTCAGTATGACAGTTTAAAGATTAAAGAATTGAACAGACAAATCGGCCTCAGTGCCAGACAAGCTAAAAGAGTTTCCCAGTGAAATGTAGGGATGTTTTGCTGTATGAGAAAATGGCTTTGTAGTGTGAGAGCCTGTAATAAGTGTCAACTGCATGAGTCTCAGGGTGAGTGCATGATCATGACAGCAGATTGTTCAAAAATTTCAACCAGTCACATATCTCATTAGATTTTTCTGGCCATAGATAAAATAGTACCCCCCTTTTAGCATGTAATGTCAGTATCATTTAAAATAAGTTCATAAATTTAAACAGAAGGGGGTAAAAAAGAGGGTTTAGAAAGGTGTGAGAGAAGAGTAGAACATTTTCTTTCCATTAAAAAGTGTTACACAAATTTATTTGTCCATAATTTATGAGTTGGCAACATAATTAAAATTGCATTCAGTGAATTCAGTTATTCCTCTGATGTACTTTAATTACTTGACTGCATTCCATCTGACTAAATGAGTGTTTTACCTCATTATTCCCCTGTTGTCATCTTTAAGCACAAGTTCATAGTACAAGTTGCCTATGAGCTGGTAAGAAACTTATGAAATTTTTATTCTTACTGCGAAATATATTTTATGCATATTTAAATTTGTTGTGTTTCATTCTTTTTTTAATGGATGCATATGTTCTGGTAACTCATATTGTATTTGTGTAAGTTTGAGTCGCATGGAGACACTAAATTTCTACTGTTGATCAGGAGCATAAATGATTAAATGGTTATTGAAATACAAACCAATTAATTTTCTGTCAAGCGCCTGATTAATAAAGTAATGAGTCATTGAAGCTTGAATTGTGGAATTGAAATGGACCTTTTAGCTGCTGGCTCCTAACATAAAGAAACAAATCCCAGACCCCAATTTGAGGCCAACATGGATGAGAAAATGCAACAAAAACGTGGAAAATATGAACAATTGCAATTCCACAGTAACTGTGAAAAACTCCATCTGCTGGAGATGATCACAGGCTGCAGACCAGATGCTAAATCAACTCTGTGGTGAGGCACTGCAGAGATAAAATATGTGCACGGCCTAAAGGAGAGTTTAAGGAAGAGGAGACTCAAACTGTTTTTCATTTGGACTAATCTTTATATGCTGTCGACATGTAGACGTTAAAAAGTACAGTACCTGTGAACTGAAATACAAAGGCAAATACAGTGAAGACGTACTATAAATGAAAAAAATAAAACTGGATCCAAAAGCGAGACACATTTTAAAGTGTATTTGTCCACAACAGAGCAAGCAGATTGTAAGGATTAATATAAGGCTTTCTGATAAAAAAGCCTATATGCTAAAAGCTAAGTAATGAAAAGGGTACATCTTAAACCTGCATTACATCTTTGCATTAACCTTTCCTGATTTGGTATGAAGTTACTCTGGCCTAGAGGAGAGAGAAACAGTCAAGTCAAGGTCCAACATATGCAGAATTTTGATTTCTTTAAGCTTCTCTTCATCATTCTCTCACTAACAGTTCAATTCTTATTTTATTTAAACCAAAAAAAAGTAGTTTTTGTACATGTCAACGTGCGCAAACAAAAATAATGAATAAGTTTAACCAAGCATTCAGAATTGCAACCAAATTCTGTCACGAGGGCTCGTCTCTTTTCTTTTCATCAGCACAAGAACCAAAGTGTTGTGCTGCTGTGTGTATAGACAGAAAATGTAAGCTCCACCTTTCATCCACAGGGTGGTGCTCTTACCATACAGAATAGTCAAACAAACATGAGAGCATGTGTGCACTGTTAAATTCTTACTTGAACTTTTCAGTCAGACTTGTATGGATTAAGCAGCACAATTAGGAAGCAAATGCCAAATAAAAAATATTGTGACACAGCTGACAAGTGTTCTGCATCACCATTACACACTGTGTTTGCAATCAGTGACTCAGCAATATCAGCATTACATTAAAGATTCAGTCACACTTTTTCTCTTCTGTCTTAATACCATGCTAATACTAATTTGTCCAAATATAAACTAAATGGTTTTTGCTGTGATCATTCTTCAAGTTCTTACTGACCATTAAGAGTTTCTTCCCACTGCAATGAGGAATGCAATGAGCAGTGAAGAGCGAAATCCAACATTCCTTGTTCTGTGCAAAAATATATTCCGAGGTTTGACTGGAGCCAATATGAAATATTGGCACTCTACATTACACAAAGTTGTATTTTTCAAAGCTACAGTCTTCTTAGCAACAGTTTTACTCTGTGTTTCCTTGCTGAGCTGCAGCAGAGGGATACAGGAACAGTAACACAAAAAAGACATTTCCTAATCAAAAGATTTTAATTATGGGAGGCAAAACTCTTGCTTAAGAAAGCCCATTATTCAGTTCCACTGAATTTAATAGTGTATTTTTGGCTGGACCACAACAATGTGCTGGTTGTTGAACTGAGAGATAAAGCTGCCTCTTTAGTCATACAAGTGCTGTTGTTTCCCTGCTTACGCTTTCAAAATAAATAGGTGCAAACAGTCCTGAATCACATATTACATACTAAAAGGCCAATTTTAGATTTTACATTTGCACTCTAACATATTCAACTATTATTGAGAAATGCAAAAAAGTGATTGTCACTGTGATTGTTGCCTGCATGTGCGCAGTGCAGAGGATAAAGGAATACACTGCTGCATCTGCATCTTTTATCCTCTGTAAGTGTAACCTGTTCTTTTCTTTGGCCACACGTGAGAGTGAGTGAAAGTAAATATCATATATTTTGTTCGAGGGTTTTTTTTTTCAGCAAGATTTCAAGGACCAAGCGTTGATGGTTGGTTTGACAAATGGATGTGTGGTTAGAGAGCAGTGCACAGCTGCTTCCCTTAACAGAACCTTTGGCAGAGGTGCATGTAGATGATAAATTTATCCAACAGCATATGGTCTGCACAGAATTCCCTAATTACACATAACACTCATAAAAAAAAAGAAATTCTCATACCAGTAGACAGCCATGGGACTGTAAGAATTCTTGTGAATCAGCTAGTGACGCTGTGATACAGTGATCAGGGTAACAAAAGTTAGTCTGCAGAGGGAAAGAGTCTGCCACACTTCAGTCATCTTGTGCTAATCTACTAAATATTACCCTTTAAAAATCAGTGTAACTACTGACAATTATATGGGGGCTTTTTTAGTTCATATGGAAATGTGGTTTCATGTCTATTATACAAGCATATTCAGTACTGGGTAGATTGCCTTGCAGCAGAATCATCAATGAACCAATTACACACTTGAAACCAAAGTTCAACGAGCAACAAAAAAGTAAGATTTATTTTTTTTGTTGTGTGAAGTGTTCTTCAGACCAACAATTTCAGGGATAAACACAAACTGGTTGGTGTGACAAATACACAGTAAGTACATCTGATACATCTGTTAATTCAAAATCCATACAGAAACTGTACTGTAACTGGTGGTAAAATGTAAGACAGAGCATGTTTCAAGCAACCTTATAGTACAATTGGTATTTTGTGTGATTTGGTTCTCATGCAGTTTCAGAGCAACTGCTGTCACAATAACATTTGTCCCTAAAACTTATGTCTTGAAGTAAGCTTGCATACTTGGACAATGACTCAGAACAGCAGCATGCCAAACTACGTGACCTAAACTAGAGACTGTTTGCAGCAAACACCTCGCTGTAAATGCCACCAGCTTCAACTGTTTTTAAATGACCTAATTTGACCTATGATGAAAATGCAAGATGGCTACTTTGCTACCCTCAACATTACTCCCGTCCCTTGCTAAGTCTCTCTGTCTCTTTCTCCTCTTCATTAACATCTAGTTTGTCTTTTAGCCTTTGTCATGATGTCTGTTAAGGCTGCTGAGTCTGTTGGTGTCATTGTGATGTAAACAGCACCATTCTCAGTACCGGCAGTCTCTCCTTAACAGTTAGCTGTATGGCTAACAGAGCTAGAACATCAAAAGCAAAACCAGAAAACATTTCCTTCATAAAAAATGATCCGGTGTTACCAGAAACAGTGACAGTTGTTTAGGTGTGAGACCGAGTTTCATAACTCATCAAAAGGTCGATCTGTTTACTTGCGCACTGACTGCTGATCAACAAAAGTAGATAGTAAGTACATATATAAGTCATTGTGACATCAAAATAATTTTAAAGTTGTTAACTTGAAGGGAAATAGTTATATAATGTGGCTTTGAATAACAGTGTGCAGCAACTTCCCTGAGAAACCCTAACCCTTTGGCTGAAGTGCAAAAAAATGGTAATTCTACCCAACAACATCTGGTCCAGCATTCCCTAATTGTTTATAATGTTCATGTGAGCAATTCCTCATACCACTAAAGAGCTATGGGAACCTAGAAGTTCTTCCTAATCAACTCATGACGCTGTTTTGCAGTGGTCCAGGTTAACCAAAATTAATTCACTGTCATTTTGTGTGAGACTATTGAATGTGAGCCTTCAAAAATAAGTAAAGACACAGTTGTCTGTCTTGTAGAATGGCTTTTTAATAGACATACATTCCCATTTCCATAGTTCCAAAATATTCAGTATTTGTAAGTGTTGAGCAGAGATTATTGAAAGTCAAGGGACCAAATTATCAGTCACCATTTTCTTCTTTTTATTTGGTTGAGATTTATTTGGTTGACTAATGAGAGAAGGCTGTTGTTTTGTCACTGAACAACTCCCTGCACTTACATCCACTGAAAGCACATGCTGTAAGCACATGCTGCAGACATTTTCCCAGCCCGTCCTCCCTGGTTCCCATGTTGTGGCTGATCCTCTGGAGATTTTTACAGGTTCTCATCTCCATCTCTGAGAAACAGAGGTTTTTGAGGGGCCCCATCTATTCCTAGAGGCAATTTGGTTCCTGTTTTCTGCTTTACTTTGAACATGTAGTTCTTTTAACATGTAGTTCTTTTAGTTGAAGCCAGTTTTACTTGGCTTACCATATTCTCCGAGCCAGTTGATTTATGCAGCAGGGGCAGGAGTTTGAAGGACTGGCCAGTACAAACTATCTGTGAGTTCATCCAAAAAAACTGGATATGACACATGTGTAGCCTAGCTGTGCTTTTATTTCAGTTTCCTTTTATATTTTCCATGGTGACTAAGCCTTTTAGAGCCAGTCATTCTGTTTCCGGCTTTTGTCTTCACTGTGTGCTCTGTACCAAATCTACGGTCAATCTGACACATGGAGATAAATATTCTACAACCTAAATACCTTATCACGTATGAGAATAAAGTTTTTTGCCTTATTTAATGAAATAAAGTGGTTTTAGACACTGTTTTTTTGCCTTTTTATGGCAATTATTTCCTAGTTGACATGTTTTTTTCCCTTCAATTATTATGGAGTCTTTCCTGTTTATGAGCCCGTGGTGCCATCTAGGCACCGTGCCACAGAGGCTGACACAGGTGTGAAATTTCCATCCTGCCCAATTTGATCCTGTTTAACTTCTATTGTTTTCATTCATGTCCTGTGCAGATTCTTTCAGGCCAAAAGCCATTTAAATGTGATGTTGATCCTATTAAATTAGGATTAACTTCTACCCAAACAGCTTGGTAAGGATTGAGCATGATTTAAAGGATAAGGCTGGAGGTATTATATAGTTGTCCTATAGTCAACAATTCACATCCAAAAGACTAAAACCAATAATGTGCCCGCCCGTCTATATACTGTCTGACTTCTCTTCCCTACAGTGTACAGTAAACCACTTTCGTTTTTGTGAAAAGGCTTAGTGATTTCTTTTTTAAACAGTTGGTCACTGTAGTTACTCAACCAGATGAAACAGATTAATTCACATTTCTTTTGCCTGTAAGTACTTGCAGCTGCAGATTGATGTAGGTTTGAGTGATTGAGTTAAAATAAACTGCGCCGCCCATGTTCATCTTATTGAAGGAACGTGCCACCCAGTGCAACAGTTTGGGTCATTGTGTGCTCAGTGTGTTTGAATTATATTTTGACAACAATGGAGCCCTAAGGCACAGAGGAATGGGATTTATCATGCAGACATTGCTTGTTAACAGAACAATCCGTTGCTGGTTTTAGCTCCTACATGAGATGTGTTGACAGTTAAAAAAAAAACGTATCAGTCTTATTTTTGTTATGTCAAGCCTGCTTAAAGTTATGTTTGCCCACTAGGGGGCAGACAAGCTCCAAAACAAACACAAAAAAAAAGATTTTATGTACCATCAGTATATCATGTCTGTATGTGACTTTGCAATCAGCACCCTGTCCTTTTAATAATGTGGGTTTAGACCAGTTACCACATCCTTGGCACGGATGTGTTTACAAGTCTATAGCCTGAAAGTTATGGTTGCACATTGAACAGAAACACTGAATTGACTGGCCCATAAAAACAGATAATTGCAGCAAATTGGTAAAAAAAAGAGCATGAGAGGGGGTTGTGTGGAACAAGGGGGTTAATGTGAGCTCAAAGTGCCACTGAGGATGATAGAAGTCCTCAGATTGAGATGTGAAAAAAGCTCTTCAGTCAAAAGACTGTTCTGGAAGAAGACTTGGGTGGCGTCATCCATGACATCATCCCAACTGTGTCTATTTCTGTGCCCCTTTGTTTCTTCAACGTTTGTTTCTTTAGATTACAATCACTCCTCTTTCTCTGGATCTCCATATAAGGACTTGATTTATCTTGTCTTTCTCAGCTCTGCTTAAAGATGTTAGCTTTCCTCTCCCTACTATCCTCAGAATTTCAATCTATTAGAAATCTCTCGTTAATCTTCACTGATCCAGACTGAAACTGATTTCTGCCAAGACCCCTAACAAGTGCCAAGTATGCTGCAATGGAAGGTAGCCTCATCTCTGCCAGAAAAGTCTGCTTTTAGTTTGTTTTTTTTTCAAGAAATTTGGATCCTTCTTCAGGCTTTGAAATTAGCTGCAGATAATGGCTTTGTCTGACATCTATTTCCTGTCTTTTCCATATTTCCCAGATGCCAAAATTGGATTTTGTCAGGACCTGAGTTGATTAGAAGGAGTTAATTTCACGGCATGTAAAACCAGGAGGGGGGATTGTTGTAAATGCTGTCTGCAGCCTGAGCTCATGTCTGAGACCTCGCCTGAAAGTCATAGAGGGGAGGGATTGAAGCAGAGCAAAACCAGGGGTGGGGGTCAGACTGGAAAGGGGGTCTTAGAGAAACAAGAGTGGGGGGGAGAGGGAGACTTAGAGGAGATGGATGGTAGGGTATAGGAAGGGAGGGAAGGAAGGACACCTGGATGGCTTGTCTGGGGCAAACCGCCTGCAACAACAAGACAGCCTCCCAACTCGTTTCTGTCTGGAGAGAGAAAAAAAAATTGGGGGAGACACAGAAAGAAGAAAACAAATGAGAAGAAAGAGGGAATGTAGAGAGTAAATACAAAGAAGGAGGGGCTTTTGGAGGCACATCAAGAATTTGCCTTTTAAGGGGTACAGGCTCACTCTTCCAAGCCTTGTGAGCCACTGCGAAGCAGCCAAAACACTCAAGAGGAAAGAAATAAACAACAGCAGAGAGAACGTGAGAAGAAGAAACATGAGCAAGGCAAATATTTTTCACACTTTAGCGATGTTAAATATGCACAGGGCCTCCATGTGCTTTAAATTTCCTCCATTCTATGAGCAGGAATCATGAAAACAATGACTAGGATGCATCTGACATTCCTTCATACAACCTCACACATCCTATATGTTTTGTATGGATTCTGTGCTGAAAGAGACCTTCTTTCATGATGGCAACACACGGCTCATTGCAATGCAAACAAGGGATTGCTCAGTCCACTCTGAATCACCAATTTGCCCAGCATCCTAACAGCTACCGTCACTGTTTTGCTTTTCTTGGTTGTTTTCTAGACAATGCCAACCATGTGTTGCCTGAGCAAAGGAGAGACTGCCTGTATCTGGAAGCAGGAAACTGCTGAGGAGGAGAGAAGGGGTGGGGGTGAGAACAGAGAGGTAATTGTATATGTAAGAGTGAGGCAACCTTGCAAGAGAGGGTTGAAGCAGAAGGAAAGGGAGAAAGAAGGAAGGGAGAGACGAGTTGCTGGGATGGTAGGGCTGGGAAAGGATAAGAAAAGAAACACAAGGAGGGAAAAAGGAGAAGACAGAAGGAAGATTTTAAGGATAGCTTCACAGAATGAGAAGGTGAATCCTTGAGCATTCAGACTTGAGAGCAGGCTCATATGTGTGAGTCCAAGGAGTGTAGTAAATATGTGATTGACTGGTGCAAAGGAAAACAAAGTAACCTCAGAAACCTAAATTTGGGTGTTTGTCTCTGTCTGTGCGAAACAAAGAGCAGTTAGGGGCGTGGAGGGAGAAAAATGGGGAGTCCACATGTGACTGCGGCTTAGCTGGAGAGAGAGGTGTTTTTAAAGAGAACAGGGGGGCAGTGAGAGCATGCAGAGTGTATCCTTCCCCCTGTCCCTGTAGCAGTGCTGAACGAGAGCCAGGGAAAGGGGAAGGGCCTCCCTCTCCTCCTCTCCAGCTGACAAAAACAGCTGCCCAGGAGCCCGAGCTGGAGCCTGTTTAGAGGACAGAGAGGGAGAGAGGAGGAGGGAGGACAGAAGGAGAGAAGAGGAAGAAGAGAGGCGGAGGAACAAGTCCCTGAGTCCAGGACCCGTCCACCTATATGGGTTGCGTCCTGAGTTCGGACTGGTGCGGGGAGGAAGAGGTGCAACCGCTGCCGGTGGTCAGGAACTCGTCTCTGAAGAGAAGGAGCGTGGAGAGGAGTGACAGTGGCAGGATGAGGCTGACAAAGGTAAGTGTGCATGCAGCGTACGCAAGAGTGTGCAATGAATTTATAAACAAACATGGCCACTGTAATTTGGCATGCAGATGTTGCTAGGCGCCCCATGGGCATCCCTGAGGTGAGTGTTTGTTTTGGTAATCAGGTTATTGCACATCATATCTGTCAGAGGATGAGTTCTGGAGCAACTTTGCACTTCAGAATCAGAATATTAGAGCACTTTAAAGGTTTATGTATACAGGCATGATGTACTTATATGTTTCTCTGAAGTCTTCCAGGTGAATCATATGATTAGCATCACTCAAAGGTTACTGCAGTTATCTTAAAGATGCTAAGTCTGTTTACAGGTCTTGGAGAATACAACTCCACATGTGAAAAAGTTGCATAAAGCCTTATGTGGCTTTGAGCAGAGGTGTGTGTGGAGTGTGTGAGCTGAGTGATGTGATGTCTCTTCAGTCTTGTTTGGGGCCGAAGGCTGCAAGATGAAAATAAAAACAATCTGGGTGCATGAAGTAAGAAAGTGGTGGCTGGCATAACACACCCAAATCTCTGAACTTAACCGTTGGTGGTTAAGTTGCATTGTGGGTAAAGTGGGTGTCAGGTTTGGACAAATAGAAGGAATGCATGAAAAAAAATATACCCCAAGTTCTGCTCATTGTTATGCTGCATAAGATTTTAAATTGTCCAACATGAGTCTGACAAT
>JAPZDY010000002.1:2195019-2209338 GCA_029783645.1 Ctenochaetus hawaiiensis
TTGAACTCATCGGCACAACAAAAGTGAGCACGTGCTCATGTGTCCTCAGCATCTCTACGTCTCACACACTCCTCCCGCTGCTTTCTTTTTGCTCTCTCAACAGCTGCACCTTATCAGTCTTTGGCGAAGTGCTGCCTTACACAATCCTTCGTCAAGCTACACAGCCCCCCTTTTCAAGCCTCCTCCTCCTCCTCTCATTTCCTCTTGGCCGTGGTTCCCGTTTGTCCACCCCTTTCTCAGTTACCTCCTAGCATGATCCAAGTCCTTTCACTTCCAAGACTCTAAACTCTCTTTATTTTTTTTTAAATCAGCCAGACAAAAACAAACCTAGAAATATTTCATGCAGTTTTTAGCAGCTTCGAGCACCTTGCATTAAGTGCGTGTCGCTGTGGTCTTTAAGAGTTCGTCTAACCCTGAAGAGAAAACTCGATCCAAGATTAAGGAGTAACCAAAAAAGCACCTTTTCAAATCAACACCTAAAAAAAATCATTTATCTCTCCTCCCAAAAACAACACTTAGTCCCCTTCTTTCCTCATCTCCATCTTTCTTCCAACGTGACCCTCCCCCACTTTACTCACTGACTCAACTCTCATTCCAATCCCAAGCACCAGCTTCCTGTCTCGTATGGTCCTGCACAATTTTGTTGGTTTTGCATGTAGCCTCACTGCTCCCCTTCACCTTTTTCACCTTTTTGTTTTCTGATACTTGAGTCACGTTCTTCTGTTAAGTTCCCTTCTCTTTACCCCTCACCCTGCCACGATCCAAATGAAAGGCAGCCAAAAATTCCAATAACAATTCCTCCCCAAGACCCCCCAGTTCCCCTTTTTTCTATAAGAGCCGGAAATTCTTGTTTCATGAGCAAAACGAATGGACCACATTACTGGACGCGTTGTGTTTGATCATCATGACTCATGGATGCTTTGTACAGTAATTGGTAGGGATACACTGTACAGCCTGCATACCTGCATGTCACTTTAACGCATATGGAAGTTACTATGAGATTTAGGCAGCAGACAGAAATAATGTGCTGTGCATTAGGGGCTGGGCTGGGAAATGTTATAGGCAGACGGAAAACTCAAAAGGACAGAATCCATAGGCATACGTGGATATATTGAATATCATGACAACTATAAGGTTATACAAAGAGTCTCAAAAAATGTATGTCACCATGTTTGATGTAAGAAATTTTGTGCCGTTTTAATTATAATAAATTAAGATAAGACTGGTTTTGTCTTTAAAACAGTAATTTAAAGATGCTCTATAAATGTTTTTAGTTTCTTTCAAACATAGCATCTTTATATTTAGTATCAGAGGCTAAATGGATTTGTATTGTTTGCTGTTTTGGGGGATTAAGGGAACTGAAAAGCTACAGAAAAATTACATTTATAGAAAAAGTAAAAGAGATATGCTTGTCAAAGCAGCCAAACTATACATTCTAGTGCATTTCTCTTGTTCAACCACCAGATGCTGCTGCTGACACACTACTGAGCAGCAGTGTCAAACATAAATCTATCACAGCTCATCTGTGTTTGAAAGTGTGCGTGTGCATGTCTGTGTGTGTGTGTGCGATGGAGGATGTAGTGAAAATAGAAGCACTAACCACATGGAGGCCAAGATTAGGTAGAAGTTTTGAAGAGTGATTCCCAACCAGAGTACTTCAGTACTTGTATCCAAGTTTGTACTTTTGCAGTTAAAAGTGAGATGAAAAACTGTAGTCAGGTCCTGTTTATTCAAAAAAAAGATCAACACTATACCTGAATTAAAAAATATATATATATATAAACACATTTGCATAAAAGTGGTAAAATAAGCAATAATTCAAATCAATGAGAAGCTGATCTTTAATCTATTTTTGTCACAATTGCATAAACTGTCTTTCTACAATAGTTTGCAAATGAGCAAGTGTGAGCAGAAGAAATGCAACATTTAACTTACAGTATAAAAAGAAAAAAGAGGCAACAGGTTTAGAATCAGTTTAAATGGACACACTGTGAACATGATGCTTGGTGGTGATAAAGAGGTTCTGGACTGATAATAGTATAACAAAAATTTGAGAACCACTGATCTTAAGTGTGCAGCCTAGATACTTTTGGCGCAGACTACATCAAGTTTGTCCCTGTTCATGTCCTCTTTTGGCACAAACATATCTGTCACACCTGTAATGATGGCAGCCTCAAGGAGGAGGAGGGGAGGAGACCTTAAGCCACCTCCTGCAGGACCCATAATTACATCACCTCAAAAGGTGTGGGAGAGCTTATGTGTTATGTTCACATGTTAGCATGTCAAATGCATCCTACATTTGGGGAAAACCAAATACTTTCCTCATGACATGATCTTTTTCACACCCAGTACCACCTACCATAACATAATTTAAAGCCTGTTGTGAAAACAGAGCGAAGCCTGTGGTTGTTTACCCAGTTGTAAACGTTTTTTATTTAAAACCACTGATATTACAGTAACACTGAGCATAGACAGCATAGCATAGATAGATCAATAAATTAAAAATCTGATTAGAAACACTGTAAACACTTAATATGTTTGTGTATGTGCAGCCTTTATGTGAATGTGAACACTGTTATACTGTCATATGCGATCAATTAAATACTATGGAGAGGGATGACACACTAAATTTACCTCAGAAGTTTTTTCGAGGAATATTCTAACGTTCAGCCAATCATGATCGAGTGTCGTTACGCTCCCCTCCAAAAAGCGACCAATCAGAGGGTGGAATTCCAGTAATATTACTCCACACATGCTTTCAGCTGCATTAGCTCCACCCATCGGCTCCAGTACGGAGGGTGGGCCGGAGTAAAGAAAACAAGTTATCTCAGTTGCAAGCCATGTTACTGATGGCCTTCCTGAGAATGAGGGGCAGCTTGTGAACCAGGGATCATGATTAGCGGGAAAATGAGCAAGGTAAGATCGCAAAGTTTTCTGGGAAAAAGTTAGGATCTGGTTGTGTCTGACTCCTATTCGGTCCAGTAAGGCTTCTTAATAGTATAAACTCTCTGTATGAGGAATTTTAGATGTTGGCTGCAGCTATGATGCTGTGTTTTCATGCGCATGTGTTGGATGTGTAGTTGCGCACTCTTTGAATTTGATTGCCTTGAAGTCTGCATGCATTATAAGTATTCGAAGTTGTGCACAACATATAGAGGTGTTTCCTTTACCTGAAAAATGGGCTGTACTGTGTGTCTGTACTGTTCAACTGAAGACTGAATATGACCTAACTATAGTTATAATACCTATATTGTACCACACACAACGGATAGGCTGTACCGCATTTACATACCTTGTAATGATTTGATTTGGCTGCTGTAATCTCACTGTAGCAGTTAAGAAGACCATGAGGACTTCCAGGGACTCGTTATCTAAGAAGTTGCTCGATGCCTCACATTTCATTACACTGACATAAAACGTTCTGAGTGGGGTCATATGATGCATTAAGCAACCCCCCCACCGTCCCCACTGTAACTGCGTCAGCGCCAGTCAGCTATTGTTAATGTCGCAAACTCACGCTGGAGGGAAAACAACGCGATTCTCATGGAGGCTCGTGTGCATGCAGTGTCTGACGTTATACCAGGTGACAGTTGATGTTTTGTAAGTGTAATAACAGGTGTAGGAAATATGTCGACGAAGTTAAAGGGTTTAAATATATTGGAGGGGGATGTGTTAGTATTTTTTTCTATATTTCTCCATTAGCAGTAATGGTATTTCTGCATATGGATCAGTTTCTGGTGCCTTTTTTAACCGTTTTCTCTCACTCATCAGTCATTTATCGACTGTTTTGTTGTTGCATGTAGTGGTAGTGCAATATAAAATGTGTAACTGGTCAAAACTAGTATCTTGTTTTAGATAAATAGCCTAAGAATCTGACATCATCCGTTCCTATAAGCCGTGTTTTTTTGTAAAGGCAAGATATGGCAACTGTGTGTGTGTGTATGTGTGTGTGCGTGTGTGTGAGTGTGTGTGTGTGAGAGAGAGAGAGAGAGAGAGAAAGTGTGTGTGTGTGTGTGTGTGTGTGTGTGAGAGAGAGAGAGAGAGAGAAAATGTGTGTGTGTGTGTGTGTGTGTGTTAAGGTGCAGTCTTCCCAAGGGTACATGGAGCGTACAAGTGGATAATAAGATGATGTGATGTGAATCTGTCATGTGTACTTGATCACACACACGTGCTTGGTATAGTAGTACACACATTGTAGTGTAGGTGAGTTTAAGTTTGCATGCCAACACTGATTAATGACTGGGTCCCACACCAGCCAATTAGTGTTGTCCAAGTTCCTATCATGCTTAACAACATGAGGAAACAAGCTATGGAATAATAACAAGATAACATTATCCAGCCTACCCAACCTTTCCTTAACTGATAAAAGGGTGGTCATTAGCAGTTTTTCTATGTGAACCATATGTATTGTAGATAAGCGGCAGTCAGCCTGCATTTTGATCAGATTAGAAAGGGGACTTGTGATTAAAACCTCTCTTGACATTTTGGGAAATTGACATCCTGGGCAGGAAATTCAAAGAAGTAATTCTCCTCCTCTTCCTCCTTTAAAAACAAACACATTTGCCTTAAAGCAAGAACTTTAAGTTGCTCCACTAGAGATCCTTGGTAACCAAAAGCACAGTAATGTTGTTGTCCCCTATACAGAAGGTATTCTATATTTTTAATTATTGGGTGTAACTGAGAAGTTTGATGGTCATAAAATGGTCCATGGTGGGCGTATTTACTTGGGACACCCCCTGTTCACTGCTGAGCCAAGAGTCTGAAACAGAGGCTGGTTCACACTCCCTTGTGCCAGATGCAGTTACACTGAGTTTAAATCTACAGTAGCAGTATTCACTCTCATCTGGAAAAACTTGTGAAATTAAAACAGAATGGATGCAAATGATTTGCATTTACTTCAGTAGAAGCGGCGATCCTTGTAACTAAACAGAGGCAGCAATCTGATCAGGTCTAGTCCTTATTAATGTGCTTAATCATTACTTAATCATCACCCTTAGATGAGGTCATCCACTTACTGAGGCCACTTCGCAGTACATGTGTAACATTTTAAGGCAAAACAGATGGTGCATTTTCCCAGTAAATATAAACAACTGCACTATGGGTGTTGGTGGGAGCTGCTGGGGCAATAAGACCATTCTGTGTGTTTGCAGCAGGAGTCTGACTGAACGGAAGTGTGTCACGTCGGCATGCTGACCTCACCTCGGGAACAGGCAGTCTCTGTTCCCTCCACTGCCTGTCCCACCCTCACATTTATTAACACACATGATGGCCTCGATTGCCAACAAATAATGCAGGAACCCAATGGAGGGTGGGATTAAAGAACACAGGAAGTCACCAACTAACTACTGAATGATTGTGTGTTGTATAAAACACACTGTAATAAGCAACCATTACGTCCATTTCTGATTTAACTTTCCTGCCATGCACGCATATACATACCTTCACATACACACATACACATACATATACATAAATATATATATACACAAACACACATCTGTCTATATGTAATTATTAGCCCATTAAGTTCAATATATTTTAGCTTTTAATTATTATTGTTAAATTCACACCTAATGGACTATTCCATCTTGACCTTTGACCTCTGCCTTCTAACTTTTTGCCTTTTGACCTTCCACCAAATTAAATGACTAGCAGGTTGGGCTACTATGAGAGATAGATGGTCATTTTCATTTTGAGGAGTTTTTAAAGTGGATTTGGGAAGAAAAACAGAAAGAAGGGAAATGCTTAATCCTTATGAACTTCTTGTAGTAAAACTACACGACCGAGAAGCAAAATGCACGACATTTATACGGTTGGAACATTAATTGTTAGCTAAGGGAACTGAGCTAGCTAATGTTAGCCGCCGTACTGCTGCTTTTGCGCGTTTGAAAACTGTGAAGAGCAAAGTTGGAGGGAGAAGTGGATTGGTTATATTGGGAGGAAGAGGCTAAGTGGTGTGGTGTTGTTATGAAATGAAAATAGTCCAGCAAAGACCTCGAGGCGCACAATATTCACATTCAGGTGAGTAACGTTACACGACAAGGAGGAGTAGAGTATGAGCAGGACATCGACAGCTACTGTTGCCTAGCAACATGGCATTTTCTGTGCATGTGTGTGTGTGCTGTGCGATTAGCAAACTGCATGTGTCTTTGCTTATTGCGTGTGTTTGTGGCTGCAGCCGCTGTGGAGTTTATAGCCTCTACTGTTTAAACAACTGTGTGTCCTCTGATGTGGTGATGATTTATTCTGCGAACAACAGGCAAATATTTAATTTAAACTGCTTTTTGACAACGCTCTAGTGCCCACAGCACTTCAATTTATTTGTGGTCATTGTGATAAAGTAAATTTTCTAAGTGTTGATTAGTCTCTATAACATTAGGGAGGCTATGCAGAGGAGGGTCATTGTAAATTTATAAATGATGTCCACGAGTTCGCACAAGCTGCAAAATCTGTATTTAACTTTTTAAAGTTGTTGGGCTCTGACATGCTTTGAGGGCTTGGTGGCATGATGCTCTTTCACTAGTGCTGTTTGATTGACATAAAATTCAATTGTATTTTTTTAAAATATTTATTTATTTATTTAACAGAAGCAACATGTGTAACAAGTCATCGCCACACACAACAATTTTCAAAAATTCTGGGGGCATGGAATTAAAATGAGGGGAGCTTTCCGGACCACTGTAGCCTATAACTTGTCTCTACTATTGCAGACCAATAGCCTAACAGCTACTAGCATAACACGCCAAGAAATGTAGTCATTATTTGGGTCGAGTAGCATTGTGAGTCATGTAGGCACAAAGTTCTGATCAAGGAAGACAAATGCAATTTTCAAAATTAGGAAGAAGACTTTTCCCTCAAAGGACTGTTCAGTGTATGCCCTCACTTAGCATCTGGATCTGCAGCCAAAGCTGAGGTCACAGTGTCCAGTCCTGTATTCAGAAATGAACCACTACCACACAATGCCCATCACTGTCTAAATATCAAGACTATTTTTAGAAAGAAATCTGGGGAAGGAGCAACAGAGTTTCCATGGACCTGCATGTGCACCACTGGCTCTCTGTTCCTGTATATTTATTTTTTAACATTTGTATGCATAAATCTGTGCCTGTGTGTGCATCTTTCAACCCCTCCCTCATTCAATCCAACTACTGTTCTGTGACGGCTGGTGGACGTGCAGCGAGGAAGGGGCGGGATTTTTGGTTAGAAAGCATCTCTTTGACTCCAGAAAACTCTGGCTTCTTTTTCTGCCAGAAGGCTAAAAATATTAGAAAAAGGACTTTCTTGTGCGTAGCAGATGTTGTAGTGGAGGTGGGGTCTGTCCTGGCACATAGGGGGACACGGGGAAAGGAAGAGGAAAGGGAAAGGCTGTCTGTTTCCACTGGCTGTCTGCAGGGATACAAGTTTGCACGTGAGTGAGTGTTTGTGTGTACGCAGAGTTCTTCCCTGAGGTTCCAGGTAGCTTTTTATAACTTCTGTCACTTCTGAAGAAATGTAGATAGGGTCCAACTGGTGGATGTTTTATAACTCAAGAAGGTCACCTGTAGGGCTTCTGCATGCTTTATGGGGTTTGTCTGTGCCTGGTTTGTTCATTTCCTAAAAAAAATTTCTTTTTTTTATTTTGAACATCTCATTTTCTTCTGTTTATTAGCTCTCTTCTCAGGCAGCGGAAAAGAACTAACCAGTAAAAGCTATTAGCTCAGAGTACTGTATGACACATGTTTTATCAATGGAAGATGTTTTTTATTCATGACAGGTTACAATCCTGGGGATCTGGCTCAGCATCACAGGTTGTTTTGAGTGACTATGCATTTTACCAGTTGTTTTCTGCTCCATTGTAACCCTACTTGAGGTTGTAAAGAGTCCTTCACTGTGGTTTCCTTTGCTGGACTCCCAAGTTGAGCTGTGTCTTAGTAAAATTTAGTATTTAAAGTCAGTTTGCACTGTGTGATCAAACTCATAAGAAGTATCCCGTCATACAGGGCCAGTGCACTTGACTCTAAGAGCACCTTAGCAAAGCTTGTCCTGTATGGGGACTAGCATATGTGTTAAAACACATGGGTCATTTATGGATCAGAACAACCAGACATTAAGTTGTTGGATAGTTTTGTATCTACTGAAGATTGAATGTCTTGGAATCCTTAATTTTTAGGTCTCTGATGCTAATGAACTACTGTTAAGATGGTGTTCAAGACTGTGTTACTTTGCATTAGCCAATTTAAAAAAAGGTTGAAAACTGACAAACAAACGCAAACCTTGGTCTAATTTTGTTCTATCAGTACTTGAAACTACAAAAATGGCAATATTGACAGCCCTCGCCAGAATATTATCACTCAGAGCTAAAATATAAAACCCTTCCATCATAGAGTTAAGACTAAATTAAAGTCCATTTGTTAGATGTTTTGGAGCTGTTGACTATAGGCCAATTAGCTTGCCATGGATGTTATTGTTGTAGGGTTGCTGTTGTTACCCCGTGTAAATACCAATTACATTACTTCCCACTGCCTCAGAGTAAAACTACAAATTGCCTTTCTGTTATTATTTTAGATTTATACTCAGTGCTAACAGAAAACCTGATACCGTTGATGGTGGGAAAAGAGTTGGTTACCTGAGAAGTAGGTGGTGTGCTGCCTGTCGCCTGCAGCTCTCTATCTAACAGCTCATTGTGGCTGCTCCTTCTTGTCCCATCTCTTCTTGGAGTCTTTACACTTTCACCCCTCAAAAACTAAAGTTTTCTTGTTTTGTAGACCCAATTTGGATCAATTATAGCAATAAGTGCTAAACTGTTTCCTGCGATTACTACAAAATAAATGTCAACTCATTTGGTAATTAAAAGTTTTTAATGCTTAAAGCTGAAGCAGTAGAAGAGGATCCGTTTGCATTGGCAGTGCCATAATACAGTGGATAAATCTGGTGTAACTGATAAAACCAGTGTTTTCACAAGTTTGTTAAAGGGTAGTATCATTTCTGCATCACTGCATTCATATAGACCTCTCACATCAGTTGAGTCTATCCTGTTGTCACTGAATTCCGTTCAAATATCTATTTTTTTGAGCTACAGAGATAAAAACTTCAACCTTTTAGGGGAGAGGAAAAGATAGGGTGACATGCGCCTAGCGTTCCTGGGGACAATGCACTTCGTAGTCTGCACCTTAGCCACCCTAACAACCTCAATTCCCAGTGTTTACCTGTTGAATGAAAAATAAAAAAAGTCCATCATCTGTGTCAGTGTAGACTTATTGTACCATCTAGTTCCCTCATAGTGAAGCAGCTTATATTGTGTCAGTCTATGTGAAATCCTATACAGCATTCAGTAGCAGCCATGTATCCCTGTCTGACCATGATTGCCTGTGGTTGAACTATATAGTGATCTCGATTCTGTCTGAAATTGAAAGAATGCTGCCAATCTCTCTTCTATATATTTATCTCTTAGCCCACATCACCACTGCGGTTTAGCCAACAGTCACCGGTTGCTTTTTTAAGCTCACCGTGGGCCCCATGTGCATACCCATTGCATGCTCATACACACACAGATTTCAAAACATGTATTGCATGAATGAGAATGACAATGAGAATGAGGGCATGCTATAGACACAAGAAGGTTTGTATTAAAGTCTACATCTAACACGCTTGGTCAGTAGGATAAATGTCAAAGCAGAGCTAAAGAGAAGGGAATTCACGAGGAAGTTAATTTGGTCATGAGGCAAAGGAGTGTTTGTTATGATCAGGATTCAGGAAGGGGTGGACTTGGAGTGAGGAAGGAGTGCCAAATCAGTGATTTATGAAAACACGATCAAGATAAGATAACACTAAACTTTAATGAAGTCTTTGTGGATTCTGGTTTGTTACTGTGAGAAAGTATTAATGAGCATGGGTCAGGGCATACTGAGTCAAACAGAACGTAGGAAATGTACAATTTCCAAAAGTAATGACTTCACAGTTTTAGGGAGGGATGTTGATCACCTGACCACACCATATTGCATAACAGACATCAGCCCACCCCACCACCGCTCCCTGAGCCGCCCACCCAGTCCACCTCTACCATCCAGTGTGCTGCGGTCATAGTACACTTGTACTGGAGCAGGCCAGCAGCCACTGAACACTGCTGGCAGAGGGTGATGCCAGGCAGGCAGCTGTCCAAACACTGTCCAGTCTCTAGAACAGAGTCAGAGCAGCAGTAATAATGGAAAAAGTGTGCAAACAGCCCCCTTTCTTTGTTGCCAAGGAGGGAAAGCACACACGCAGGAAACAAAAAACCCTTTATGCGTATCTATCAGTTTAATTATCTAAAGCTATAGAAATGTGGACACTGTGTAGCCTTAGCAGCATGATCGCTCTCTTACATAGTGTTTTCTCGCAGTGATGACGTTAGTTGATGGTGTGTGTGTGCATGTTTTGTGTTCATATTTGCTTTCAGATGAGTGAAAAGAGAAGCAGTTTTTTTCCCCGAATCCTATGCTTTCAACTGGATACCGGCCGTTATCCAGAATGTGTTCTGACCCTCAGCATGACATTGCACATACTGTTTGTCCCCCCTACTATGTTTCCATGCATGAAAACATGCTTAGCAATTGCCACAATCAGCCTGCGGTGGTTACTGAGCTCATGTTCAAAGCCTCCACCATGTCACATCTTCCCCTGTCATCTGCAGATCTGATCCCATGTTGGGAAACAAAGAGGCACTGGGTGGGGATGGCTGACACACACACACGCAAACACACATACACATTATGAAAAAAATGAATAAATGGTAGATTTCTGTTCTTCTTTTCCCCTCCTTCACTCTCTCTTTAAAGTACTCGCACACGCACGCACACACAGGATTATAGTGGGGTTTGGGCAGGAACCTCAAGGATTATTACTGGAAGACAGTTACACAACCAGAACAGAAGTTCAAGAGGCAAATTGGGAGCAGAGAGTGGATGTTACCATTGACACACACTCACACACACAGCTTTTCACCCTGGACTGTCACATAAGTTAGAACTGTCAGTTCTGAGCTTCGACTACTGATACAGGCCACTGCCTCACAAGCGCTTAACTTTGTTTTTTTTCTTTCTTTTTGTGCAAAGAATGGGGAAAGTCCAGTTTCTTTGTGGGTCTTTTTTTTTTACATCCTCTCAAATGAAAGTGTGTAAAGGGACAACAGATAACATTTAGCATCTGCCAAATCAAACAAGGTCAAACAAGGATTCTTGCAGTTTTTCTAAGAGTAGGAGGCTCTACAGATCTCATTGCCACTTCTGGTCCAGTGTCTGACCGAGTTTGAATCTCATTTTTCCTTGTGTGTGATTGTGTATGTTTGCAGGGGGGGAAGGGAGAGCCCCACATCTTTAAGGAAAAGACCTTCAAGAAGAAGCGACAGTGCAGTGTGTGTCGTCAGAATATCGACAACGTCGGCTCCTTCTGCAGAGGTAAATGTTGTAAACATGATCATATATTGTCATTGGGGTTGCAGTTTGTGTACTTACAACTAAAGGTCTCTAAAGATACAGACAAACATGGTGAACCATGTCATGACAAGCTAGAACTGCAGTAGGTTGTAGGATGTATCACATATGAATATATCAGTGGTAGCACACACTAACCTTGTCATGTGTCACAGTGCCATTTGACCCCTGTAGCACATACTGTATTTCCCATTCTAACAAAAGTAATGAAGCTTTGGGAGCCAAATCTAGGGAGCCAATGTGGCAAAATCACTGCCTTTTTATTGTTATCATGCATTAATGCAAAGTAGTACAGCTGCATATCCTGATGCACTGTAAGCTCACACTCAAAAAATAATGCAGTTTTGACTATATTTATTTTGTCTTCTTGTTTTCATTCCCCCATCCCTCTCTACTATCATTTTCTCAGTATGCAAGACAGCCACCCACAGGAAGTGCGAGGCCAAGGTAAGGATCTACCTCATACACCCTGGACTCAAAAAAAAACCCCCATCATGGACAATAATGAAAGTGATGTGATCAGCTTGGATACATTATGTTATGCTTAGACACATTTATCAGCTCTAGAATGTAAAGTACATCTTTTTTAACAACTATACAGCTGATTTCCATGCATTTCCATCCAATATAAAGACAGTGATGTTTACATAATATTTTAAACAAGCCAAGTTAGTCCTCTGATGTAACAGACACTTACTTTGCTAACCTGACAAATATTGCAGAATACTCAAAAGTGATATAGGGAGGAAACTGGGAACACATTAAGCAGACTGCAGAGGTGGCAACTGTGTGAAGGAACACCTATGGTTTTATCTTAGGAAGTAGATAAATGTGAGATACATGAAGCACAACAGTGTCAGCTTACGCTACTTTAAAGAAATGAAAAGGTTAAATCTGTAAACACAGATAATGTAAAAAGGAATGGTGGAAAAGTTGACTTTGGAACAATATTATCTTCATTGTCCTTGTTTGAGTTTCACTTCTAAGTAAAGCTTGCCACAATGAAACTGTGAAAGCAGTTCTATTGTCAGTCTTCTCCATCTTTCTAAGGTTGTGGTGGACTACTGCATGCCTAAATATCTTCACCAGACACCACCATGACCCCACTACTTTAAGGGTATGCCCAGATGCTTACCCACCAGTTTTGCTTCATTGGACTGTTAGCCATTCTTATACACACTATATGACAGCAATGAACTTGCTTACCTGAGTTATTTAGTAAATTTTTATGCCAATGGGGTGTGAAAAGACACATGACATTGGCTCTATGAGGGCAAAAGTCTAGAGATCTTTGCTAATATGAAGGAAGCTCGGTGGCATTCCTCAGAAAGAGCTGCATGCCTTGCTCAAACCCCACTTTGCTGCCTCTGTGAAAGAGTCATTGATGGAGGGATGGCATAATGAATAGACAGAGAGAGATGCAGAGGGGGAGAATGCCAGCCATGGCCGAGGCTAAGGAGGGAGTCGTGGCTGAGGCAGGGAGCCTTGGCAGGCAGCAGGAGCAACAGGGAGAAAGCCAAGGGCGAAGGCATGTGGCAAAGCGAGCCTCATTCCTCAAGCATGGCTCCATCCTCTTGTCTTTTATCTGAGGTTAGGAGAGCCCTGAGGATAAGTTCAGACATGAAAGGATGGCTTTGACACAGCACACGCAATAGAAAAGTAACATCAGCCATTTCAGTACAACTTGTGACATGGGTTGTCTTTTATCCTTGCTTGGAGTTTAAAGGTGATTTGCTTCTGGACATATTATTCTTAGAATGTGTCTGATAAAAAGAAGACTGACATTCTGGTAGTCTTGAGTTACGTAGAACATATTGTTCTCTGTGTGTATATTTATGGTAACAGTTTGCAAAATGTTCTCATTCACTTTCTTGAGAAGAGTAGGAATAGAAAATTAATACCACTCTCATGTCTGTATGCTAAATATAAAACTACAGCCAGTTAGCTTAGCTTAGCATAAAAACTGAAAGCAGGAGGCACCAGCTAGACTGGTTGTGTCCAAAATAAAGTTTTAATAAGGTTTAAATTAAGAACACATGACTCAGCTTGAAAGGTGCTAATTTGTGTGCTTTATTATCTTTTAAAAGAACTAAGCTAGCTATGGGCCATGTTTTAGGTTTCATGTTTTAAATTTTTAAGAAAGGCTAATGCAAGCTAATGGGATGCTGGCTGTAGCTTCATATTTGTCTTTCCAATATCAATATTATCATTTTACTCTAAAGAAAACACAAAAGCACATTTTCAAACTGCTGAACTACAAATGTTGACAAAAAGGGCTGAAAGGAAAATGTTATTCTACCTAAGTATGGATTCTTTGATTTTTTTAATATCGCACCAGAAATATTAAATCACTGAAAGGGTACAATCATGTTATCAGAACATCTAATTTTTCAAATTGTTATCTCCTTTTGATAAGAGTGAGCAGATTGTGAAATCAGTGAGAAAACAAAATGTGGATGAACTGAAAGCAACACTGTGTAGCAACTAGTATTTGTGTGCTGTCCAAAGCTTTTGCTCTATTCTCTCTCTTATTCTGTTCTCAGTCATTGACCTCCTCTGCCACTTTAGCTCTGTCAAAATGTCTATAGAGGCGTCCAAGGTTTGCTTTGCTTAACCATTAAAGTTCCAGAAAGACTTTGACCATGATACATTTGCCAGCTCATCTCTGTTGCAGTTGTTGTGTTTTGGCACGAAGCTGTGAGACTGAAGGTAAAACGTGTCATGAACCTGAAGCATGAGAAACAGCAACGCTGCTTTATTCATTATTTAAGTTGATGTCAGAAAGGATCAAGAGGTTGTTTGACAGCCTTACTGTAACTGTCTGATGTGTGGTTGTTGACTGGTTGTTAAGACAGCGATATCCATCTTTGCT
>JAPZDY010000002.1:2220986-2239806 GCA_029783645.1 Ctenochaetus hawaiiensis
GTGGGAACACTAATCTACGTGTATGCATGTGTGTGTGTGTGTGTGCCTTTGTTGTGTGTGTGTGTGTGTGTGTGTGTGTGTGTGTGTGTGTGTGTGTGTGTGTGTGTGTGTGTGTGTGTGCTTGTGTTGTGTGTGTTACGTAAGCATGACTGTGGCACTCAGCTCCCTTCATTAGGGCTGCTGTTCAGCTCCTGCTTCCTTTGGTCACAGTTCACTGACCTGTAGGCCCCAAACAGACTTGGGAATTAGATGTGTCACTCAGAATAAGTGTGTTTCTGTCCCAGTGCTCATTCGGCTGTGAAGCTGTGTATCGGGCTTCACATTTGCACATACTTTTGAAAACATGCTGTCAAACATTAGCTGTACTTGAATTTATTTGGCCCTTAAGAGCATCTAAATAGTTTTACAGGCAGCGTTTGTCCTCTATTCATCATCATGTGGCTCTGTGTATTCCTCCCACAGTCTGGCCTCAACAAGTTGCACCGTTTAGCTGTGTGACAGTCTGATCTTAATCAGAAGTGGGCAGCATTCCCAGCAGTAGTTGACAAATTGAGGTTAAAACGTTATTTACACACCCCAGCGCACACGAGTGTTCTTGCTGATGCATAGCCCAAAATACCTGCAGATATC
The DNA here is from genome assembly GCA_029783645.1 of Ctenochaetus hawaiiensis. NCBI lineage: Eukaryota > Metazoa > Chordata > Actinopteri > Acanthuriformes > Acanthuridae > Ctenochaetus > Ctenochaetus hawaiiensis. The sequence continues at coordinate 2,221,617 of JAPZDY010000002.1, forward strand.
TCTTTGACAACATTAATCCCTTATTACGCATAGGGTTTGGTCCTCTGCTTTGTTTTAGGTACACAAAGTAATGACTTTAATAGGCTACCAGCTGTCCAGATATACTATTTAAGACTTTGTTGATTTTGTGGATGTTATAATCTTTAGATATAAGTATAGTTTTGAAAAAGCCTGGTTTGCCTCCTTGTCAGTTACAAAATCTGAGGCTTGATACCACTCCCATGTTTGTCAGTTTAATATGGACTCAGGAGACAGTTAACCAAGCTTAGCTTAAAGACTGGAGGTAGGGAAACAGCTAGCATAGCTGTGTCTGAAAAATACACCCTCCAGCATCAAATCTCTTTTGTTAAGCTCTCCTGATTACCAAAATGTAAAAATTGGCAGGCAAGTGGTGGTTTTACAGGGTGGTTAGATGATGTGACTTTTCCTTAGTCCAAGCTAATGCTTAAGTGACAAGCCAACATTGCTGTGAGGCAGTTGCATTTGAAATGTTCAGTCTAGTGCAGCATCCAAAACATTTCTTCACATCACTTCTCAGACAATTTGGTATTCATTATCAGATCACTGCGTCATGCTGGTTTTCTGTTTTCATCAGCAAAGAGAAAGACATAGCTTAGTTAACCAAGACTAACTGTCTCCCGGCTCCAATATCATGATCCAACAGACTGATGTGTTATCAATCTATCACTCTTCTCATCTTACTCTTCGCAAGAGCACAACTAAGTGCATTTCATGCAGTCTTAACTGATCCTTTAAGGTTTACTTCAGGTTAAGTAGTGAACCAGACTAAATGGGGTTTTTCTTCATCTTGATCTCTCTGTTTGAGGAAGCATTTCCCCTTAATCAACTCCCAAAATCAGACTCCTCCTCTCTGTTCTGAAAAAGCGATGGATTTTTGGTTTTGTGTGTGTGTGTGTGTGTGTGTATGTGAACAAGTCCTGTAGTTACACGTGGCTGTCTTTGTGTGTTGCAGGTGACCTCCTCGTGCATCCCAGCACCCTCCAATGATCTGGTGAGTCTCTTTAGCAAACATCTTTCTGTAGACAAGCCCAGTTTTCCCTCTTTGTCCAGCCTTAGTAGGCATGGCAAAACCTGCATATGGTTTCCCTGCTGAATTCCTTCGACAAGCAGATCCCTCAACCCAGTTTGAGCTCCGTTCATTCCTCGAGCCCTGCAGGATTCCAGTCCAGAGGAGGAAAAAAAAAAGTTGATGTTGCTACAGGAAGTAGTAATGTTTATCCATTAGAGAGTCTGTTTGTTTAATTATCTCTCCTTTCCTTCCTCTGTATCCTCTCCTCTTCTCTCCCCCTACTCTCCTTTCTGTCCCCCTTCTTCCGCTCTCTCACATTCTTTCGACCTCCTCCCTTTGCCCCATGTCCTCTTACTGTCCTTTTCTTCACACCCTACTCTTCTTTCTTCTCCTTTATCCTGTCACCGCTACTTCCTTGCATCCAGCAGCGCAGAGGGACCGCTCCTTCTCGACACACCCAGCACTTGGTGAGCACACTTTAACCTTCCATCCTCTCTTCTTGCCCTCTTCACACCCATATTTTTCCTCTCCGTCTTGGCTTTCTCCTCATGTCCCCAGTGTCATGCTATTTATCTTGGAAAATTTTCCAAACCTAGGGATATATATATTTATGGCTTCACTTAGTTTTAAAAAAACCACTTTCTTTATTCTATACTCACTGAAGTGAAAGCCAAGCATTGCCACAATAATTGTTTCCAAGTTTCCAAAAAATAAGAAACAAACCTTAAAGCTTCTGACTCCTTAAGGCTCCAGTGCTCATTACAGGCCACAACAAAGAAAGCGTCAGGCTCCGGGGTGTAAAATGTGTTCTGTTAATTTCATGGTTGTCAGTCCATCATGTGATGTTTTTGTGACAAACTGACCTGATAGTGACACTGGAGGAAAGGTCAAGCTTCTGTCTGCTTCAAAAGGGAGTTTGAAAGAAAGAGTTTGGGAAACCTCTGGTGGTGTGAGAGGAAAGATGTGGACTGATCTGGGCAGACGGACAGAGTCTGTACCAGTGCACACACATGTGGTCTTAAGCTCTGAGGTGTGCATTCGTGCACAGTAAGGTAGAAGGCAACATCTGAAGGATGGAAACCCACAGTTCACTAAACCAACATGCTTATACTTAAACCAATACCAGTCCAGAGCCAAGTGTATCCCACAATTCACCTGTCAGCTGAGTCACACCATTTCAGTTGTTGGCTGTGATGCACCTTTAAGGTGGATTCAAGACAGACAATTATGAACAGACATGAAGAAGTTAACTTCATTTTGAACTCTATTATTAATACTGTATATTATGCCAAAGCATGAAGGGAGCAAATTTGCAGCAATTGAAGATAAATACTTATGTAAAAGTTATGAGTGATATGTGCATCTGTTTGTTTGGTTTTTTTTTTACAGGGGTCCACCAAATCTCTGACCTATACCAAACAGAGAAACACCCTGCCAAGGTAAAAGTCATCTCAATCATTTCTTAAAATACACTTTATTAAGGTATCTGTTGGTTTTTGTTCCAAATAGGCAAATGTAAATAATGCCTCTTTGTTTCCACATCTGCACGACTGGACACTTTGCTATAATTTCTGCCTTCTCTCACGTGTTCCTCAGGCTAGTGGCATCCTCTCCTTCATTTTTCTCCAGAAGGTTTAGCATCAATCACGGGATACAAGCTGGCTTTGCTTCTGACCTGCATGTCACACACAATATCCAGTTTCCTATTTTCCTTCACTCCTCTGTTTTCTCTGTCTGTTACTCATCCAGGAGCCTGGAGTTTCACCAGACTGTGTGTGATGGAGCGCGATCGCTCACATTTTTACACATACACCTTTGTCTCAGTGTCATACTCAAACCCCGCTCTTTCTCTACTACACCTCATCCTCCAGGAGCTTCAGTGTGGACCGTGTGATGGAGAGAGTGATGGAGCGGCACTACGACTTTGACCTGACCTACATCACAGAGAGGATCATCTCCGTTTTCTTCCCTCCGAAGCTGGAGGAGCAGCGATACCGTCTGAACCTGAAGGAGGTGGCTGCGATGCTCAAGTCCAAACACCAGGATAAGTTTCTGGTGAGGGAAGAGAACTGCAGCACAGTCTGTCTCTGTCTGTGGTTTGTTAGAGTATTTGTTTTTACCAGAGAATTGGCCTCAGTCCTCAGAGTTTACGGTTTATTGTAGCTGTAAATGTTCATTGCATAATAGACAACAGAGACAACATGTTTTTGGCCATATTACCAGAAGTTGCAAGAGACACTTACTAACCCACAAATTAGCAGCCTATTTCTTTTTATCTATTGCAAATGATAACTGACTACAGTAATAAACATCTGCTCTGTTTCAGCTTCTAAACCTCTCTGAGAGGCGCCATGATATCTCCCGTCTAAATCCCAAGGTAGGTTTTTTTCCTCTTGTAGTTGTTGTCACTTTGTGTTGAGAAATCACTTTGCAGCCTTTAGTTTAATCCCTTTAAACCACATGATCTTTTTTACCACATCTCCAATCACCAGGTTCATGACTTTGGCTGGCCGGACCTCCATGCCCCACCGCTCGATAAGATCTGTGCCATATGTAAGGCCATGGAGACATGGCTGACCTCTGACCCTCAGCACGTGGTGGTCCTGCACTGCAAGGTCAGAGTTCAGGGGACCGCCGGGGTTTTTGGAGGAACAGCCTACTGTTTCTCAGGATCTGAAATGGACAGATGTATCAGTATGTCGTATTGAGTTTGGTTTTGTAATGGGTTAGCAACATGTTGTAAATAGAAAACAGTGCTAATTTGCTGATTGTGATTTTTATAAAATTCGTGTTGTTAGAAACACACATAAATATTTTTATGAAGTATCATTTCAGTGCTTAAAATGCACTGTTAACATGGAGTGCAAAAGGGGTTAAGGCAGAATTAAAGTGCATGTTATATATATTATGACCAAACTCAAACCTTAAACTCTGACTGAGGACACTATTTGTGCTGTCCAGATGGCAGTTGTTAAAAAAGTATGCAGATCCTCTGCTTAGGTACACGTAAGACTGCAGAAGTTTTGCTACAAGTAAAGTTTCATGATAAATCAAATGTTAAATTAGAAGTAAACAAGTAATCTCAGCTAAATGAACATAAAGTGTCGAATACAAGACTACTCTTAATGCCAGAATTTTTGAATCCTATTACATTACATGGCTGGTGAGCTAATTTTATTTAAACAATACTGTTGGGCAGTTGATATATAAGAATCCATTACTGTAAATGATTTTTTGTATGTAGGTCTCCAAAGGCAAATTGACTATAAATAACTGCCAAATACATGCAATGGAGTCAAAAGTACAATATTCCCTTTGAAATATAGAAGTAAAAAGTGATATCAAATGTAAATACTCAGATAAATTACAAATATATCAAAACTTAACTTATGCACTTGGAATGTACCAAGTTGCAGCATACTACTGCCAGTTAGCTGAAAGGCTAGAAATATAGTGTGAAGCAATTTTATAGAAATAATTCGTGTTTGTGTTATTGGTACTTGCAATCATTATCAAGCCGGTGACACTTTCTTTGACTTGGCTCTACAAGTAAATTCTCTCAGTTTTACTTTCTCTGATGTGAGGTACAATAAATTAAGTTAGATATTGCTGTTAAAACATAACTTTACTAAAACCAAAATTGTAGAGTGCATCATATAATTCAATAAATAGTTTCATCCCGTGGCCGAAAATTAACCATACAACCTAGATCAAATTCTATTGACCACCACATGGTTACACAGCATTTAGTGATTCATTATCGTTATCCTGTCAGGAAAGTAATGGCAATTTGAACTTTTTCACTATTGCCAAATAGTGACCAGCTTACACTGAGGGCGACCGAACTCCCACGGCTTGTCTGGGTGTTTTATTTAGTGGTTTTGGTCAGGAGAATTTAAATACGAAAACCAGACTACTTCTGTGGTCTTCTGGCTTCCCAGAACATTCCAGCTACAGGCAATTCTTTCCCAGCTGCACATCATGCCAGGAACGGGAATAAACAAGTTTTTGTCAATGAAGAATCTTCCACTCAGAAACACATTGAGCGAAACAAGCTTTAATTTGTGCTCAGTGTGGAGGTGTAGCCTCCTAACTGGTATCAGGAGGGGTCATAATAGGAATTTGAGTCTGGAATGTCCTTGGAATGTGTCAGGAAGTTCGGAGCACCCGGTGTGAAAAAAACACCACAGGGAGCTTTTTAATCTGATTTCAAACTGCTGGTCTACACATTTCTGTGTCCCTGCAGTGTCTTTGTTTTCCTCTCGTTCTTGCATTCACTGTCTATTTCTGTCTATCAAAAAATCAACCAAAATTAACCCTGCAGTCAAAACTTTCAAATCTGACAAACTGTGAAAATCAGCTTGTCTTTGTGCAAACCCACAGTGCTTGAGGATGAAATCAGCACATCATAACTTGGCTCCTGTCGTTCCTTCACTTTCAAACAGGGCAACAAAGGAAAAACAGGCGTGATCATTGCAGCCTACATGCACTACAGCAAGATCTCTGCAGGGTGAGTGTGCTTGCCGGAGACATCCAAAGCCACAAGTTGACATTTTCTTGTTCGTCATTGTATCAACATATGGAACACATTAAGGATTATTAAGCCAACATGCAAAAACGTATGGGATTTAAATTTAACTCTTTAAACATGCATGCCAAATATGTATAAAACTTATTGCAGCAGTATATCCAATGAATGATGTGTATTAGCTCATGTATATGCAGCCCAATTTCCATTCAGACTTTTTTGATAAGTCATTTGATTAACTAAGCCCAGTGGATTTTGCAAAGGGACGCTGGAAACGGGTTTATCCTGAGGCCGATGCCAGCTGTATCCTCTCCATGTGCTTTCTGGCATCTAGAGAGTCTGGTGCAAGTCCCATGATGGAAATTTTTGGCTTAAAGTGTATGCCTGTGTGTGTATGTGTGTATGTGTGTGTATGTGTGTGCTGTGTTTTCGTTCACTTATGTGCAGGGCGGACCAGGCTCTCAGTACTCTGGCCATGAGGAAGTTCTGTGAAGATAAGGTGTCCTCTTCCCTCCAGCCGTCCCAAAACAGGTAGAGGCCACGGGATGACATGAGGGGAAATTGGGAGGGAGTGAAGGGTGGGGGCGGTAGTAGAGGGTATCCCACAACATAGGAGAGGTCAATGAATGCATCCCTCCGTAGCTTCCTATTCAAGGGGAAAGAAAGAGAAAACAGCTTTTAGCTCCAAGCCCTTCAAACACACAACTGCTGGATTTGATTCATTTGTAACCTCAGGTTTAGACCTTTTCAACAGCACACAATTATGTGAGAAGTCACAGTAGAACGAGCGCAGATATAAATAATTAAACTAATAATGGCAGAATTAAATTTACCAGCTTTAGTTTCAGGGTCTTGATATTGTGCGCCAGACTGACTAGGACATTTAAAACGAAAACGAATATACAAATACAAATATAGAATTGTTTATTTGAAAGCTGTCTTTATTGTCAAAATATACGTAAGAAAAGTTTAGATTCAATTGTACGTATACAGTGCTCTCACTTCTGATTGACTGTAACAAGAAAATGTCAGCTGATTCAAGAATGCTTCTGAATCAAGTTCATCTGTGATAGTTACAAGAAATTTTGTTTTTATAAGTGGCAGGCACATTCTGCTAAATAAATTTTCCTTTCTTATCACCTGCCTTAGTTTCTGCTTTTAAGAAACAACTGTTGCTGGCTATCTGACAGTAACATCGTCTGTTCAGAGGCTGTTTGCATTTTCAGCTCTTTTATAAGGATCTCAGTTCATGATCTTTTTACATCTGTTTTTTTCTATAATCATAATTTCTTAATTTCTTTAATCCTAAGGCTCTCTCTCTCTCTATTGTTCTTTTTTAGGTATATCTATTACTTTGGAGGCCTTCTGTCCGGTGCAATCAAGATGAACAGCAGCCCTCTCTTCCTCCACCAAGTCCTCATCCCATCACTCCCCAACTTCCAAGGCGAAGGAGGTGGGACTTTTCTAGGCCTTTCAGGCAAAACGCCAAAGCTCCAGCAATGTATATGTCTGCTCTTCATGTATATGTTGTAATGGGTACATTACTTACTTGATTATTGCTTGTTTGTATTTTGATACAAAATTTTAATTTCCATTTTACCTAAAACTGTTAGCCTGCTATATTTTATAAAAAAAAATATGTGACATAGTAATCACAACAGGGACTATTGAATAACAAATTTGCATACAAAATATCAACACATTCAGACACAAATAATAAGTATGTGAAAAACATGTTTTGAAAGTAGGAGTTAGTCCTTTTACAAAGTGTTGTTTGATGAACATGTATATAAACACATGTATTATGAATACAGCCAATACAATAAAAAAAAATAAGTTTTTAAAGCAGGTGTGGATAGATCTCATGGGCAAACGTGTAGATTTGTTATTTACATTTTGCTCTGTTGTGGTAAATACTGATAGTTGTGGGAACTTGATGTGAGGACATTGTATTGCATCATCTTTAAATGATGTAATACAATGCATCATCTACATCTTTCTTTCAGTTCTTCAGTGTTTCCCTGAGAAAATGCAAATGTGGCGTGATGCGTGCCTTGATGTGCAGCTCTGACAGGCTTTTCTTCTGAATCACAGCAAAGTTGCTGACTGCAGCCTTCATAAATGCTCACATTCACCCTGCACCCACACAAACTAGTCTGTTTATCTTTAATCTGATGATCAAGTCCAGAAGGTGGGGGTGGCAGTCAGCACATTCCTTTGTCTTGATGCTGATAATGCCCACTATGTCTAAAATTCTCTCTCCTCCTCCTCCTAGGTTACTACCCTTTCCTGAAGATCTACCAGTCAATGCAGTTGGTCTATACATCAGGCATATAGTGAGTCTCTCTTGCTGTCACATGACCTACTGATATCATAGATTGTAGTTGTTGGCTCTGGGGTGCTTTCTTTTATGATCTGAGGTATCTACACTATTACAGCCTAATTAAAGATGCAAAAACAACCCCACAAAGGGCATCTTTTTGCTTTAGTCATGCTTAAATCCAATATTTTATCTGTATTGTTTACCTCTGGGCCTCTCCCAGCTAATAAATGTGAATATGCCACTGTGAAATAAAAGACAGATTAACACTGTTAAAAACTGTATTTGTGACATCATAATAATATGAAAACATAAAAAACAAATCAACCTTTGGCAGAGTATTTGTTTCTTCATGTGTGATCACATTCTACATCTGCTTGTACACTCTTGTCCACAGTGATCTTCAAGGCACTGGAGGCAGGCGCCTGTGTGTGACCGTCGAACCAGCTCTGCTGCTAAAGGGTGACATCATGGTGAGTTCACATGGCAAGGAAATGAAAAACAGAGGACTCCTGATATAGATGGGAAATGACTAAATGACTTTTTATCTTCAACTGATGAAAAAACAGGAAAAAAAACCTTGGTGAAATTGACATGTTTCCTTTCTTTTGTTTAAAAAGGTTTTGTTTCTTTGTTAACAAGGAATCACAATATGTTCATATGTCCCTCTCTGATTAATATAATTTCAATTTTACACTCAGTCAATTTTGAAAGTGCATATGTTAATATTTTTTTAACACAAAACTGTGAACTACTTTGATCCCTCATCATCCCATGTCAACTTGCATTGCTCTTTTTTCTTTCTCTGCTGCCCTCTGCAGGTGAAATGCTACCACAGGCAGGCCCAGAGTGCCGACAGAGACACTGTGTTCAGGTTGCAGTTTCACACCTGCACCATCCATGGATCCCAGCTCTGGTTTGGCAAAGGGGAGCTGGATGAAGCATGTACAGGTAAGTCTATGTAGGTGGCAGAGATTGTTTTAACTTCCTGGTGCACAACTTTGATTCACTTTAACCACTCTTCCCAGTGTGTGTTTTTTTTTATCTGCCACAGTAAGAAGCTATTTCAGAGCAAAAGCTTGAAAAACCTGTTGAACACTTTCTGCCCAAACACCAAGCACCAAATAGCAGTGAGACAAAGTGATAACTAGTAGTTATAACTAGTAGTAACTAGGTAACAACAGCATGTAGCAGAAAAGCAAGATTCTTCTCTCATGTGTTTGTGGAGACAAAACATTAAGCTGTAACAATGAGTATTGGATTTACATTCACTAAGTGAACATAAACAAGGTAAAAATGGTAATGTTGCTCCATATCTGCTGGATATTGAAATAAGCAACTGTTTGTAAACAAGTCAGTAATATCAATAAGGTATATTCTGAAAATAATTTCAGAGTAGCACTGGTGGAGAAGAGTCATGAAGTCAGCTCACTAATCCTGTAATGTCAGTAATACAGACAAATGTATGTATATCTCAGCAAGTTAAATACTCATTCCATGCCGAGACAAGTCTTATCTGCAAAACCACAAGGTTTGTGAGCAGTGGTGCTTTTTATTGCCTTTGAGTTCAACTTTTGATTTGTGTAAGATATGTCTTCTTATAAAGGTTACGAAGCATCGCAGCACAAATAAAAAGGGCCAGAGTCAATTTTGCCTGATTTAACTTACTCTGAAATGATCATTTAGGTGCATTTGTAAATTGTCGTAGGATGGGAACTACTTTTTGACACAATAGCAGCCTTTTGGAATGTAACATTGTGGGAATGTGTTGACAGCGGTTTGATACCTAGAATGGCGTCATAATACTGTGGCTGAATAAATCCCTTAATAGTAGTAGCTTAATCCCCATTCTCAACATAATAACAGCTCCCTGGAGGCAGGTATATTGAGAACGAGCTGTACTGTATGCAGGGAGCGAGTGTCTCTAACTATCCCTCAGAGAGCGTAAAGGAGGCCTAGCAGCACTGCTCTATTACTTAAGTACATAATGAATATAGTCATTACTTCATTTCCTCCGTGGTTTAACTTTCTCTAAAATGACAGTATACGTGCAGCTGAGAATGTCTGTAAAGCAAAAGAAAGTTGTGTATGTGGTCTTCAGTCCATTACTCTAAACGAAGCATCACAAATGTACATAAACACATTGTGAGTCCATGCAACTCAGAGTACATTTTGGGAAGGTTTTGGTAGATTTGATGTAGCAGAGAGGAAATACTGTTTGATTCTTTGCTGGGGGTTGCTCACGTTACTGAAGCACTGGTATACTTAAATAAATCTAGGTCTCATGAGGAGATTACATTTACATTTGAAGACTGTAATGATTTACTACTTCCTGTAGGTTTTTTGAGCTGTTTTTCCTTTTTGTCTGCCCAGATGAGCGTTTTCCATCTGATGCTACAGTGGAATTTGTCTTCTCCTCTGGTCCTGAGAAAATCAAAGGTTGGTTTACTCTGCTTAAAATCCTGTATTATTTGTTGTACCTTAAAGTTAAGTTCATACTTGTTAAAGAGGTAAGATAGAAATGTTAAGGAAAGAAGCAAATGCAAGCAACTGTATTTAAATGTTTCTTTCCTCAGGCCGTGAGTACCAGAAGAATGACCCGGCTGTCACAGTTGACTACAACACAGCTGACCCAGTGGTTCGCTGGGATTCCTATGAGAACTTTAACCAGCGATACCAGGACAGCCTGGAGGGTAATAAACTGACTTTGTTCCTCCCAGCTCAGCATGATGTGAAGTAACTACAAAGAGAGGGTTATTACAAGAGTTGGTACTCTGTCCCTAAACTTAAAGCTCTAAACCTAGTCCTGATTCTAAACTGTGGCAGTCTTAGCTGTTTGAAAAAAAACAAAACAGGCAGGCAATTTCAGGTTAAAGTGAAGGACAACCAAACACAACAGCTGTTGAATAAAGTTCAAGCAGGCTCCTAACTGACTCTATACATAGCTTAAGAGTACTGTGAGTTTGAGTGCTTATCGTTTATGCTTTTTGTCTTAGATATTGCCCACACCAGAGGTCCTCTAGATGGCAGCCTCTACGCTCAGATAAAAAAGCGCAGAGGTCCAAGCTCTGGTTCTCTCACCTCAACCAATGGCAGCAACCCAGCAACAGGCCTGGCAGAAGACAGGCCAGATCATCTCGTCACACGAGGCTCTGACTCTGCCCTTTCAGGCCATTCCATCCATTTGAACCAATCATCCATCCATTCTGACCACCAGGAGGAGCCCATTCGCCTGCCGCCCCCAACCAGACAGGAGAGAGAGGACCTCGAACGTCTTCTTGGAGGCATAGAGGGAAGTCGAGATGGAGAACGAGAAACCGCCATCTTGGATGATGGAGATTCTCTGCCGTCTGGAACGCTGAAGCTCAACCGTTCTTGCTCCTGCCGGGATGGTTACAGGTCCCAGCGCTGTGCCGAGCCCGGCTGTGACCGCACTCTCCTCATGCCCAATGGTTACTGCCTAGATCGGGCTCCTGGCACCAACGGGCATCACGGGGTGACCCCTGCTGCCAGCCCCAGCCCAGCTGCTCCTCCGTCACACATGGATCTGTGCCAGCACTACAGCCCCCATTCCCATCAGTCCCTTCCCCCTCCAGACCTGGTGTGGGACCGTCAGAGTGGCCCACCTCACTACCTACATCGATCCTGCTCTGAGGCTCCCTCATCTCGACATATGTGTCCATACCCATCACCAGACCTCACCCCTCACTCTCACAGCCACCCGCACCACCACCCTCTGTCTGCCCCAGGTCGCCTTTACTGCAGAGAAGAGGACTACGGTCCATATCACCACCCTGCTCCACCTCACAGCCATCACCATGCGCACCCACACCACCCCAAGCCCTCCACCAGCCCTACTTATCATGACATAATGCTCATGGATGGTCTGCCACCCCCTGGCTGCCCTTGCAGAGACTGCAGCATCAGGAGAGAAGACTCTGCTGCTTTCCACAGCATGAGGCTGGACCGCAGTGAGAGCTTCCACTGGGACAGAGAGGCGGAGCTTCAGCAGAGGGAGGTGGGTCTTAGGAGGGGCAGGGAGGCAGAGTTACCCAGAGGGTCAGAGCTCCACTGGGAGAGGGATCCTGGGCTGAGACGAGGCAGAGAGTTGTCCCTCCACTGGGAGAGAGACAGGGAGGCTGAGTTGCAGTGGGAGAGAGACAGAGAGGCTGAATACTGGCACAGGAGGGCCACCGTGGCTGCCTACGGGCCTCAGGGTCACAATCTTCCAGCCTTTACATTTGACCCCTTGCCATCTGGTCATCCAGCTTATCCAGAGGCATCGAGGTCCCACGCTCATTCCCACCTGGACCTGAAGTACAGCAGCAGCAGCAGCGGTTACCAAACGCCCCGTCAGGTGTGCCCCTGCTCACCATACCAGCCTTCGCCCTCTGAAAGCAGGGGCTACGCCTCCGGCTACCAGTCTGAGTCCACGTCACCGCTGCCTCCTGCCTCTTCGATGACAGGTCCCTGCAGCAGCAGCAACGGGCCAGACCATAACCACAGTCACCACCATCACCACCCAGACTCGCAGCAGTCATACGGCTCTGACTCACACACTGGTGAGTCACATTAAAACAGAGACACTCAGAAATGTGTTTTCCTTAAACAACGCTGGTGGTGTCGACTTCATCCATAATCAAGAACAGCACACACTCAATATTTTGTGCTCAACTAAACAGATGCCTTGAACATTTTTCAGTCTTGCCACTTTTTTTGTCACTACTTGACACTCAATAAATAAATAAATAAACATATATAAACATGTGCAGGACATTCCTTGACGCAAACTGTTTATGTTTCTATTGAGCTCATTTTTTGTAAATGTAATCCATTGCTCCCTTTCTTTCCAGATGGCCTGCGGAGTTCTGGCGAAAGTGTCGGCTGGAGAGATCACATCCCCCACGGTTCCTTCAAGAGGGCCCACAGAGATGGTCATGCATGCTCCACGCCATCTGACATGTCTGGACCGCCCACTCCTGTTCACACCAGCAGCCCTCTACGCACACAGGAAAGGTATCATACTCTTCTAAGAGTGTCACAAGTGTTGGCTGAAGCTCCTCTCACCACCAGGTTTAGATGTTTCACTCTAATACCTAAGCCATGAGAAATACCAAAACTTTGGTATTGAATCTTTAAATACAAAGAGGCAGAAAGGCACTGGAGGGTCAAGGGAGGGGGGTCAATGAATGGGTGCCATTAGTGTTTTGTGAGGGAACAGTTGAAGTTGGGATTAGATGACCTTTTAATTTGATTTTTGATTTGATTTTTTCAAGGGAGTTTGATTAGACTGGCTGAGATCTGATCACCTTGAGATGTGGTCTTCCAGATCTGATCACACTCCATTCAAACTGCTTGCTGCTCGCATTCACTCTTTGTTTTATCCAGACAACATATTCAGAAACAGATGGCATTTAACAGTAAGGGTAGAATGAGGCACTGATGATAATAAAGATTCAAGATGTAGGTCAGAGTAGACATTTTTTAAACATTTGACTTGATCAAAGATTGGTCTGTGGCAGTAATACTTATTTCTCCATTTAAGTCCCAGTCCAGGTGTGAGAGAGTGTGAAATCCGGACCACAGACATCCTTGGCTGTGACTATGAGCCTCCCCGGCCCCAGGATACTATCCCCCAGGAATCCCTGGAAAGCCAAAGAAGCAGCACAGAGCCACTGTCCTCACCGCAGGCCCCCAAAGATCCACAGTCACACACAACCACACCTACACAAACACAAACCCTTAACCACTGCACTGCACCAACAGACCTGTCCCCCACCGCTCCCCAGCAGCAGCACTGTAGCCCAAACACACCTTCAGCTTTAACACAGAACACTTCTGCTTTTGACTCTGCAATATCAGCCACATCAAAACAGGGACTCTGCCAGGCTCCTTCGTCCCCTCTTCGTACCGCATCTGTGCCGGAAACACAGCATCCTTCAGAAGCTGCTGCTCTGCCTTCCACTGTCGCCCAGGCGGTGTCCCAGCCTCAGAGTCAGACCCAAAGCCAAGCCTCTGGATCGACAAAACCGACTCCAGAGCAGGTTGTCCCATCTTCTCCAAACAGGGAAGTTCACCCAGAATCCCCCAAAGCCATCACGCATACCCCCAGTGCCACATCTGCCCCTGCATCTCCAACCCCAGCGTCATCATCCTCCCCCCAGCATACTTCTAGTAGTATGGAGGGCTCCCCAGTGTCCGATGCCCCAGTGCCAGGCTTTGCAACTTTGGGTAGGAGGTTGATGTTGAGTGGATCAGATCCTCACCATCTGAACCACAACCAGCAGCATGGGCCCCCCCACCAGCATTACCCAGGCATGGAGCCTGTTGCTAGCGGACACGCTCTTGTTATGGACATGAACAAGAGGCCCTGCTACTCCACTCACACTCCTCAGCACCACCAAACTTCCTACTCCAACTATTCCACCATTTCCATCCCCCTTCCTCACCCCCAGCCACCTTTGCCAGAGAAGCGCCACCCTCCCGCCCAGACTGGTTCCCCCAACAACGGGGTAGGAAGTCTGAGGCCCGCTGTGGGTCATGTTCCTCCCTCCGCCACCGTCCAGCATCAGCACCATGTCACATTTTCTCCCACCGTTGGGGAAATTGCACCCCCCGCAGGCCTAAACGATGTAGAGGCATCTGTGGAGGCTGAGAATGCAAACAGGGTCAGTGTGAAGTTTGTTCAGGACAGCTCGAGGTTCTGGTACAAGCCTGGCATCTCAAGAGAGCAAGGTAGGTCTGAAAGGGTGAAGCTCGTTATGCCTTTTGATGCTATTATTCCTCACTTTAAAGAAAAACCTTAGAAAAATTGCTATAAGAGAACACATTGTTTCCTGAGAATAATAGTACATGAACCTCCTAACATTGTGGCTGTGTTTGGTTGTAGCTATCGCAGCTCTGAAGGAGAGAGATCCAGGAACCTTCCTGATCAGAGACAGTAACTCTTTCCATGGGGCCTATGGTCTGGCCCTGAAAGTGGCTACACCTCCTCCCAATGTCAACAACCACAACAGCAAAGGTGAAAATGATTATTTAGCTTCTGTAAATATGTAATTTTACTTTTTTTTTTTTGGCTAAACCTTCCATCTAGCAACAGTGGCACAAGCTAGGCTTTGAGACCCTTTCTGACACTTTCACTCGGTCAGCAGCTGCTTTATGCTTGGAGCTGGTGAAATTTGCAGCCTGTTTACTGTTACTCTCTACTATTGCAGTGAGCGACCCCCTGGAACAGCTGGTCAGACACTTCCTGATTGAAACAGGCCCTCGAGGAGTCAAGATTAAGGGATGTCAGAATGAGCCATACTTTGGTGAGATTTCCTTTTCCAGTTTCAAGACTTCTTTTAATGAAGCAACTTTAAAGAAAGACCAAATTTTTAAGTACATCAAGGGGATGAAAGTGATTTCTACTGTTGTCGTTATCCACAGGAAGTCTCTCTGCATTGGTCTACCAGCACTCAATCACGCCCATCTCTCTGCCCTGCACTCTTAAGATCCCAGAGAAAGGTTTGTACTCCTTCCACTAATCTCCTAATTAGATTCTTACTGCCAAATGTCAAAAGATTGTAAAAGAAGTGGATGATTAATCTACTGTTGATCTAATTCAACAGATGAACCTTAACCCTAAATATCTTTCAGTAATAAACTCTACATGTTAAGAGAATGAGTCATTTACAGGGTGTTCATGTTTATTATACATACTTGCTTAACTTATACATACTTAGCTGATTTCTTTTTGTCTCCATGCTGTCAGATCTGATAGGAGAGGTGCAGGAGATCCAACCAGTGAGCAACATCAGCACAGCTGCTGACCTGCTGAAACAAGGAGCAGGTGAGTTTTCTGTCCTGCCGTCTGTCCGTATAAGTCACATTATTATGTACGTATCTACTTTACACAGGCAGAGTTTATTATTTTTACACTGTAGAGCTGTTTTTCTTTACAGTGCATCTGTTTTATCAACTGAAGGCTATTCAACAAATAGGATAGTCTGCATATATTGCACAAACAAACCATTGCATCTCCAACATCTACCAATATTACTACAAATTTAAGTATCAGGAAAAGAAAATGAAAACAGTGCTACAATAATTAACTGCAGTAGATCTTTTACAAAAATGCTGTTGATGTGCAGCAGCCAGGAGAGTCCAGCGGAAAGGCTCAGAGGTCTGCCCTCCATCTCACGTCTTTCTGTCTGTCCCCCACCCTCAGCCTGTAACGTCCTCTACCTGAACTCTGTGGAAACAGAGTCTCTGACTGGCCCTCAGGCCATCGCCAAGGCAACAGATGCTTCCCTGGGCCGTAATCAACGCCCAACTGCAACTGTTGTGCAGTTCAAGGTGACATCCCAGGGTATCACACTAACTGACAGCCAGCGCAGGTGAGAGATGACTTCTTGTAAAAAAGTGGGATATAAGATATATATAATTATAAATAGATATAATATATAATTACTTGCATCTTCTGCACTCACAGTTAGTTCCTCCTATGACCTTACTCTAACCCTTTTCTGTGATGTAATAACACATTTTGCCTGTGGGGATCACTGTAATGTCATCTCATTTATAATAAACACTAAATGTTCTCCTAAAAAATTTACCAATAACACTTTGCAGTCATTATTACCTAATAAATGGACAACACTGTTGCTACAACTAAAGGGTTTCTGTCCTGTCCTGCTGTATCTAAATGTTTCATGTCCCAGGGTTTTCTTCAGGAGACACTACCCGGTGAACAGCGTAACCTTCAGCAGCATCGACCCCAAGGACAGGAGGTGGGCCACTCATAGACACTAAGGGTCTTACTAGATTTCTTGTAGCTGTAGTTGAGAGTAGAAATCATAGACGCATCACCACATTCATTCATTGCACCCATGATCATTCACTGCATATGTTGCTGTGAGCCCTTCGCATGGATGCATTTGTTAGTGCCCATGAACACGTGAGTGTGCATGAGAGACGAGTCTTTATGTTTGGAAGCATGCCGGCTGTGGCTGAGCTGCAGCTGCATCAGCTCGTTTGGAAGCTCTGCCTGTGTGTGAATGTTTGAGTCTGGTTTCTATCTCTTTCTCTCTCTTGGCTTTAGGTGGACTAACCCAGACAACACCAGTGTTAAGTAAGTGCTTAAGTGCTTTATTTGTTTTGTTTGAAAAGTTTGATTGTGCGCATGTGTTTTGTATGTACTTCAAAAAAAGTTAGTGATGTAAGAGCCTCTGCATGGCATCAGGTTGTGTGAGAGGAGAGCCCTGGCAGAAACCATTCCAGCGAACACAATTAACAATGAAAATCAAGTCCACATAACCCCATGTTGCATAACACTAATTCTTTTATTTTAGGCCTCTACAAAGACAAAGTGTTGCCTTTACGTACATGACATTGTGTAATTCGTTTCCTCTCATGCTCAGCAACTTGTCATCTCTGCTATCTCTTCCTTATTTCTCACTTCCTCTGTCTTGGCCTTTCACCCCCCCCTCCCCCTCCTCAGGGTGTTTGGCTTTGTCGCCAAGAAGCCGGGCAGCTTAGCAGAGAATGTTTGTCACCTGTTTGCCGAGTTGGACCCCGAACAACCTGCGTCTGCCATCGTCAACTTTATCAACAAGGTCATGTTGTCGCCACGCCGGTAGAGGGAAACTACGAGAGGAAAGCGAACTCAGAGCCGACAGGCAGTGACGTGCAGCATGAGCAGTGCTGCTAAGGCTTTTATTGTGCAGTAACGGCCTGATGCCAGTTGCTTGTGTTTTCTGAGTTTTGGGCCGTGACACTAAAGCCATCTTTGTGCATCAGTTGAGGTGACAAAGATTTCTTGTTTTAGGTAAATGAAAAACCACGGATGGTTTTTCATTTTTCAGTTTCTACTCTACACAGTACTTCTCCTTAAACATTGGTTGACAATATTAAACTACATTCCAGTTATCTAATATAGAAACCAGTACCAAATAAAGCTACAGTAAAGCCCTGATGTGTAGTGTTACAGCTCCTATAAAGGTGGGGACATATCAGAGGAAACTTCAGCATCCCACTGTGGCCTTCTTAAAAAAATCAGTTTCCTACATGTAGAAGGGCCTGTATCATGAAGAAAGATCGTTGGATTATTCAGCTATCTCTGGGCTTAACTCAGATTTACTGGTATCACAAAGCTGGCTCAGTTTCAACCCTGAGGTAACCTGCTCCAGAAAGGGGTTCAGTTCAGAGAATCTAATCATAACCTGTAAACATGGAGTCATCATTCAGTCAGGATGCTGACAGTCTGAAATGTTGAAGACTCAGTTGGAAAAAAAAATAAAGTCGTGAAATTCCTCACATAAATCAGGATTTC
>JAPZDY010000002.1:2251502-2264641 GCA_029783645.1 Ctenochaetus hawaiiensis
TGTTGGTTATTAACTGGAAAAGTTATTTATTTTTAATGCTTTTTCCACCAAGATGACTATTCACACATTTAAACTATGATGACTACTCCTTGCCAGGTGCTTTGCTTACCAAGTTTCTACATTTGAAACTTGAGGATATGTGGGAATTACAATGAAAACATTGTTATTAGCAGCATTTTTTCATTTTGGTGTTTTGTTTTGTCTTCAAGTAAGCTGCTTTAAAACTATGAGGAGGTCCTGTAGACTCAGTGAGTAAAGACACAAAAAGCTTTTCCATATCAACAGCATTTAATATTTGTTTACAGTGTGTGCCACAATGCTCAATCATAGATATATCTTGTATTAGCAAGCGCATATAGATGATGTGAATGTCTCAATCATAAGCTGTTGAACAATATTATGATCAACAACAACGTCACATGATGATGGAGATGATGATTGTGTCAGAGGAATCATGAAGGGAAGCCTAAAACAGACAAATGCCTCATAACTTTCACACCTGCCTGAATTACAGTAGGTAGATCAGCTTGAAACCCATTTCAGACATGAATTAATCAACTAGATATCAGAGAAGTGTAGGTTTTAGTCTCAACAAAGAGCCATGAATGAAGTTTTCAGACAGTTATTGACTAGTTCTTAAAAAACACACACTTTGCAGTTGGAAACAAACTTGTAGCTGTATATAATCATTACACACCAGCTGCCAATGCTGCACATATGAGGTGTATCTGTATGTTTTAGGCTCAGTGTTGCTTTAGATAAAGGAAGGTGATGGAAAGACAGGTGGACAGTGGACAGTGAGGTGGACTGTAGATGCATCACAGAGATCCCTTTTTTCAGTGTGCTTGAAATGAATGCAGGGAGGAACAGCTGAGATGAATAACATCATCCATTCAGACAGAAACGAGGGGACACAGCCAGCCAAGGTAAGGGAAACATTTAGTGCCTACATTGAAACATTTGTTTTCCCATTTTCTTACAATATTAGCTTGGGAGAGGCAACAAAACCGACCCCCTGAACAGTATAGATGAGGCTCTGCTCCCTCAGTTTCTGTCTGTGTGGATGGTGAAAGGATGCTGAGTCTATGAGTTGTTGATAGACATGTTCTCCATGGTGCTGGGCAGGTTCTGGTCTCCTTCTTCCTGCTTCTTCTTCCCTCCATCCTTCTGTTTCTTTGCTTTTTTAGACATCTCCTGATCAATTGGAGCGGGCTTGACGAACTTAATGATCTCCGTCAAACCTGAAGGACAGACAAGTAAAGGAAAAATATATACTTTAACCACAAGGGTTTCCCATATGAATCAAAAACCTGACAGGAAAACAGTAAAGAAACAAAAGCCATATTGGTGAAGCTGTTTCATAACAGCTATTTGTTATATTTGCGATCATCAAACGCTGGACCTGGAAGCACTGAGCAAAGCTTACCAGGAGGCATGAACTCCCTGAGCTTCTCTGGAATAACAATGCCCTCTTCGGTTTGGTAATTCTCCAGAATGGCACACATAACACGTGTTGTGGCGCACATGGTTGCGTTCAACATGTGCACAAACTCTGCCTGCGTGACAGAGAGAGAGAGTGTGTTATTGATGGAGTCAGCTGTCCAGCAGGCAGCCAGGGTTGTGTTATTGGACAGAGCTTTGCTGAGATGCACAGCTGCAGCGCAGAAAAGGAACTCACCTTGTCCATCATCTTTTTGGTCTGGCCGTAGCGGATGCGGAGGCGCCTGGCCTGGTAGTCGGTGCAGTTTGAGCAGGAGACCAGCTCTCTGAAAGCACTAGAGCCTGGGAACCAGGCCTCCAGGTCCAGCTTCTTACTGGCAGCATGATTTAGGGAACCTGAGGAAGAAGGTAGTCCATATCATACTCTGATCTTCAGGAAGCACCCTGCTGACTGGTCTAATTTCACTGTAAGTCACTGCCTCAAAACAGGATGATTGTTTTTTTATATTTTTTTCATTCTATAAAAGAAAACTAAGGTTGTTATATTAGTTTACAAGTATATAGGGCTGCAATTAACATTTTTTTCTGTACTGATTAACCCAAACTGGGTGACCCTTATATACTTTATAAACTACTTGTCTCACAGAAAAAAGAAGAAAATTCTCACAATTTAAAAGCTGAAATTGAATTATAAACCGCAAATAAAAAAAAGCTTTTTTTTTACTTTAATACTTTCTCTGGGAATTTGACTCATACTTCCTGCACTCGTCCTCATTACATGTTCCTGCTCATAAACAACCTTAATAAAACGTTTTAATGATCCAGAAACTATCAATTATGAAACACAACACTAAATAATTTGAACAAAATATACGAGCCTTTCAACAGTTACAACTTGCACACATCACACACAAACAGATCAGCAGATCCTCAGTGTTTTTGTGTGTTTCTGTGTGTTTTTGTCTACTGCTGTACTTCACAGATACACATCTTTCAGTTTAAACTGGTGATTCAGTTGTTTGGATTGCAAAAAAAAAACAAAAAAACAAAAAACTTCATTTACTTGTTACTTGTTCATCAGTTATGTATCATAGTAACTATTCTCTTGAAGAGTGGGAAAAACAAATTATGTACTAAAAAGGTTTAGTTCTTGAGTAATTCCTCACTTTGAAGTTCCCAGGGTTTAAAGCTTGTGAGACTATTTAATTTAAAAAGACGTCAGCGCTTCACCACATCTTTAGATGTTAAGCAGTTTCAGCTGCACACTGTGGTACAAGTGAGTGTGTCAGACCTACCAGAGACGATGTTGACGATGCGATAAGGAATTCCTAATGACCGGTAGAACTCTTCTGCTGTCCCTATCATCTCATCAAACATCTCCCATGATTTGCCGTCATGTGGGGAGGCGTAGACAAACTGCTCAATCTACAAGGACAAAGGGAGCAAGGACAAGAAGAGCCAACCATTCCGTCAGTGCTTTTTTTTTTTTTAAACAAAAGAACATAAACAAAAAGGATAAATCCATCATTTTCCCTTATACAATTTTATATATTTATCAGTTTTCTTGTTTAATCTAATTTAGAGTTTTGAGTTTAGATAGTTTAACAAAAATCTCAGATTAGATTATTATTTAATCTAGTTTTATCTACTACTCAAATTAGAGAAACGATAACAAGAAAATGTCCAATTATTTACATGTTTATTGTATTTCATTTGCAATTAAAAGTTTTATAAAACCTTCTGTCCCACAACTGACCTTCTCAAACTGGTGCACCCTGAAGATCCCACGGGTGTCTCGTCCATGGGAGCCCACTTCCTGTCTGAAGCAGGTGGAGAAGCCGGCGTAGCGGATGGGCAGGTCCTCAGGTTTGAGCCACTCTTCTCTCAGGAAGGCTGCGATGGGCTGCTCGGAGGTGGCGATGAGGTACTTTTCATCGATGGAGTTGTCATCTGACTTCTCACTGCCCTTACCGATGACCTGGTGTAAACACACAGGGGTTTGAGAGGGAAGAATAAGGGACAGAAACCCATTTACAGAGTCCACACACTCACAACCTGGAAACAGTGAGACTAACAGGCACAATGATAGGCCTCTGTTTTTTTTTCTATGATTCATAATACAAAAGAGTCACACTTTCACAGGTGCCTATCATACTGATTTGTTGACAAAGCTTGAGGAGAAGAATCTACAAGATTTGGCGTAAACTGGAAAGAGAAGCTGCTCTTCCACCAGAGCAACAATACAGCCTTCAGGTCCACTTAGGCGATGGCTGCGATCCAAGAGTGCAGGTTTGAACTCATCCCACACCCGCCCCATTCATACGATTTGGCACCCACTGTCTATTACCTCCTTCACTGAGCACAAGGTGCAAGGTAATTTGTTCATCCTGGAGCAACACAAAGTTACGTGCGAAATGAAAGTTTGTTGACCTTGCTGCAACACACATAAACCATACACTGAATAGGATGGGATAAAAAAGATCAAACAACATATAAAGCTATTTACAAGCATATAAACAACCAGGAAGTACATCTGTTCATTTTGTGCATCTGGGTGAACATAAACAGCAGCAACATGACAGTGATGATTGACATCTTCACGCTAAAAATTTAAAAAAAAAAAACTTTAAAAACAAAGCAATTTTTTTTCCTATTCCCTAATCCCAATTTTGTGCAATACCCAACAGTTACAGGTTTCATGTTGTCTGGTTTTGATCAGTTCTGCAGCCGGCCTTTGAAGTCATGGAAATGACTTTTTCTTAGAGCACTTCTTAACTTTGTGACTTTTTCCTTTAAAAGAAAACAGTATATTGTTATTCCTGTACATTTGGGGTTTATTATAAATGGATTTTTATTAGTTAAATAGCTAGGATGAAAAAAGTATGAAAGTATTTTGTTACATGGCAATTTAAGCTGTGCTCCTAAATTTCATAGTTTTCAGGTGTCAGTGCTACTAGCCTAGCAGCAGAATTTTCTTCTTCACTGCTGATGTTTAACTCCAGTCACATCTATGAAAGCACTTTGTAAAGCTAAGTACAAGTTAAAACAGAATAAGTTGTGGAATCCAGTAAACACTACTGTACCTTGTAAAGCTCTTCGTCAAACTGGCTGAGCTGGGCGACTTCCTGCATGACCTCTTTTCTCATAAAGAAGGGCGTATACAGCATAGTGTAATTCTTGCTGTGAAGGATTCTTAAGGCGTAATTGATCAAAGCTTGCTCCAGGAACACCAGTGGCCCCTGAACACGACAGAGGAGAGGAGAAAAACTGAACAGCTGTTTTTTTGATGTAAAGGTAAAAATGAAGGACTGTAATGATCGTTTGTACTGCCTGCAGTGATTGCTGTGTTTAAGTCCTTCGTATGCTGGAGATTATATTAGAACTCACCTTCAGAAAGTAACCTCTGCTTCCAGCCACAATAGCTCCCCTCTCTCCTTCAAAGCCATCAATCATGACCACCAGGTCAACATGGGAGTACTTTTTTTGGACGGTGCAGTCACCCCAGGTGCGTTCTACCTTGTTGTCTGCATCCTGCGGGAGGAAACCACAGATTATAACCAATTAAACTGATCAGTTGACAGATCCAGCTTATTAAATGTGAGGATCTGCTTTCTTGCCTACAGGATCACAATTAAAGGAGTATTTGACATACTGGGACATTTGCTCATCTGCTTAGAGTTACATACAAGACTGATGCCACTCCCATACTTTGACATTAAACATAACACATCCCTACTCAAATGTAGAGTAGGGATGCTGCAATCATTAGTTACAGCCCTTTAACTACTTAACTACTGACATACACATTAAATAAAAAGTATTACAAATAGGTTATAAAAGCAACTTCTGCTTCTATAGCCACAGCTGATTCAATACTGCAGTCCATGTCCACTTTAAACACATACAGTACTTGTGATGAACACAATCATTCTCTTTACAAATTAGGTCTACATTCAAAATTGTTTGTCTCTATTGCAAACTATAACTTCTGTAACGCCTACAAAGCATACAGTGAGACAGGATCAAAGTGCAGACTATGCATGCCAAGTCATTTGAGTCTCTTTACAACAGTCTGACTCTTGCCTTCAAGTGTGCTATTTCAGTTTTTGTTTCTTGTACCAACAACTACTCTTAATCAGCTCCTTCTTTTACCAGAACTGCCTTTGTCAAACCACCCACCTCATCATTGCTGATGGGTACAGATGGGTGTAGAAGGTTGCCGATCTCCCTCAGGTATTCGAAGCGCTCTGCCTCCAGCTTTAGCCTCTCACTGTCAGTTTTCTCCACTGCCTCATCAACCAACAACCGCACCTTCTTGATCTGGGTTACTGTCAGGGCCTGATACAAAAATATGCAAACAGGAAAGGAAGGAACAGCAAGTTAAAGATTTATCTGTTTCAGAGATAAATTTAACAAAATGCAAATAATGCTGTCATGCAGGTGGTTATAAGTGTTTAGAGCACAGATAGTCTTACCGAAAGTTTTTCAGCTGTTAAGGACTCAAGGTCCTGTGCTTCCTCTGGTACAGACTCATCCTCCCCTACTGGTTCCTTCCTCTGCATTCACAACAAAGAAAGGTGTTAGGAAAGATAAAAATATAGTTACAAAAAATCTAAACTCTATCTCAGATCTGGTTATTGGACACATACTCAGTATTATTTCTCCTCTTTCACTCTATATTATTTAAATATTATAATATATAATATTATATGAAACAAAGACCTGTTTAATCATTTAGAATTTTCATGTTTCTGTACCTTCATTTTCTCTCCAATGCTCTTGCTGCAGAGGTTCTTGACTTTGTTGAGGTTGTCTGCAGTAAAACGGCCTGTTAAGCACAAAGTCAGTGAGTCAGTGCATGAGACTGTGCTTACAGAGCTGCAGCAGCACAGCTAATAACCTGGACACAGGTATTGCTGTCAGTAGCAACTCACTTTCACGTAGTCAAAAACGTTAAAATATGTATGTTAACAAACTACTAAAATCAATAACGTACTGTCAAAATCGTTGTCATTTTAAGGCTGGATCAGAATCACACTGTAGCTACACTGTAGGGCGAGGTTAAATTGACAGGCTGCAGGCTGGGATTGCATCAGATTGCACGTTATAACCCGGCATCGCTAAGCTAACCTAATGTTAGTCAACATTTTATAGAATATGTCAATACAATTATGGTAATGTGAATTTATATATTGCTTGTATCTTCGTTATACATCAAAGACCCGATATTACGTGTCGTTAACTCTGTGGAGGATGAACATATGGCTCATTTGGAGTCGCTGATTGTGTTAGCTGCGCTAACATTAGCACCACTACAAGCTAACTTTCTCTGCCTCTGTAAAAACATCGTACAAAACTCTATTTCATCTTAAGAAAAACCATATACACTACGCACGACATTTTTAAGAGTTAGTTAAAATAATGAACACCAGTGAATACGGCATCACTATAATAAACCAAAGTGTCCTCGTAACAACGAATATTTCAACTTTCTGAAATCATTCGCAGCCCAAAGCAGTACAGCGAGCAAACATCTTTCACTTTAACCTTACGTTAACGTTAAGTTACTGCTGTAGCAGAGCGATAGAAAGCCAAGCGATTTCATGAGAAAGTATAATTCCTTGAGCTTTTTTAGCATTTCAACAACCCGAATAGAGGACTGTGTCGTAGAGTCCTAGAAATTCTTCAAAAGTCTAGGCTGGGATGCGACAGCTGCCTGTATTTGCACTGGCACAATGCAGTAACAAGATTTTTTAATTGAGTGCGGAGGAAAGTGCCCTGACGCTATGCTAACATTAGCATGATTAGCTTACCTGCTAAAATTAGCCACTAGGAGTGAAACAACATAAAAAAAAGGAACTTACATTTTCGCCATTCCGTGTCAGCGGCGACCAGTTTATCAACGAGTATCACATCTTTAAACCTTTTTCTTTGAGTCTCGCGGACAATTTCTGGATCGCCGCCTTTGTCGGTCCGAAACAGGTCCAAGTCAAGCACCATCTTTCCACGCTGTCACTGTCAGAGAGAGGTTGAATGGGCTCAACGCAACGCTGACTCCACAACGGGTTGCCAGATCATGCTTTTCAAATCCTTCATGTTGGTAAACCGTAGTCTCAATTTTGAATTGTAATTTCAACACTTATAAAACGTTGTCAACAAACAAACCAGTCATTTACTTGATTTTTTAAATATGTCATAATTATTTTATCTTTGGACGACAGTGATCGCAAAACTACATTCAATACAAAAAACATTGGAGGTTTTTCTCCAACCTGGCAACCTACGGCACTTGGCCTGTTGCAAATCGAAAGTCATTCATAGACTCAGCACATTATAAAAATATAATAGATGAGACAAAAAAACTCGCTTAAATATGATTTTATTATAATATTAGATACACATAAGTAAATCTGAATTTTATAAAAATACGATACAAAATGCAAGATAACCTACATTTATCCAAGTGTAACCTTACATCAGGATAAAATCTTAAAAATGGTAGGATCTATTAGTGTATTCATATATGAGATATGCACATGTATAAATAAACCATAAAAATCACAATACAAATGTATAATGTACTCATGTAATGCAAACTTTCTCACAGAATAACTTCAGTTACTCAAGTCTGAGATTAATAGTGTATTTGGGTACACTTCTTTTATCATTTTATAACCTATTTTTATATGACACTGAAAAAGCACAATATGTCTTCCAAATACATTTGTTAAATTGAGATACCTTGAATAAACATTAGCTTGTTTTACTAATTCTTGTAGACACACAGGTACAGCATGTAAACACATTTAATTGGTCAAAGTGCATGGTTGATGTCATAGCAGCCTAGCTAAGGCAGGGAGTGTTAGCATTAGCAAGCTGATTGCACATCAGCGGGAATTAGCCTCGGGTTAGGGGTTAGATATACTTGTCACCGTCTAGCTTTGAGCTAACGGCTTCTTCTCCCTGGTCAAATATAGAGCCATTAACTTTGTGGCTACTATAGTTGACTATCTTCAGACCAACCTTTCTCCTGTACTGAGCTTAGAACCATCCTTAGGTCAAGACTCACGGATTCCCTTTTAAGAGTTTGGTCCCCTCTGTCTTAACTCTGATTGCCTTTTACCCTCATTGCCATCCCAGCCTCATAGATTGCCTGCTGCAGAGCTGCTCCAGCTGGTAACTTAGTAAAGCCTTCCTCTGAGATGTGGTTTATCTTCAGGTAGCCTCCAGGTTTGTGCAGAGCTATTCCATGGAGGTGGGAGAAGAGCAGTGCTAAGTCACTTGTCAGTTTGTACTGAGATACTAGCCTCAGCTCCATGGGGATGTCTGTTTCATCAGTGTACTCAAAAATGGCTGCCATGTATTTGGACAGGTCCTGGCCCCTGGCTTTGGTTCGGCCCACCTCCTCTCCTATAAGTTGAACTACTGCATCAGAACTTAAGATGTCAGGCCCTAAGTCCAGTCCTTTTTCTGCCTCCTCATCTTCATCATCACCCTCTGGCTCTGGGGGTTTAGGTCTGTGGTTTAGGCCTTGAGAACAGATTACCAAGATGAAGTCGCTCTCTCTGATCTGCCGACAGTGCCAGGCCATACTACCTTCTTCAGCCAAGCTCAGTGAGTCCCAAAGGTCAAGGCACACCTGGGAAGGAAAAAAATGTCACAACAAACTGAACAAACAACAGATTTACCCTCCCTCACACTGAAGAAAAGGGGGGGGGGAGCAACAGACAAAATAATGAGTAGCTTTTTAAGATGAAATAGTCTTTTAACATAAACCGTTTTACTGTCACTGATTTAAATCTGTCAGCTGTCAGATTCCAGTATAAAAAAAAACATTTAAAGCAAAAATCATTGGAGTCATGAAATGTTATATGCACTACCTGAGTGGCCATGTGCTGTTGTATAAAAGCTGCCAGCTGCATCACAACTTTGACATGAACCGGGCCGTCATAGCTGCTGTAGCAAATCAGAAGACGAGGAGGGGTCCCTCTGTGTCGCGGCAATGATACCAATTCCTCTTGAGTACCGCTCTCTTGATGATGCCGGATTTCATGTGATGCTGGTAATGGAAAAGGCATGCAGGAAGTACAAGAAAAGTCCTCTGTAAATAAATAATTAATGTGATTTATCAAATTAGCCTTCGTTATATCAAAATAGTGTTTACATGAAGTATTTAGTTTGTCTTTGCACCTGGTTTCAAGAAAAGTTTCTTCATCTGCAGCTCGGGCCTCCTCCTGGTGAGAGCAGCCAATAAGACTACAATAATGACAACCACAGCCAGGCACAGGGGAAGCATCAGAGCCAAGGAAATATTGGAAGAGGGTCTTGAGGCACCTGAGGATGGGATATTTGTGATTACATGACAATTCAGTGCATACGTTAAGGAAAAATATAGCAGAAATATTTTTATTTGCATTACTGACAAAAGTT
This sequence comes from Ctenochaetus hawaiiensis, assembly GCA_029783645.1. Taxonomy (NCBI): domain Eukaryota; kingdom Metazoa; phylum Chordata; class Actinopteri; order Acanthuriformes; family Acanthuridae; genus Ctenochaetus; species Ctenochaetus hawaiiensis. The sequence goes on from JAPZDY010000002.1 coordinate 2,261,373, forward strand.
AGATTAGAAGCTACAACTGTCTAAACGCTAATGCCAAATACTAAATACTAATACTAATACTAAAAACAACTGATCCAAGCCAACTGTCACAAAAATTGATTCAGTAGATCCTGTGAAATCTAACACACCAATTTTTTTTTTTCTGTCTGTTTATTGATTAAACAAATGAAAAAAGTCCCAGCCATGTTAGTGGGTGTATTTTTAAATTTTTAAAAGAGACATGTGTCCCCACCCAGTTTTTATGTAAACAATAATGCCTGACAAGAAGTTTGATATCAGGCAATAATGAACAATACGGAGGCCATTAATTTCTAAGTGTGGACACCTTTAACAGCACTGTCAAACTTACACTATGATCAATGCCAAAGAAAAAAACATTTACTTATATTACCATTTACTTAAAATCTAAAGGTTCAATTCATAACTCAGTTTCCTACGGGTGTGACTAACATCTGGAGCAATGGATGTCATCCCATAAACTTCTTATACAAAGGAGATCATGTTCACCATTGCACTAAATAGGTCAAACTGCAGTTACAAAAGATATTTCTTGTCAACTTAGCTTATTAAAACGGTTTGACTCTTGTGCGAGCTAGAAAGCCAATGTTATTCTTTAAAGACTTAAAGTCTTGCATGCAGTTCAAAATAGTAAATATAAGAAATATAATTTGACAGCATGCTTAACAACAAGACTAGCTAACTATCCAGCTATGTAATTTTTAACAAAGTCAATATCAAGATTTTCATGAGCAAATTTAAGGTCATTTGTACTGTGAGCTGAATACTGAGGAAGCAAGTTGAATAGTAATTGTAATGTGAGATGCTTGCATATGTATGGAAGCATATTGCTGCCATGTCAGAAAAAGAAAAATGGATCAGTTTCAAGTTGAGACATGAAAAGTTTATTGTTAGCATTGTTATTATTATCCTAGCATAAATTTGCTTCCTTACTAATTTTAAACAAAGTATCAGTGCAGAGGGGCAGTGTACTTCTAATGTTACAGCACTGATTCTGTTCAGAGGATGAAGCCACTGAAGGACTGCTAAACTGTTATAATTGAGATGATTCTTTTTTCAAAATCTGATTTTGAATTTCTAATTTTGAGGTGAATGGATACAGATACAGGCTGCGCTAGCACATTGATTTACAACTTTAAATAGACAACTTTAAAGTATTAGTAGTTGTAAGCCGTAAATGAATGGACACACTGTAGCCAATTAGAGTCAGGCGTTCATTCAGCTCTACAGGTTAATCACCCACTTGCTGATTAAAAGCAAATAAAAAAAATAAAATTTCTCAAAATTTTAAGGTATTCCCTTATAAGATTAAAGGCTGGTTGATTACACAAGTATTAAACACTGTGTATGTGTCAATTCTATAAACTGCACACTCCATCCAGCACACACTTCATATCTCCATGTCGTCACAACAAGTAAGAGGTTTGTGTAACAACTACTATGTGTGGATCAGAAGCAACAAATTGTGATTTCTGGGGTAAAACAACAACAGCAACAGAATAACCCCTACCTTTTTGAGTACGCTTGACCTGAACATTGAATATTTTCCTCACTGCATCCACTTCGTTAGCAGCTATCTGTGACCCAAGGAATATTTTAGCATTAGATTCATTTCCGATTTGAGAATTTTAAGTGAGAGAAAAAATGTTGAACCTTACCTAAATCTTACAAAGCTGATATAGCAAACAGTTGCCTATCTATTGACCAGAATCTGAGTAACATGAGTAACATAAGCATTTGTTTGAGTTATGTTTCTCGCATCCTGATTAATTCCACCACTTTCCTTAAAGCTCTGCTCTCAAACAACACCAGACTGCAAATTTCTGCCTTTTAACTGCTAAAAGCTTTGCTGTGTTTGCTGTGTGCGTATGTACAATGTATACCATATATCATACAATAACTTTTGCAGTCTGCTCAAAGAAAAACACTGACTTGAGCTGTGAGAGCATGCAATTTTTGCCAGATATTAAACCAAAGCACTTAGATAAGATAAAAGATGCTAAATGCTTTGTAGAGCTTAGGGGAACAGCAGTGTTGAATTATAATTCTCTGTGGGTTTGTCGACAACAAAGACATCTTGACATTAAACTTAGTCTTACAACATCAGTGTTATTTATCATGCAGTCAAATTAAAATGTAGATTAGCAAAACTGCAGTCTTATTTTACCTCACAAGTGTAATTGGTGCCTTCTTGAAGGTCATTCAGCTGATAACTGTGGTGAGTTTTGTTTTTGGAGAAATTCTAAGGAAATCAAATTATTGGTCAATACATTACATTATTAAGTTCACTTAAATATCAATATTTCCGCAAAATAAAAGAAAGAAGGAAGCATTGACTAAAAAAATATAAAGTTGCAGAAATTGAAAGCACTCACAGGTGTTATTTCTATGTATTTCTTCCTGCTGTTCGCATGACACAGTGAGAAGTAGCTTCTGATGTCCAGATTTGAAGGAGCCAGGTTGAATGTCACAATGATGGCAGTCCCATTCTGCCTCACCTCAACATGTCTGGGGTACCAGTCTACAACCAGACAATAAAAATACATTTAATCAGAAGATGGTGTTGTTATACCTGACAGGAGTTTATTTGGTATTGATGAGAAATTCAATCATTTTCTCTCACCTTTTTTGCACTGCTCAAGACCGTTCTTCTCTGCACATGCTGCAAAACCATAAAGTATACATGACTATACACTTACCATAATCTACAATGGTCTCACTGAAAGACATGATGAAAAGTGCCACATATAGAGAACAAACAAGTTTCGTGATAGCAGAGCATAACATGTAATTATGACTAAATGCATTGTAAATAGGCCCACAGATGGAGGGATTTAGATTGTAAAAGTTGCCCTGAAGCAGCCACAAACTCTATGAACTCCACTGAAACTGACTCTGTGTGTGTGTGTGTGTGTGTGTGTGTGTGTTATATAAGATAATATCTAGCCTAAAGATTAAAGGGATCGTACAGCGTGTGGAGAAGATCTTGCTGTGATAGAACCTCTCCCATTCCTCAGGCACCGGCAGAGCCATGACTGTAACAGCATACTGGGACCCAAGGGAGAGCCCGGGGAAGGGGTCCGACTTGTACACCTGCAGAATACAGCAGCCATCATAAGCTTATCTTGGTTTTCCTTAGGTGCTTGGCATACTTTCATCTGATAATGTGAGACAAAATATTTTGACATATGCTTTATTAATGGTTATTAACTATCTCATATATGTTGTTGTTATATGCAATAGATATGCAA
>JAPZDY010000002.1:2285587-2307908 GCA_029783645.1 Ctenochaetus hawaiiensis
TAATAACAAGCTAAATGTTGTCTTGCCACATCTTCCTTTCATTTGGCCCCTGATTAGTTTAAAAGAGCAAGTCTGAATCATTAAATAGAGGCTATATAATGTATTTAGAGGATTTAAACAAGTTATAGACCTCGTCTGCCATGTTGTATGCTGAATACTGCGCTTTACTTAAACCATCTTGTATTTGATGGATGCTGATACTTTGAGAACTCCAGCCGAAAGAGGAAGTTATGTTAGACTTGCAATGAAATCCCTGATTAAAGTTAGGACAGATGTGTGCATGTAAAAAGTTTTCACCAAAAGAATACAGCATTGGTTGAATCCTTAATTGTTATCCTTAAGCAAAGGTGTAATGTTGCAACTTTACTGACTCCAGTCTGCTAAATATACAGATTTACAACTTTTCTCTGTCATGTATGATTAAAAAAAGAAATATTTTTAGATTTAGAAGTGTTGTTTAAACCTAACATAAATGTTAAAGATGTCATATTGTACTCTAGGAAACTGGTAAGTGCACTTTAGCTATTCACTTACATTCCTAATCTAAACAATGGCCAGGTATTGGACAATTAATTGATAATGAAACCAACCATTGATATCTTTAGGTTGGATATCATTATCAAGATTTTTGATATTAATTGATATTTATAATTGATATCAATATCAAGATATCAATTTCCTTGTTGCTTTTCCTCTCTTTAGATATATGAAACGGCAAAAAACAAAGCTTCACATAAAAAGTATCAACTCAAAAATGTGGGGAACCACTGGTTTAGAGCCACTGTTTGTATATCTTTTGCATTTATTGTTTTTGTTCAGTGAGCGAGCACAATTGTTTTAGAAACCTATGTTTTTACAGTTAGGAGCATTTTTTTTGCACCATCATACCAGACATGTAGACAGGCGAGAGTGGCCAGGAAAACACCACAAAGGAAAGCGAAGGGCACAGCAAGCAGCAAGGAGAGGCAGCGGTACGTCCAGAAGCGAGCCGCCTCAAAGCCAAGAACACTGTAAAGCCACACTTGGTCTATGCTACGAGGTGCTACAGGCTCCGCCAGCACATCACTAACCTCCACCTAGAGACAAAGGAAAAAGAGAGTGGGTGGTGCTAGCCAAGTGAAATCAGTTTAATAAGCACATTTAATAATCAGTGAGTGTTGACTTCAGTCTTTTACAGCTTCAAATGAGACAAGCATTATCAAATGACTCCCATACAAAGACAGTTACAGTATAGACACAAAGTAACACAAGCATAATTTAATCATACGAACAATTTAATCGTCACCCTGATTTCTGATGCTCAAAACCACTTCAAGGCAGAGGCCTCAGAAAAGTGGCTTCTCTACAGGTGGAATCTATGTGGCTGATTATAAAGACCTACGTTTTACTTTCATTTAGTTAGAGAAACATTTTGTTTCTATCAGTGATTAATAATGGGAACAGTAAAAATCTCTATCTATAGTAGATTAAAGAAATTCATTTTGCCCACAGAAGCAAAAGAAATGTTAGATAATGTTGTTTTACAGGTAGAGAAAAAGAGAAAGAGAACCTTTAGGTGCTGGTTGATTCCATAAGGGTCCCTGCTGACGGGGCAGGTGGGCGTGGGTGTAGCAGGGGCTGTAGGAGGGGTTGGAGGTTTGGGACATGGAGTCGAGGCTTTGGATGCAAACTCTGGAGGAGGAGGGGGAGCATTTATCTGTTCTTCTTCACGATCGTCCTCATCACTATCGTCATCGATCTTACACTCCACCAGACAGTCGTCACTCACCATCATCATCCTCACTGAGAGAAGAGGAATGTGCTTGTTTTCATATGTATATATATATATATATATATATAAACACAAATTTAACATATGCAGATAACTGCATTTGCTCTATTTCAATCTTGCTGACATCAACACGCACACATTTATAGTATTAACTCATTCACACGCGCACACACTCAGACACACAAATACACATGCATACAGAGTGTAACAGCGAGCTGAGCACTGGCACTACCACCTGTTCTTAAGTCCCCAAAAAGGAAGTCATACTAAAATCTGTAAATAGCAGCTGACTTTTTAAAAATAAAACACATCCATGGCAACCCTTCTGTATCAGTGTTATTTGCGATGTTTTTTCATTTTACCATCAGACATGACTAAAAGTTTTGACCAAAAGACTTTTAATCGCTTTTTGTTGCTTAGACATACAATGTAAATATATAAAAACATGAGCTGTAAGATGACAAGCTGCAATATTTATATCCTCTTTTAGAAATCTTCATAGCAGATCCCTGACAAAGGTAGCAACAGTAGAAATGATGAATCATGTCTGACTTACCTTACTTAAAGTGCTATCTTAATCCTGTGTCAGTGACCCCTTTCAGAGATACGGGGCAGGGGAGCCCTGCAGAGAGTGCTAATCTAAAACGTCAATGAGAGCTGTTCAACCTCTTAATCACAATGTCCCATAGAGCTGATTTGGCATGCGAGAACTCATACAGACACCTAGAGCTTTTGACACTGACTTAGAGCAGCAGAAGTGTTAATATGGTCCAGTGCCTCTTATTCCTTGTGTGTGTTAGTGTGTGTTGGTTAGCTGTGGGAAGGGGTTATTTTAAGAGGAGGAGTGGATGTGTCTAAAAGATCCTGTTACAGCACTTGAGTGCTTACACTGAAACTGAAACAATGAAACACACAAACATACACACCCATAAAAATACAGGATAATAAAGGCACACAGCCAGCAACAAGTTTTGATTATTGAATACACTTAAATGTTACAGTAATCACTAACTTCTGATACCTGCACTTTGGGCTGAAGTAAATTTGACTGTGCTGTATCTCCTATTTACTGCCCATTTCAGTGCTCTTGACAGCTTAAGGACACTGTGATGACTGCATGTTGCATTATTTTACTGTTTCAGTTTAAGAAGCTGGAAAGTTTTTGGGGAGAGGACAATAGTAGATGCAGCTTAAATACATCCACAACACCTTAATCATTCATCACTTTATCATCTTTATTGTATTCATTTTTTTTTACCACATATACAATTGGACACAGTAAATTTAGTGACATCATCAAACAGTGATCCAGAATAACAGGATGTTTTAATCATAGAAGAAGAGTCAGTTAAAAAAAGATTCAACTCCTATGTTTTTGATACTGAAACACAACAGAGGGGGAGATGCCATATGTAAAAACACTCCAGTGCTTTTAGAGTCAAAGTAATTTTACATTGCACTGCAAAAATCCTGAAACACACATTTGAACGGGACCTGTGGATGGTGCTAAATATAGTAAGGGGGGCCAAAATGTGTGGATGAATGAGACAAGAGTTTCGCTTGTGGCTCCAAAATGTTGCCGTTGCATTCACAGTTTAAACCAGAGGAAGTCACTGAATCCTCTCTGAAATAGGGGCCATTTTGGCTCTTGAGGCTATGGCACAGTTTCCAGTTGATGAATAAGTCAGCCAGAGCCCTGAGAGAGAAACTCTTACTTATTCCTTCAAAGCCAAACCTGAGTCAGTCCGTCTCTAACTCTGCAAAAGCCCTGAGTTTGGACCTGTGTATCAGGCCATGTATCACATATGAAGGGGAATGTTTCTTTCTATTTGTGTGTATGTATGTGCTAATGTTGCATGCTATTAAAATTTGCCAACCACTCTGTTTACAAATTTCCCAACTCTTATCTCTAGAGCCCCAAAATGTTCAATATTAAATTAAGAAAAAAAATAATTAGGCAATAAATATTAACATGAATAAACTGGTCAAAGCATTTCAGTCATTTGTGAAACAATTTGGGCGATAAAAAGCTCTCATTATACTTTCATGAAAATAACAACATCAGAGTAAGTGAGGTTTGTAAGACTTTTATCTCATAAATATTTCTTTTAAAATGTTACCTCTACGGACAGTGTTGTATTCACTGTGCTCTCCCTCTCACCTTTCACCGCCTGCTTTTTTTGCTAGCAAGCTCACCAGCTGCTACCATTTTTAGCTATTTACGTTGACTAAATACAATCATGTCAAAGTCATTTTGACACAGCTATGTAGCTGCTACTCTATTAAACCAGTACTACACAGACACAATGTGTCTTGTTAGTTACTTGAACGTTTTTTGTTCCTCAGCATCACAGTAAAAAGATACTTTTAACTGTTAACGAAAACAGCTAACGCTAGCTTGTCAACTCAGAATTACTTCTGCTACATAATGATGTAAAAGATGTTTCTCAGAGAATGACATATAAGAGTGTAAAGAGCAAGTGGACAGGCCATGTTGTCACTGAGGCTAACAGGAATTAGCTGGCAATGCTAGCTCAGACTCTTCACTTAGTTTATTCCATTGGGTTTATGCCACAGGCCAGCCTCGCTAGTTTAGGTATGTGGCATGACTAGCTAAGTTTAAATGGTTAAGGTTATGTTTAAATGCTACAAAATTGCAGTCACTGCACGTGCCTGTAGTCAGTTGATTCAGAATACCTTTGGCATTTTTGCTACTCAAGCTAACAGGAGCTAAAAGGATAATCTTGGAGCAGTTGTTGAGTTGGTGACCTCAGACTGGCTAAAATATGAAAGGGCAATGACTTCACTTCTGTCAAGAAAAATGACAGGAAGTAAAACTTGATGATAAATAAAAGCGTTATCTGTTCATCTGAAAAACAATCTTATTAACATGAATAGGTGTTTTTAAAAAAGCAAAATATCAGTTAGTCTGAAAATAATAAATTAGAAACATTTCTAAATAAAAAGTTGAGTTTTAACAATTTCTTCAATTACTTCACAAAATGTTGGTTCATTTATATCTTTGAGACAGCTTATTCCTGTGGTTACCTACTTTATGATTTAATATTGAACACTCTGGGATTCTATACAAACCCTCCAAGATCACATTATCTTTATTTTTAACACAATACTCAAAGTTCAAACCTATTCGGTCTTTTTCAAGTGAAATAAATGTGACAAGTAAAAGATGTGAAGGCACTCAGGCCCCAGATCAGTTTTCTTTTTTAAAATAAAGCAAACTTTATAAGAATGAGCCACAAGGAGGCAGCTTAAGTCTTGTTTTTGATTCATGGCAACTACTTTAAAAAGTCAGTCTGGTGATATCACTGGCGATGTCACATCCCTGATTCTCCAAAAATTGCAAAAGCCTGGAGAATAAAAACAGACCAGAACATAAAAAGACCAAAAACCAGCTGGAAAACACACACACTGGACGTACAGTAACACGGCACCAAGACTAGTGGCACTATGAGATGGCAGAGACGCAAATATTATACACGTGTCAAAAAAATAAATCAAGATCTCCACCGAATGTATCATTGCGTCAGCGTAATCATCATCTTCAAATAATAAATCAATAATTCCATTCATCCTCTCCTCTTTCTTAGTCCACTGGTCTAAAAAGGGCCCGTCCTCTGAGGCCAAATCCAACTTTTTTGGCAGCAGGGGCAGCTTGAGGAAGAGAAGAAGAGGAGGAGGAGGAGGAGGAGGAGGAAGAGGGGGCAGGAGCAGCAGGGGCAGTGAGGGTGGATTGCTGCACGGGGGGCTGGCGAGACAGGAGCTCCTTGAACACTGAGTTCATCTGACGGCTGATCATCTCCTGAGAGAGAAAGAAGGACACAAAACAGAAGGGAGGGAGAGAAAGATGATGAACTTAATGAACACTGCAGCTTCAGTGACTCTTGTTCAGGAAAGGTTTAATCTGATGACATTATTAAAGGGCCTGTCTCTCTAAGAACTTCTCTCTCCAACAGGATCAGTATGGCTAATATCGAGTGAGTGTATTCACCTTATTAAGGTCAAAGGTTGCATTATGAAAGGGATTGTCATGTTGAAAGTAACCCTGCACAGCTGGGATACACAATGGCCATTAATAATCCTGGCCTGATGTCCTGGAGCAAAGTAATTCTCATGTTATTAAAGTATTTTATAAATGATTTGGCTCAACTTTTACATCTGAGTTTCATTAAGCAATTTGCTAAACTCTTATCTTTACACCAAAAATGGTTTCCTTGCAAACAAAGTGCAAAACACTTCAACACATGATGCGCTGATGACACGATATTAGTCCTAAGAATGCACAGACTTTTCGATGCTTTTTACTTCATGCATACAAATGACTGAATTAATGCGAATGTGTCTCCAGATTCTAGCAGCAGCATTACCCTGCTGAGCAGCACTGAAACATAACTGCTACTTCATCATCACTAATATACAGTTCAAATGTGATGCAGTGGGGGTAAAGTAAAAAGATGGTACAAATGAGAGTTAAGAAACATTTCTTTGGGGACAAGGTCTATTTTTGTGTGTAAAAATGTTAGCTAAGCTGCTGTCAGTGTAAAACCTGACAGCACACACAAATCGTTGAGAGATGAAAAGGAGATATTCAGTACAGAAAATATGATTAGATCGATTTCCTTTCATCCTGAAGCGATTCTGTCATACTTGTCTTATTTTTATCATTGACATCAAAGACTGCAGGATGTGGCTTAAGCAGCGTCAGCACATTTACCAGAAGAAACGCATGATTTCTGGGACTGTTGGTTAGCTATTTAGATAAAAAGCAAGGTTAACATGAGCTGCTGGTTGTGTTTAATGAGATGAGCTACAAGCTGATATTATCTTAATACTAAATATGATGCCTGTTAGAGAAGCAGGTCGGAGTGTTTGCAAATGACGAAGTTCTGGATTATTTTCAGCAGAGAGATGTAGAAAATTAATTCAGTCTGCTTCACAAATAAAGCCTTAATGTGTTACTGGCATCCTCTGGCATCAACTGTGTTACAGAATTTAAATGAGTCAACTACTTTCAAAATCATTGGGTGTACAGAATTAACAGTCTCTCAAGAGCTGAGGGCGTCTCTGGGTGATATGCAAGCATGAGTCCTGTATCCTTTTTATTTTTCTTTTTTTAAAGTAGGGCGGATGACTAACCTTGTCGACAGTCGTTCTCTCTGCCTGGCCAAATGGGGGTCTGTCTGGGGGTCTGAAGCCACCCTGTCTCACAGTATCCAAAGTGTGTCTTCGCTCCTGAGACCTAAAAGACAGAAGGAAAGATGTGAGAGAAAACATAACTGTGATAGAGATGACTAAAAGTTTGAACAGAGGCTGATTTGTGAATGCCAGATATGATCTGAACCCTAAGTTATGTTTTAGCAAAAGATCTTCTCTCCATCTTTATACAATACAGTGACTTTTGCACAATTCATGTCATGTCACAAAATGGTAACTGTCCAAATTTTTAATCAAAGGTAAATGCAAACTGGCCTCTCTTTATCGCAAGTACTCCTCTTTTACAGCTAAATTATTATTTTTTCAGAACAGTGTCTAACTGTACATCTGGCAGAGGCCTTACACTGGCAAGTGTCGTGTGGCCGGAGAGGTCGGCTGCTTTCTACTAGGGCTCCCCTCACTTCCTCTCTGTCTCCCAGGCAATGAAGCACTGTCGCTGTTCACTCGCATCCTGTCAAGAATTGAACAGAAACTTTGTGACTCTGTGACGTGTGCATTCATGTACAGGAATGTGAAAATGACAAAGTGTGTAATTTGCTGTCTAAATCTATTGCTGTATGTGTTTATTTGTGTGAATGCATTCATAATTGAAGTGTGCATTCAATTGTGTGCATGTGTGTGTATTTGAGTGCACGTGTGTGTATTTGTGTGTGTGTGTATGTTTGTGTGTGTGTCTGTGTGTGTGTGTGTGTGTGTGTGTGTGTGTATGCGTGTGTGTGTGTATGTTTGAGTGTTTGTGTGTGTGTGTGTGTGTGTGTGTACCGGGTTGTGTTCTCTGTCTGTGGATCTTCTACTGTAAGGTTTCCAGTGCTGCCTCCTCCTCCTCCTCCTACTCCTCCTCCTTCCTCACGTTTACCTCGCTCTGACCTGAGGGAGGACGAGGAGAGAGAGAGATATGTGAAACATGTCTTTTACTACAGAAAGTAGAGCTGGTACAAGTTTAGATAAAAGATAGATTCAGTGAAAAAAAATGTAGGAGGGAATAGAAACAGGATTAAGTAAGTAACCAGACTTTTTTTTACATGAGATCTCTTTCAAACATACAAGAAAATTCAAACTTCTTTAAAGGTGCCATATATCAATTCTGGTTGAGCCTGAGTTCATATTAACTGAAAGTGGTATTTTTTTGGCATGTCTTTGCTTTGATTAAAGTATTTCTATTATTTTGTCCAACCCCTGATCAAACATTCTTCACTGAACCATATACTTTATAATGGTACAGTAGAAGTAATTTAATCACTTTGACCAGAGGTAACTGTGGAAAGACATAAGGCTATAAGAATGAGATGTGCAATTAAACTCCCATACAATTTTAGCATATAAGATCTGCGTTGAAATATTTTTCTGAAAGTGTCAAAAAATAACGCCTACAAACAGGAAAAATAATTAGGAGGGCTCTTCCTAAAGGGAGATATTCCACCTACAAACCCAGCTAATTATTGAAGCTTATTTATTAAAAAGTTAATGAAAATAAAACATTACAATTTATTTGTTTAATCTATACAACAATGACCTATTGTGTTGTTTAAAAGTTTGGAGTTTTGTGTTTCTTACTCTGAGGATGTCACTGCTCCTGGCTCAAAGATGGTCTTGTACATAATACCACATTTCCCTTGGACAGAGCCAGGCTTTGCCCAGCTGCCAGTCATTGTGTTAAGCTAAGATACACTAACCATTTTCTGGCTCTAGCTCGTATCTAAAAGGCAGATCTGAGAATGACAATGATCATGAAAATAATTCATAGATATATCAGAAAAGGAAGTGTGTAGGTCTAATACTTGCAGTCCTTGGCTCTTGTAAACATATCTTGCTGGTCCCTACAGCACCCCAGGGGGCCATGGCGCTAACTTAGGGAAAAACTAATTTAGTTTTAATTGTCTTGTTTTGTATTCAACAAAATCTGGAACTCACAACACATTATTGGACTCTGTTGGAAGCAAATGCAGCCAATTATGGGAGACAAGACTCCAATGGCATTTACTGTCTCAAACTGGGATGGATGCCCCCAGGATTCATTTTAAGATCTTATTCCATTATCAGAAACGATCATCATGGAAGTGACTCTCAAACATGTTGTCAGTGGTTACTGGAATTGTTCTGAGATAGAGATGTCACTCACCCGTCAAGCACGCTGATATACTTGTGAGGGATTAGACCCTTTACCCCTCCCACTTCGCCTCTCCACCAATCACAGGAGGCCTTGCTGTGAAGGATGATGAGCTCTCCGAGCTTGAAGGACAGCTCTGCTGGAGATCTTGCCACATAGTCGAACATCGCCACTGCCTCCAACTCTGTACACACAAGCAAACACACAAGCACAGTTAAGTCAACAGAGGCACTTACTTTCAATGAATCTCTTCAAGAATTCTTCTAACTATGTTTGCTTATGAATAGTAATTTAAATTGGTCATCAAAATATAAAGTAGTCTGCTCTGAGATACATTCAGGTTATATGGGGCTGTCACAATATCAGATTTTTACTTCATGATTATTGACACCTTAAACATTCACAGTTATGGTAAAGAAAAATAAATATTTTATCTGTCAAATAAAAACAAAAAAATATTTTTTTTTCTGTCAAATTAATTTCCACTTAATTTATTTATTTTTTTTAATTTTGTCTTTTTTGGCTAAATGAATGGAGAGAAAGCCTGTGACCATAATTGTACAAAAATTTACAAAAAAGAATATTTCACAATTCACTTTGCCAATTTTCACCATTTTAAGGCAGTCGGCACCCAGCGTTAAGAAGCATTACTGCCACCTACTGTGACAGAGCAAGAATGCAAATGGACAGAATTATTTAAGATGCACTGCATAATTTATTTCTGCATGTGTATTATAAACACAATATTGCAACTTGATTTTATTACATGAAAGTTCTCATCAACAACTGTCCAACACCAACACCTCTAATGTAAAGTACAGCTAGTGATGTATAGCCTATGCCTAACCTAGCATTAATGAAAACCTGTCTCTGGTGTGTGCTTTGTGTGTGTGTGAGTGTCTGTCTGTCTGTCTGTATGTGTGTGTATGTGTGTGTGTCTTTGTGCATGTGTACCCACCATCCTCACTGGGCAGATGCTCCGTTTCTCCGTCTCCTTCCTCTGTGATTGGTTCACTGCAGATAAGCAGAAGAATGAAAGTCAGCGGTCATGCACAGTTCTTCTTCTGTCTGACACACAGACCAGCTGCATAACCTCAGGCTCAGTACAGTTTCTCACTTTGCTTCTGTGGTTTCATGTAAGTCTTTATTCTCCTGTGACTATAAAAGTACAGCGAACCTAAAACCTCAGTGTTTGACAGGAAACATGGAGGCAAATCAGTGTTAATACTCTGGCAAATGTAAAGACGTATATAAATGTTAATGAAGAAAACAGTTTTACAGAATTCCCCAAGAGCGGGTGTCAGAGATTTCCATGGACTCTGTTGATAGGCTGGAGGCTTGTGTTCAAATTTAGTGAGAAATCAGCTTAATAGTATTAAGCAGTTTTTACACAAAGCGTTGCGAGCTGCACAGAAATGCCTTTGGCATGGCGTGAATTTCTGTTTCAAAAGGATGAGCCATGAAAAGGGGTCTAAGGGGAAAGCTGCTCTATGTACTTGGAACCATCTCAGACTGAGTCTTAAACTGTAACATGACCAACAAATCTCTGGAGCAATGTGAGGCTGTTGCCTAGTCAGACATTTACTACAAGTCAGCCAGGAACAGAGGTAAGCGCAGAGACATAAATGGAGAGTTTTTCAATGCAAGGATGACATTATCTTCAGACATAAATAATGGAAGAGAGTTGGATCAAAAATTCAAGTTAGGTTAATCAATCATTCAACCAGACTTCACCAAATGCTTCAGACCATTTTTACAGCAGGCCCTGAACCTGATGAAGCATGGTAAGAGGTAAAATGTTAAAGTCAAAGATATAACAAGATACATTAATAAATTATACTGGTAGTTAAATTATTCCAGTGGAGTGTTTAAGAAATAAAAGACTTTACACTTTTAATTTACCCTTCAATTAGTAAGTAAACAAAAAAGGTTTATAAGCACATGATGTTGAGAGTTGATAGAATAAATTGGAACACTTAAATAGCCAAACAATAAGCTAATGCTACCACTATTTTAATGTCAGCTAGAGGCTTAGCAGCAATATTACAATTATTTTTCATAACTGATAAATGGTAAGGGAACAATAATACTCTCCATTTTATCATTTAAGAATAAATATGAATTATTGAAGGACTTATGCGGCTTAAGTTTTGACTTGCAAGATAATTTAGCTAGCTAAAACTTTATCCTCTCTGGGGCTTCACACATTCACAATGTAAGTAGATATTAAGAAATCATATACTAATATTAACAGCTTTTCATTGCAACTAATGATACAAAAATATTTAAATTACAACCAATCATTGCTCACCAGTATTCCTGCTCCAGAGTCATGTGCTTCTCATAAACAGGGCCTGGCAGCTCCGAATGGCTGGGGAAGATGATGTCATGTTGAAGGATCATGGTCTTGACAAGATCATTGACCTGTGGCTGCCTAGCAACAGCGTCATCAGAATCCATCCCCCTCAGCAGGCTCGGACCGAAGCAAACGGCCAGGTTGTAGGGCTGCATCATGTTCTCATCACTGTACTGAGATACACTGGGAAAGCACACACACGTGCGTGAGCGTGCACACATACACACAATGAATTGCTGTTTTTGTCATGGCTGCTGAGTTTTATGATCATAGCAGGTATTAAAGTGATAAAGTGTCCCACACTGGGTTACGATGTAGCTTACTGATTGAGGAAAGCGAAAAGGTAACGCAGCACGATGAGCAGTGGCCGTGGGAAGGTGGAGACAATCGCTTTAATCTGGGCAGCTTTCTCTGTCACTCCCTCGATTTCTGATCAACACAGAGAAAATGAATAAGATGGGCGAAAGCAAAAAATGTGACTATCAAGAGAAGTTTTATTTGTCGCAGCCAGTCTCTAAATGCCTGCACTGCAGCAATGCGACACTCTGTGAGACGCATTTATCACCTGAAATTCTGACATTAAGACATGTGACAAGTATTTGAACTACTTAGGAAAGGTGGCTGGGTAGATTTATGAGGCCACCGTTAGGAAATCTGATTATTTATGGGGAGTAAACAACCGGCAGGCAGGTTCACAACCTTGATTAGCTGTGCAAATTGTGACTCAGAGTTTCTGTTTTGGAAACAGAGTAAGCCTAAAGGAATAACAAGGGGAGAGATAACAACAGGGAGCAAAACAAGACAGTGAGATGCACCAGCGGAGAGAGAAGTTTCCCCACCTTGCATCAACACATCATGTGTTTGTTACGAGTTACTCGGTCTGTGGAGCAGCAGTGAAGAGGCAGCTCAGTGTCAAAAGCTACCACGGACAGCTAAATCAAAATTAGCAGTTAATTCATGTATAAAAATGTCCACTCACTTTCTATTGGACAAAAGGGCAAGAATTTACAAAATCTAGGAGGAATACGCATTGAGAAAACAAATAATACATAAAGAGCTACATAATTAAAAGCTGACATAAAAACCTGCATCTGAAAACAGAAATGCACACACATAGAAGTTAAATTAAGGGGTCTTACGGACACACTCCAGCAGCTGAGAGTAGCTGTTGTAAGGGAAGAGAGGAGGCTCAAGGCCCCTGAAGTACAGCTTCAACACACCGGCCACAGAGTCCAGGTCGCACTCACCGTCGGCCAGAGGATCGTCTCCTACAGGGAGGGAAACCACATGTGAGATGAAGGTGTACATGCAGCAACACACAGGCTTAAGTGCACTGAAGAACAGGACACATTCACACATGCATACTTTACATTCATACATGCAAATTTCCCCATTGTGGGACTAATATAGGAATATCTTATCTTATTCTAATGCAGCAGGGTTAAAGTAGAGCACAGAAAATTGTGTTCCTCACAGTGTCTAATTATTGTGAGTGATATATCAGTAAATGACATGAAACTAGATTACTCTAATTAGCACTTTAGCTGCAGACATTATAGCCATTATCATCAAAACTGGAAAAAGGAGGTAAAAATCTAAAAATTGCCCTTTTCTTGATAGTGACTACAATCAATTTTTTCCATTAACAATTAATTTAATAGCTAAATAGCTAACTCATAATGATGAATCTACAGGATCTTTTTCACTAAATCTGCAGTTTGCCCCTGCGTTTTTTATCAGCTCATTATTTTGGTTCACTCTCAACTTACCACTCACATAAGTATTGTTTTTGTCTGCAGCAGGCAGCTATTTTCAGAAAAAAAAAACTCACTACACTGCTTGTCCAACACCAACATTCAGGCTGACAAAGATAGCAGCTATTTAGGGAACAGCATGGAGACTTTAGCAGCTCAAGAGCCACATAGAGCTACGAAGTCACTTACTATAGGATTAAAGTTAAAGTTGATCGAACTTATTACTGCGATAAGGGATTAGCTACATTATTTGTTACATAACTTTGTAACGTCATCACTGCTGAGTGCAGTGACAGTGACATAAGAACCCCCTAATTATGTTAATTGGAACATACAACTAAGCTTAAGTAGCCACTGTCCAAGAGTAGACCAGATTTTTGCACATTTTTTTGTCCAAAACGTGAACTCCATATGTTTCAACGATTGTGGGCCCTGAAAGAGTCTTGTTAGTTGAATTATGAGTACAAAAGATGTGGTTGGCTTGTTCAGCCAAACCTTACATTTCTAAAATTTGGAAGGTAATCTTTTGATAGACTTGAATCCAGAGGCTGGAGAGGTTTAAAAATGCAAGATTTGTTTAGAACTGTGTGTTAAATTAAAAAAAAAAACAAACATGATAATTAAATTGATAATGACTTTACTTTTCTCTACCAGATGAAAATGTGATGCAAATCAAAAGCTCATTTACCTCTCTCAAATGCATCTCTGATGAGGTTAACCTCCCTCTGTGACCCAGGAACTCTGAATATCCCTTCATGGTGGAGGCCTGACATATACATACATTCACATTATATTACTCGTACTATACAATACAATAAATGTCTGATATTCCATGCAAAGCATTATGCACATATACACAAAAAAGTACCTCCACCTACTCATTTTACTGCCCAAGGCTCTCAGCATAGTTCATTGCTATATCATAAAAACTGACCCACCGTGAAGGTTTATGAAACGGATGCAGCTTTCAACCACCACAGGAATCTGCTGCCCAGAGCTCTGGAGAAGACAGATGAGTGGAGATGGAGAGAGGAGAGGAGAGGAGAGGAGAGGAGAGGAGAGGAGAGTGTAAAGATAAAGAGAACAGACAGAGATGCAAGGACAGAGATTCATATAAAAAATACCAGCCGTAACAGGAGGATACAACACAAAGAAACTGATTAATAAATAGAGGGAGAGGGTTACAAGAGCTGAGGAATAACACAAAGAGAGTAATAAAACAACACTGAGTGCTTTTTATGTGTTTTGGTTGGTGCAAGGTGCCAGGGCCGTAACCATGAATTGTACAGAATCATGGTCATGAGTCAAAATCTCTTTTAAAATCCTCTCAGACATCGAAATGAGATTTCAAAACACCTAAATTATTTAATTATCACATTGAGTGTACTAATTTTAGCTAAAATAACCAGAAATAAGTCTCTTTTTTCCTTGGTATTACTACTAAATACACAGCTCATTCAAGGTAACTCTGGTAAGGATTGTTACATAATAACAGACGCATTGCCTAAAAACATGAAATACTCAACTCATTTCTGTAGTTGTTTTGTTGGCCTAAAATGCTTATACTGGATTCATACAAAACATCAAACATGCTTGAAGTAGTTTGACATTTTGGGAGGAGAGTTTGTTAAGAAGATTGACACCAGTCTTGTACCTGTCCGTTAAAATGTGAAGCTAGCAGACCCATTAGCCTGCACAGCTAGCTTTGCTCCGTAGTCAGTTTGTTTCAAGAGATTCTTTTTTTAAAATATTGAGCTGTTTTGTAAATAATAGATCTTTCTTCTGCAGTTATGCGGGCCTCTTTTCATGGACACAAAGAGTGTAGAAGTTTGACAGAGAGGCTCTCTCTCTTGGATCAAGAGAAGGGCAGCTCATCAGACTCAGATTAAACTGTAAAACAAAGGATGATCAAATATGAACAAAGACTGTTTCTGCATTTCCTGCTTCAGGTCTGAAACGCTGTCAGAAACATAGTTTTGTGTTCTGTTCAAAAGTAAAATGAGACTGATTGTGATCATGTGGTTGCCATATTACTTCCTGTTTCAAAACAGATAAAAAGAAAAACAAGCAATATCTAATTTGCAGTACATCACCCTTCAGCCAAGGGATTTATTGATCCACAGTGGTGGTTGTTGTAGTTTCTCTACCTTTTCAACGAAAGACATCACCACAGCTTTTTTCTCTGTTTTCTCTTGTTATGCAGCACCATTTTCAAAATATTTGAGTCTTTCTACTGCTTAGACAGCCCAGTTTTATCACAGGACCAGCTGATATATACTTATTCAATACTCATCTAATCCATAAAAAATAGGAAATGTCTTTGTGCTAAGCAAAGCTAATTGGCTGCTCATTGTAGCTTCATTTATTGTACAGATGTAAGAATGGTATCAATCTTTTCAGGTAACTCTTGGCAAGAAAGTAAAGATGCTTTTTTCAAAAATAACTATCAAGTACTATATTGCAAAATGTAAAGGTTGGTTAACCCAGACAAAAATCCAGGGAGATGACCTCAGGTCTACAATTCCAGCTACAGCCCTGGTGACTGTGGGAAAGTGCCCACTGGCCTTCATGGAGTATAGAGGCAGTCACAGAGGAGTTTGCTACCTGTGTTCGAGACATTCTCCTTCTTCTTCTGCACCACGCCAAGCACAGCAGAGAAGAGACAAAGAAAAAGCTCAGATTAGAAAAGGAGGCAGAGTAAAAAAAATAAGGGGAATGAAGATTTAGTAGCAGTGGGAAGAGGCGGACATAAACACGCATACACCCAGTAGACGAGTTGAGAGAGGAGGCAGCAAAGAGACCAGTGCATTTTAATCCCTTTCACAAGAGAGGAAGAGATAAAAGGGGGGAATGGAGAGAAAGCCAGCGATATGCTATAAGCATTACCATACACATGAAGGCAGCAGTAAGTACGGGGTGGGGGGCTGCTTCCAATGTGTGCATGTGCTGCAAGAAACCCCCATCAGTTCATCTGCTTCAGGCTTTTCTAAATAATTTCCTTTGGAGGGTTAAACAGCAGTGCAGCGCAGTGCAGCAAGCAAATAAAAACGAGGCAAAGACAAGAGTGTTTTTCAAAGGAATGTGTTTTTTTTCGTTCTTTTTTTGTTGTTTTAGCATGTGTGTGTGTGTGCACGAGTGTTACCTCTATGTAGGAGACTATGTCTGAGGTGAAGAGTGTGTGGCAGTATTGGGAAACAGGTCTGGACTTCCAAACACGCACTGACCGAGCACTTTGCATTCTGGGAATATAATAAATAAAATGCTTAATGCCATGGGTGTTATTATATTCTAAAGATGTTTGCTAATTATTATTATCAGTTACATTATTAGTATTTTTCCCCTCCAAAAATCTGCCTTTATTACATAAAAGAAAATTGTGTTTTGGTTCAAATTTGGTTAATCTCCTTCCTCTTCTCCTTGTGCTCTCTGCTCTCTCCATGTCTCTATGCCTCACAGTCATACACACTTTAATCTTGGCTGTGTAAATACACTGTTTACCTGGAGGGGTCACTGTCCACAGCCTCGGCTGAAAAAAAAAGAGACAGAAAACAAGTGAAAGAGTAAGGTTTGGTTTGAGGATTAGAGCGAACAATGTGCAGCATTATTAGAGGGAGTCCCTGCTGACTTTACACATCAAAGTCTGTTTACGGGTGTTGAGGAGTACTACTGCATATGCTGAGGAAGTAATATGGAGCTTTAAGTCTCTCAAGGGGAAGCTGTGTAAAGTCTGATAAATGTGCTCAAGCGATGTCGTTTGAGTCAGTGTCTGCTGGGCCTGAAGAAGAGGGAGTGGTAACTATCAACATGAATCAGGATGGACAAAAACATCTCTACCTTATCTCACTGTAAAAAAATTAGGCCGAAAAATTCCCCAAAACAAGCGCTGCCATTTGCTCAAGTGACATCATTTGGAGACAAAGTCTGAGCAGCAGTTCAATGTTTTAGCTTCACTTTTGAGCAGATGTCATTTTTTGCATCTTATTTATGTTATGTTATTTATGATCATATGTATGATCATCGTAGAAAATGTAGGGGCCTGTGCACTAAGCATGGTTGAAAATACAAATGACCTTGTTGCTACGATGCAAGAGACCACCGAACAACTGTTCCAGACCATAAAGGCCATAAAGACCACTGGTTTATATTTAGAAACAATTAAATAAAACAGCTACTAACATTTTATGCATCCATATAGCTTGATAGGTGCATGACTGTACAACCACATATACTCAAATAAACTGTGCAACAATTAAAGTGTAAGTATAGTTGATTTTAGAGTATATTTAATACACAAAGTATTTTGATCTCTGTCGTTTATGTGGTTGTGTGTGTAGCCAACACAACCAGAGAAGGGAGGAGATGGATTAGCACCACACAAACCATGACACAGAACGTTTACTAACTGGTTATGGTTAATGACACCTATCATCTAACAGTGAAGTAAGAGAGTACCTTTCTGTATGGCATCTTGTAGAAGGTCATGTTTGGCTTGAAGTTTGGAGCTCAGAGAACTGGCAGTAAGGAACTCCTTCACTTTCTAAAACAAATAATAAAAACAAAAGGGGTAAATATTAGTCTTTTCCTCGAGTGCTTCAACAGAGTTTCTGGAGGTGTCTTACAACTCTACAATCTTGCAATCATCACAATAATTTATTCCAGTGCTGCACACCATTCATTTGTTCCTCAAAAGGCCATTACTCACTCCAAACACTCACTTGTGTCAGGAGTGAATCACTGCTCTTCATCATCGTTTAAACTAAAACGGTGTGTTTTTTTTATGTCTGTATGCTCTAAATTTATGTCCATGTATCTCATAACTTGCTGAGACATATGTGCAATCATTCAACAGTTAAGTCAAATATCTGTAAAGTCAACTGAAACATATCGATGACAATGGTGTAACAAATTTGAAGCTGCTAGAACACAAGTTCTTACAGTGTATTTAAAGGTCTCTCGTGGTCATTGTTCACTGTTTTGGTTTGTGGGACAGTAAAAATCCATTTTGGTAGGCTCGATGTATTGCATGGACAATTTTGTAAACACAATTGTGTTATGAGCATTATGAGTAATGCATGCAAATGTTATGAGGAAAATTAATGATGGATTTAAGAGCTTCATACAATGTGCATAAGCAACTGAGAAACCACATAAAAATATTCCTTATCAACGTGGCAATTTACAAAAATATTATAGGATGTTGCAATTATTTCCAAAATATCCAGTACAACCATACTAAAACCCTGTGCACACATGGTATTATGTAGAGATTGAGTTCTAGCAATGTGAGACCACTGTGTGTCTAAAAGTGTATCTCACTTTAACATTTATCTGCTTTTTGAACACAGTTCACCATTTCACCAGTTCACCACAGATTTCACCCTTTCAACTAAATTAATGAAAAAGAACAACATTTTATCAATGGTGAACATCAAATTTTACAAATGCACTAAAACGGTAACAAACATAGGTACTTATTTGTTGTCCCTGGACTCCCTGGAATAAACAGTCCAATTTTGTGAGTTGTTGTTTTAGGAAAAGGTTTGGAACTTTGTAAAATGTTGTCCAGGAAAAATTCTCACTTTTAAATTTGGCAAATGTTTTGCATTTAGTTTCTTCTTTCTCTGTGTGAAAAATGTGTCCCTTTGTTCCAGTGTGTTGTCTACTACTAATGGTTTATTTGTTACAAACAACAATGCACTTAGCCATGGCAAATAGAAAGATGTATTGTATGTGTCTGTTTTTGTGCAGTAAATGAGGAAGTGAGATCCAGTCAGAATTGATCAATTGAGATGCACAAGGGTATGAAACCTCCGCTCAGGTGCAGTAACTCACTGTGAAATAATAGGTCTCTGTCTCCTGCTGATTGGCTCGACGCTTGGCAAGGGTAAGTTTTTGGGTGGCGTTTCCTCCAGGGGGCTCGTGTGATAGGCTGCTGGGCACGTCGGGGGAGGGATTACAGTCGCTTTCACACATGCTGTCCAGCAGAGCGGTGAGGGTGGCTTTAAGAGTTTTACTGACCTGAGAAAGAAAAGAAAATTTTGATTTTTCTATTTCAATGTATTAATTTCTTAGATATTTTGCTGAAGCAATTGTAATATTTTAGGTTGATATTGTAAAGTTACCTATTGTTTGGCTCATTCACCCAAAAACAGAAAGACAAACAATCAGCTGAGGACAGACAGGCAATGAGATCATTATAAAAAACAGACGGTGAGAATAATTATCTGACCTCTTCTGTTTCCAAGGTAACGGCAGCGAGTCGGGACTGAAGCTGCTGGAACCTGGTCTCCAGCTCGTACCTCACCTGGCTCTCAGCACTAACCTCACACACCTGAAGTACATCAACAAAATACAGAATATCACTGTTGAGTTCAAACCAGCAAGGAGTCGGAGAGAAATCAATCGAGTAGAGGCTGGGAGGGGCAGCAGGTGGGATTAATAAAAAGAAATAGGTGATGTTTTCATTGAATGGAGGTCACAGAGTATTATTAGTATTACTGTAAAAGGACTGTGACATTGCAAATTTAACAGGGTGGAGTTTGTTGGAGTTTGCTGTCATTATGGTTCTATGGTTATTCAGATAATTGAGATGCACTAATTACAATGTTTTCCCACTGATTCTGAATAAAGTCCCAGTCGGTGATTACTGCACAGTAACAGCACTGACAGCCAGCATGGCCTGATCTGCACCTGTGTGAGAGGAACCAGCTCTCCAGACCAGCAGGCTGCAGTATTATTTTTATCTTCCATCAAAAAGAAAGCCTGAAGTCCTGCTGTCATCACACCACCCTCGTTCATCACTTAGACAGTTTGCTAACAGCCAATCAGAATGATTTCTCTCAATGACAGAGTCTACTGCAGATTTAACATGCTTAATTGACAGAAAAGCCACCAACAAGTGCTAACTAGTGCCAAAATGGGCTCCAGCTATGGCTTAATAAAGTTATGAGCCAAAATGTGATTTATGTTGCATATCAAAGAGTCTTCTAACAATGAATGCTATACCTGCAAGTAAAATGTATTATTTAAGTAAAAATTTGGCTCAATTTGATTTGCATGGAAATTAAACACCTGAACCTGAGGCACAGTTATTTTACCTGGTCTCCCTCATGTGGATGGTAGCTGAATCTGAAGGGAAGGCAGAAGGCAGCGTCATGCTGCTGTAGCAACGCGTCTCTGTCTCCACCCTGGTCCAGGGACGTCACAGCAGCCTCGAGCTGCTTGAGCCCCGTCTCCTCTGTCTTTTGGATGCGCCACCTACTGGCCAAGTAGCACCTCATTACTCTATCCATGGACAGGTGGAAACCTAGGTCACAGCACTGCAAGGAGGACAGGGAGAAAAAAGAAGGATGGGTGAAGAAAAGGGGCAGGAGGTAATTGGGATGGAAGAGAGACAGAGAGAAAGACAGGAAATAATGAGGTGTGAAGGCAGTGGTGGAGAAGAGTAGGAAGAAAAGGGTAGAAATAATAAAACATTATGTGGTATGGTTGGAGCAAAGTATATAAGAAAGGCTTTTTATTTTTTGATGGACAGATCTTGAGATATCCATACTATTGTAGCCTAGTCTCTCTAATATGTTAGCACTTCCTGTTATTTTCTCAGAAAGTAACAATCGAAAACAGCACAAAAGAGTGACTGAAAACCACTGGATGTCTCAGTCCCCTGAACACAACGCAAATTGTGTGTTTCATACATCAATGAGAGTGCTGACGTCCTGCAGGTAGTACTTGTTCATGGCCGCATTGGCTGCTGCAAGGTTCAGCAGGTAGTCATTACGAGCCTTGGTACACTTCAGCTGGGTCTCCTGCACTCTACCGTGCCTCTGCGAACACACACGCACACACGCACACACACAAAGGAAGTGGGAGAAGATAACATACATTAGAACATAAATCCGGTGTTGAAAGAAAGGCAACAAATTATGAAATCCGGTGCTTGTTACCATAACATGCCCCATCTTACTCATAAAGGAAAAAGATAAATGCAAAAGATGGTATGCATTTCCAGAAATGTTCAAAGTTCATGCAAAAAGACACACTAAGACAAACAACAGGAAACCCACTGTGAGATTTCCTGTTACCTGTTCTGCCTTTTTGTCTTACATTCACCACATTCGCACACTTACTTTCTCCATTAATCGCTCCATCTTCTTGACGGAACTCCGCCTCTGTCCTCCTGATTGGCTGAGGCCGAGCTCAGCTGATTTGCCAGTGTGCCTCTCCTCCAACCGCTCAGCTTCCTTCAATTTCCCCTCAGCTATCAGACAGTCTGTGTGGTACTGGTTATACGTCTTCAGGGCCTTCATTTGTATGTGTCACATAACAGTATTATCACTGTCAGTAAATTATTGCTTTATTTTGCTTTCTTACATGCAAGGATAACAAAATAAAATGCTCACCGTCTGCAGCTCAGTTGTGACTTTTAACAGCTCATCCTGCATCTGGACGCCGACTTCTTTGCTCTGCAATTTGCAAAAATAGATATTTGACCAACAAAATTAGACATTTTTGACTGTACAATTACTATTTAAAAAGCAATAGTTTGACAATTTGGGGAAAATATACTTTCCTAAGTCACTTTCTATGGAAGGTTAGATAAGATGGTTATTGCCACTTATGTCTGTACATCACATATGAAGCTGTAGCCACCAGGCGATTAGCTTAGCTCAGCAAAAAGGCTGTAAATGGGGACAAAACATCTAGTCTGCATCTGTTCAAAGATCAAAACTACATTCACAGCACCTTTAATGTCTGATAATTAACTAGTGAATCTCTCATTTAATCCACATTAAGAAACAATTGTCAGCAAGCAAGTTTTATGCAGAGTTAAATGTCATACTCGCCTCATAACCGCAGCATAACAGTTAGTTCCTGTATTGATTCCCCCTGATAAATCGCAATTTGCCCTCATTGTAACTCAGTTTAGTTCTTTAAAGATAAAACAACAAGATAAAACAGGTTATTTAGTGAGTTTTAGAGATGCTGGCAGGTGGATTTTTGTATCTTTGAACAGAGCCTGGTTACCTGGTTATGCAGGTCTAGCTGCAGCTATGCTAAGCTAAGTGTTTGTTGGTTTTACCTTTATATTTAGCATACAGAAG
>JAPZDY010000002.1:2312850-2324111 GCA_029783645.1 Ctenochaetus hawaiiensis
TGCATTTGTTTATCACCAAAGGTGATTGAGCCTTTGGTGTTCCAGCTCCGCCTGAGAAGCTTAGGCAGGCAAACTCACTGTCCTCTTTTAAATCTCTTCTTAAAACTCATTTTTACTGTATGGCCCTTTCCTAATGTCTGGGTTTGTTTTATGATTTTACTTTGTTTTTATGGGATTGGACTGGTTTCAAGAATTTAATTTTAAAGAAATATTATTTTATTTTATTGTTTCTATCTTCATTTTGTTATCACCATTTAGCACTTTGTTACTGTGTGTTTTGAGAGGTGCTATACAAATAAATGTATTATATTATTATTTCCTAAATGTAAGAAACATGATTGCCTGCAAAATAATTATTTCTAAGATTTTATTTCATGGCCATAGGCAAATGGTAAAAAAACAAAAAAAACCTGCAATGCTGAGCATGCTAAGCATCAGCCACAGTTGCTATGGGGAATTAGCTAAAAAATGGCATCAATTTAAGCTGTTGTCAAATCAAAGCACTTTGTCATTGCAGATGTGATCAAAACACAATGCCGTAGTTTTAGCTTTAATTAATTAGAGCCTCAAATTTTACTTTTAGCTCAATCTTCCTCCAGCCATCAGTGGCCCACGTTAAAGAATTTTAAGCTCTGTGATGTTGGGGATGTTTCCAATTAATATTATCCTGGGAGTCCCACTACTCTAGTATGAAGAGTTGGGAGAGTGTATAACAGGAACAGAATGTATTAGTGTTCTTATTTTATTGGGAATATACACAATTAAAGACAGTACAAAAACAATATCTTTAATTAATCACCCAATCAACTTCATTAATTGTTGTAAATATATGCTAACTCAGAAATTGATGCTGACAACATTTCAAACAAGTTAGGACGCCAAAGTTGTTAAAACTCAAGAAATTCAAGAAACAACAACAACAAATGTTTGGAACATTCCACAGGTAAACAGGCTCAGAGGTAACAGGTGATATTATCATGGGTGGATAAAAAAAGGGACATTCTTGAAAAGTGCAGTTGACAAGCAAGGATGAGATGAAGTGCACCTCCTTGTGGAAAAGTGTGTGTGCAAATAGTCCAACAGTTTAAGAAGCAGGTTTCTTAATGCACAATTGCAAGAAATTTGGGAATTTCTCAGACGTTAAGCACCTGACAGGCAGAGATGGACTGATTAAATACTGTCACACTGTAAGGAACGAAGGATTCAGTTTTTTCGGAGCTTGAACAGATCTAAAGACTAAACTAAAGACTGGACTAAAGCTAACTAACTAACTAACTACATTTAGACTCTGTTTTAAAATATGTCTCTTGCTAGTTCCTCAGCTCTATGAAATAGTAATATTGAAACACCCTGATTGAAGTGATCTATTAACATTGTTTGACGAAGGCAGACGCTTTTCAAAAACACTTCAGGTTATTGGATAATCCACCTGTTTATCACTGGCTAATTTCAACCAATCAGATCAATGAACCAATTGAGCAAGTAGGAAAACAAAATTTTGCCCAAGGTAGTCAGGAGCGAAGCAAAACACCTTTTAATTTTTTACTGTAAAGTGTTTTTTAAGGGAGTTTGTTTGCAGCAGTTCACTTTAATACACAGTTAGCAATCAAATGCCCATGTTAACTGTTTCTAGACTAGACAAAGGTATATTTGATTGTTAATAAAATGAAGCCTTCAGCGTTTATGTCTGTAAGACACCTCTCTTTGAGCAGTGTGTACGGGGAGTTGCATAGAACTTGAATTACAGTGCATCTTCAATGACAAATTTAACTGCAAGAAATTTAGTGATTTCACCAACTACAATCCATAACGACATTAAAGCTTTCTAAAATCTGAGGAAATCTTTTGCATCTTTAAAGCGAGACCAAAAGACCCTAACTCTAACCACTGAACGTTTGAAAGCAGATTGCATTAAAAACTAACATGAATGTATAAAGGTCATGACTACAGGGTCTGTCTCTGAATCTACCATCACATAATTATATTAAATATTTGTCTGAATATTCTACCATGCAAAGCAAAAGCTGCCGTAAACAACATACCAGGAATGCTGCTGATTTCTCTGGGATCATATTGTTGTGCTGATTTGACCATAACTTGTTAAATCTGTCTCTTCCAAGTCTTCTGACTTTATGGAAAAGCACTGCTAAACCACGAGGAGACCCCTTTAAAGGCAAATTATATTTTAAAGGCAGCAATACTTGTCATCAAACTCATTCTATGACAAGGACTGCTGGATGCTGTTGAATGAGACAATCAGCAAGGCCCAGCTAGCCTGCATTTTAAAGGTTTATCAAATTAGTCATACATGCACATAACTAAAAGCCTAAATTGCATTACATACAGGCATTTGCATGGATGCTAATTAGTCAGCGTAAACTGCACTGAGGATGACTGCAGACACACATAACGGGTATTGCAAATAGACACACATGCACACGTGAAAACACACACACACACACACACACACGCGCACACACACGCACACAAAAGCACAAAGGCTTCACTTCACTTCCCACATCCTGTGTCAGTTTCTCAATAGGTTTCAGCATTCTACAACGATGCCAACGTGTGCCTCTTTCATGGGTTGTTCTTCAAGCAGCCTAAAAAAGTCAGTTTAGTTTAGATTTTTAAAGAAAAAAAAAACTTAACAGTAACCAAAGCAAACAAAAAACAGATATGCAATGTGGGCTGACACTGACCTGCCTCCATGTGGTCACTTGTACTGTGGGAAAACTATTGATAATGCAGCTTTGAATGCGTTGCATAAATGAGTGTTATCATTACTTAAGCCAGTCACTTAGAAGTTAAGAAGTGGTGCTAGAGCTGCACTCTCATTTCCTGTCCTGAAACAGTGTGGTGGATGTGATCCAAACGCACACTTCAGTGGAGGTTTCAGACAGAACTGGAGCAAATGGAGAAGTGCACTGAACAAATGCGGCAAGATTTCTGCAAATGAGACTGTGAGGGCCCCGAGACCTTGGAGGCTCCGGAGGCCTTCATCAGCGTGCGACCTTAATCTGCACAGAACAAAGCGAATGTAAATGATCTGAGAGAGGGAGAGAGAGAGAAAAAAAGGGAGAGAGAGAGGAGGGGTTGTGGGAGATTCAGCAAAAGACCAGGGAAGAGGACCAGTGAGGGCAAAGAGATGGAGGTTATCGAGGACCAGTGTTTCATACTTAGAGTCAATGTCATTGAAAACAGAGGTCATGAGGTACACGTAGTGAATATAAAGTAGATTGAAGACAAGAGAGGATACATGTGGTACTGTGTGATAGATCCGTACTGCTTTTGAGGGGATTTTCTGTTAATTCCCTCCGAAGAAAAAATTAAGCACTGAGCAGAAGTAAAACAAGTAGGATACTGTGTTTGGTGTTATTGCTGATACTATATGGGGATTTCCTGACACAGAGATCAAACCGCACAGAGCTGTGCAGATCCTGTCACTGTACAGAATGTTATCTTGTGTCATATTTCTCACAGAAATGTATCTTTATTTTTAAATCCTTACAGCTACATTGTTTCTGAGCTGCCTCTTATGAGAAAACCATCCCTGGTCCATGCAAACTGGGGACAAAGCCAAACCATTGCTAATGCAGCATAAAAATGTCATAAGGAAAGCACATGGGTGTCGACAGGACCCTCTGCTAGATGATCTCACTTCCTGAAAAGACGACTTTGGGGAAATGCAAGGTTTCAGCCGAACCGTTACTGCAGGCGCAGGCGTTAAAGTGTCGTGTTTATCGATTCAGGATGATCGCAGATAAGCACCAAAATGTGAAAATGGTGCATGAGAGTTTCAAACATGATTTTATGCTGATCTGTGCTGTCAGACATGCTACAGCAGTACATTCACTGCTTTGAACACAAGTCAGGTAGAGTCAGGTGTGACAATTTTCAGCCTGACAGACTGATTGGAGAGGCTCTTATAGACACAAACATAATTGGGAGAAATGTGTGTTGAATTTATGCTGCAGAAGGAGGAGGGAGATAAACAACAGTTGGAAAAAATAATGAAGTAGGAAAGGATATAGATGCTTCTGGAAAACTCGTGAATACTAAACGGTTTCAGACAATACAGGATGTTACAACACAAAAGCATTTAAGAATGATTCATTCTTTACTTGCACAGTCCTCCCTCATTGTGTGGGTTGTACTATAGGATGCAGCACTGACATGAAGGGCAGTGAAATTAGATCAAATAATCAATGACAGACAGAACATGTGCTGTCAAAGTTTCAACACAAGATAGCCTCTGTCTTATGGACCTCATTGTGGCCTGAAGTTATTTTAGCAGCAGCTTAAAATGTGTCTCAGTTTATGCTAAAACAACAGCTGCTGGGCTCTTCTTAAATGATGTTATTTGAATGGGCATAAAGTATCTATTAATAACAGAGCAGGTCACTCAAGTCTAAGACTGCTTGATAAAAAGGGAACTCCAGCTATTTCAGTGATCTGAAAATAGTCCTATGTTGTATCCTTTAGCTACCAAAATAATTCTGATGATATTTCCCAGGTTATTTTGGTTTTGTAACTATAAGTCTGCTTATCAGCTGGGTGAGGAGTTTAAAAATCGTGTGTTCTGAACAGGAAGAGATGGTCTAATGAAAATTCTGTCCAGTTTCATGAACAAGAATGTAGGATTCAGTTTTCTTGGAGCCTAAACCATTCTAGAGACTAAAATTCAGGACATCATGGCCTTTTCAGCATGAATTTCAACTCTTAAAATCTGTCTCCTCATAATACCTCAGCTCTTTGAAATAGCAATATTATTTTGACTGCCTGATTCAAGTGCTGTTTTTGAACTGTTTGAAAGGAAAGACTTTTTGAAAGGAAAGGAAAGACTTTTTCCAAAAAAAACTTTTCAGGTGAATGGATGAACCATCTGTATATCACAAGCTATTTTCAGATCAATATACCCTGTAACCGAGTAAGACAGTGAAATTCATTCATTCAAAAGCCATTAAGAGAAAATGTAAAACACCCTTTTTTACTTTGAAGTGTTTTAAGCTGCTTGGTTTGCAACAGTTCATTTTAAATACATACTTAACAATCAAATGAACACATTAACTGTTTATAGGCTTGATGAGGCTATTTTTGATTACTAATTTAAGATGTTGCTCAGAGTGAGATGCCTGTAGTGTCACAGGTAGTTGCATTAAACTTAAGACTCTTACAGTGCGTCTTCCATAACTAACATAACACAGGGTCAGTAAGTCAGCATCAGTGTAAACTTGCTGTGGGAGGGTTTTAGAACCCACTTCCACTTCAGGCTAATGGCAACTAAAGGGTCTGACCTTCTTAAGAACCCACAGGAGTGGAGGTGGGTAGAAGGAGGATATGGTGGAGTTGAACAAAGGCCCTTGATGGTTGCAGTGGCCCTTCCAAGCAACCCTGTGTGACTTTTGCTGAACAGCAGCCACTGTGGTCATGAATAGTGATCACTGGATCGTGCTACATGCTAACAGAAGAACAACAAGAGAGGCCTCGCAGAAGAAATGTCAGTTACAGAAGAATCATCTGAGTGAAGTTTGCAAAAATTAGCCACTAAAATTATTGGACAAGTGGATTGCAAGACCATGGCAACAAAATCCATGAGTGTGTTTACTTGAGTGCTGACAAAACTTTTCTTTTGCAAGAGGAAGAAGGTGTTATTTCTTCTTCAGTTGCACAGTCCCACTTTCAGATGAAATGTACTCCACCAATCAGATTTGAAGCCAGTACTTTTTCTGCAGACATGCTACTGCAAAACAAAGAAGTCGGTCCGCTTTGAACCTCTGGAAGTAAACTCACATGATCGCTCGTTCTTTGGCGTCTAAATTGCAAAGCAAATGTGAAGGCAGCTCATAAAGCCAACATGATTGCACTAGAACAGGTGAAGCGCCCTCATACTGTCTCTGGCCCCGGGTTTCATTCAGCACATGTCATGAGATTTAGGCTGATGCAAGATTAGCTATGCAAAGTAGGAAAATCCAAATTCATCATGGTACTGACAAAGTTTGCTTCTTGCCCAGAGTCTCTCTGCACCCTTCGATACCCTTCTCAACTGCTACTTGTGCATAGAAAACAGGAAACCATATCATAGTACGCTACCACAGGTTCTCACTCTGTGGAGAGTTACTCTGTACCTGCAAATCTCCCTGACAGTTTTCAGCTGAAGCAGCAGCAGCTTAATCTTGGTTCTCATCACAGCCAAAACACACACACCACAAAGACTAGCTGTTTAGAGCTGGCAGTGGACTCTATATAACTTAATGACTTAAAAGAAAGCATGGCCACCACATCACATGCTGTTTTGGTAAAAAGGTAAATAAAAGGGTAAAGTTAACAGGCTTTGGCAGTGTAGCTTGGTAAGCATATTTTAAACAGATTTTTTCAGATTTTGGCAAGGTACTTAATTGCAAAAGCTACAAATTAAAAGCAAAAGGTGCAGAAAAATTTCCGCTGCCCGTCCACATTTTTCAGGTCCTGCCATGGTCGAGTTTTATGTATAGGATCATTTAAAGGTAGTGTTTGCAGAATGCATACCTGGACGTCCTGGCAGAGGGCAAGAGATCGAAAAAAAAGATAAATAAAAGAGTGAAAAGTGCTGAGGACAGTTGGGCACTGTGAGGGCTGAGAAGCTGTCAGGTTGGCCACATCCGCTCAATGGCTCTACTGAAACCTCAGCTTCTCCACTAATATTTCCTTAAGAGCTGTGTGTGACAGAGCTCATTCAGGGTCAGTTACATTTAGGTTTAGTGCCACTGAGCCCAGATTGTACTATACTGCAGGCTGTATGCATGAATCTCAATATGAAAAACAAACACTGTGGCACATATAGTCATAACACTGTACTCAAGTACTATTTTGAAATAACTTGTACTTTACTAAAGTACTTCCAATTTTTAACATCTGCATGCCTCTACTATACTACATTCTTCATGCAAACACTGTATTTGTTGCTCCACGATATTCAGCTGTCAGCCCCTATAAGTTCCTTTGCAGATTCAGATGGCATTATCTGGATATAATACATACACAATTATACAGCATTTAATATAATACAAGAATTATATATATATATATATGAATTACATTTTGGACTTGGAAGAATAAATATACTTTATATGCATGTAAAAGCACAATTTTTCCACCATTGGAAATTTACATAGAATGCATCATTTGTTTAATGTCTGTCCCTGGTATAAAGAGAAGCCTGCATTGCTTTGTCAGTGTAACACAGCTGGTTTCTTAGTTATTGCTTTTGCAGTGAAGACACAATGGTCAACCATCATTTTAGACCAGCAGAACTTACTTATCTGAGAACAGTTTTGTAAAAGTAAAGTATTTCAACCCATGAGCTGCATTGCTTCAAAAATAAATATCAAAGTCTTTTACACAGTCAACTACAAGTAAACAGGCAGTCATAAACTAAGCACATTTATACTGTAGGTATCAAAAAATTGCACCTGCTGCTGAGACTGCACCTCCTCCAAGGGTTAGGAAAACTTCAACTTATCAAATAAAAAAAACAGCAATCCTACAACAGCTTTTTATGTTACGATATCTTTAATCAAGGCTGGTCTCTGACATTATTATTGCAATCTTTGTTGTTGCACTATAAACCAACTGCACAAAGGAAATGCCACTTTGCAGATGCCTCTCAAAAGGATGTCTAAGCCATTTGCTTACTTTCATTATATAATAACAAAGGTGAACATTAGCTGTCGATATAGTGTAGGTGATAAGCGGGGGGAGGTCTGGGGGGTTAAGGTTTTGAGGCTCCAACAGCACAGGATGGTTCAGTTATATTTACAATGGCCGTAAATCAGCCCATATGGTCAAGGCTCCACACAATAGCCACATAAACACCTCGGCATAATTACACAAGCATGTAAACACACACACATAACAGACACACACACACAGACACACACGCAAACAGAGCACCAACACTGAAAATGGTGCACAGATATTACAGAATTGAGAAGCCTACATGCATTTGTCCACTTGGAAAACCCCAAGTGAATACAGTGTCCTTTTAAAAACACTGAACTATATCAAAATACACATTCACTTCAGTCACACATGTACACAAGCACACACAAGCATGCACACACTTACACACACACGCACAGACACTCACACAGACACAAACATAGACAAACATAAACACACAGGTTGTTACTGTATTCATGAGCAGCATGACAGCCGTACATACCTCACTTTGTGGTCTTCCTGTCTCTTTCTATCTGTTCCTCAGCTGTCCTCCTCTCTCCCTCGTTCCCTGTATCACACACACACAGAGAGCAGTGTGTTTGAATCTGACAGATTTCTCTTAGCTCATTGCCCTCCTCCCTCCCTCTTTCTCTCTCTCATTTCTCAAGCACACACACACACACAAACACTCAAAAACAGCCCTCCCTCCCTCCTTTCTTTCTTCCCTCTCCTGCCAAATATGCCAAATAACCTCCCCTCTCTCACTCGCGCCAGAGCTGCCTCTCTCCTCCCATTCCCTCCCTCTCTCCCTCGCTGCCTTGTGAAGCAGTGCGAAAGCCACAACCCAAGCCACGCCCCCCGCTCTCTCCTCTCCTCTGGGCGGCTATAAATACCGCTGCTGCTATGAATATACCGTCTTCCTCCCTCAGCATCCCTCACTCCAGCTCCCTCCCTCCCTCCATCCCTGCGTCCATCCATCCCTCGCCTGCACTGCCCTCCCTCACTCCATCCCTCCATCCTTTTCTCTCTCGAAATGTTTTTCTGATGACCTTGTGTTATTCGCCCTTACAGCACCATCACACCACAGCATCCTTTCTCTTTTTGCACTCTCTCTCATGCAGGATGCAACCGTTTCCACGCAGACGCACACATGCACACTTCAAGGAAGCATGTCCTCAAGCAGCCGCATGTCAGCACATACACAAAGTGAGACTTGTACGAGCAAATCCACAGACAACAGGGTTTCATATGAACCGTCGACTGCACTTCCTGTCTGTTGCGCCGGATGTGGTGCATTTTGTCAACTGAAGAAAACAGTCTTTCATTGAGAGACACGTATCGACAGCAGATCACATTGTACTTCCCTCCCTCCTTTCAAATGAATTCTACTTGCAGCACTAATTTTGTTAACACCTGCTCTGTCTGTATGTTGTTATGATTCATGGATGTGCCTGTCCCTGTAAAAATGCAATGACTCCTCAATAAATCTATTCTATTCCAAAGATGAATAAAAGATGAGTGAATGAGTGTGTTTTTCCCAGCATTTTTCATCCCTTCAAATGGGACAAAGAATGTCTTTTAGGGACATTCTGTATCAAATTTATCAAACAATGAGGCTGATTTGCAAAGCTGAGTGTGAAAACCTTCAACATGTTTCATGAATCGGGGGGGAAAAAATCAGTGTTTTGTTGTATTCTGTCTGTATTTTAGCACAGAAAAAAAAATATAATCAATCAAACATGTCATGTTGATTCACCTGCAAAAAACAGTGGGGAGATTCACATTGTACACTTACAGTAGGTATCATGAACATTAGGCAGCATCATGTCTCCGCTCTTGCTCACTGCCAGCAATATTGTCTGGGAATGAGGTTACTCACATCTGGTGCAGGCGCGTTATGTGCACCGAGGGTACACTTAAACAGAATCAAATCTTCGCCTGTGGGCTTTATAGTATGTCACGGACGTAATTAATCTTTGGATTGCACCGGCACTGCTGCGCATAAACTTCATAAATGAAAGCACCAAAACTGTGAGCAGCACAGAGACAAAGAATTCTATGTCACTGAATAGAGGCCAGTTTCTTCCCCTTTGATCCTGGCAACTATAAAGTTGCACAAGGGACCTATGCATTGCCATAAAAGGTAGCATAGCCTCGCACGATGCCAGTTTTTTTTGCATACTGTTTCATATAGTGTGGTGCCTTTTTTTCCGTTGCCTTGATGTCCTTATAAAACCTGATGGAATCATTACAATTTTGTCTCCATAACAACATTAAGGTATAAAATGGTTTGATGGGCTGTTAATTTCCAGTGCAATTGCTTTCACACATAAAATGATTAGTTTTTTCATTTTTTTCTGTTTGAATTCGACATCAGGAGAAGCAAAATAAAAGGAAAAAGTCTGAATATTATGGAGAGTGTAAATGATTTTATTTCCATTAATGGTAATGCAGTTGATGATATTTTTTTCCAAACTCTTTGATGCACAGCAGGCAATTATGAGTCACCAGCTCAGAATCAGTATGACAGTGTGTGTGTATGTTTATGTGTGTCAGTGTATGGCTGTGCTAAACATTTGCCATGGCCAAATTGTAGTCTGTGTGTACGCTCATGCATGATGTATTTGCTATACGTGCAGGTGTGTTTCAAAACTGTTTCCTCCTCTGCTCTGTCAGCACGAGGGCTGCTTTCAGGTCCTCTGTGGTGTGTGTGTGTATCTTCAGAGAGTGTGTGAGGGCTTTGTGCAACTCCTCTGGGGCGACCAGGTTGAAGCGCAGCAGAGAGTCGACCAGCTGAGAGCGAGCATTTCCAATGAAAGAGTGCGACAGGAAGGATGCAAGGCCTCCTCCGCCTTTCATGGTGTAAAGGGGAACTCTGACCATTCCTAGAACCTTGAGAGAGACAGAGAGAGCAGGTGATAAACAACATAGCAAGAAATTGGGTTAATGGCTGCAATCAGTGGAATAAACACACATACAGACACACACATATTGTTACCTCCTGACCGTGATCTGTTGCAACGGATACAGCCGCTCTCTCCACCTCCCTAACCTGCTCCTCCTCCATCTTCTTTACGTAGAAGTGAGTGATAAGACTGGAGGATGACGAGGTGGAGGGGGAGGAAGCCGGGGCATGGCAGGACTCCACATGATCATCTACAGATATAGGAAGAGCCACACCCAGCTCCTCCAGCAGTTCCCTGCTGAGCCCCGTCTCCAGGGTCTCCTTGGATGGGTTAACAAGCCTGAAATGTAGGAGGTGTGGGTCAAAGGTCATGGTCTCATATGATAGTAGACAAATAGTGCCAGCCCTACTGCCCTCCTGAGAGACCTCAGAGGTAAAAATGAAGTTGACTGAAACTGTTAGAAATTAAAAGCTCAAGACTAGTTTGTGCTGAGTCTCTCCTGCTTCAAGTCAAAAGAACATCACAAGCCACCAAATCCTGACAGTGGTGTCAAGTTTAAGACAGTCAGGCTCTTAAAAATCACAAAACATAAACTATTAGGTCAAAATTTTATTTTTATAAGTATGCAGTAACAATGAAAACATTTCCATTAAG
>JAPZDY010000002.1:2324211-2336045 GCA_029783645.1 Ctenochaetus hawaiiensis
TTCCATTAAGAAAATACAGCTTTACGAAGAGCCACTCAACAACAACAACCAAAAAAGACAAGCCTTACAAAACAATAGCCTCAAGGCTAACAGCACTGTGTGGAGTAAAATCCTCTAATTTTTAATCCCTTGTCATTTTTCGTCATTTTTTTTTAATAGTTTTTTTACAACCAGTTAATGCCGCGCTGTTAAGGTTGTAGAGGTTGTATTTAGAAACAGCGATGCTTGGAGATAATTATTAATGTCACATAGTCATGATGCTATAATGCAAGTATTCAATATGTATATTGTTTTCTCCATCTTGGAGTGTGATGCTAACATTTACCCTTGTTAATACCAGATAAGAAATACAATTTAGGCTGACTGGTATATTACATTTTGTTTACAAGTGTTTATTAAAAATACAAACAATAGTGGACACGAGGGATGGCTACACAAATGCTTGTAATAAAATTCATGTAATCGTATTTGGGAGTTATTGAGATATTTTATATTGAACTAAAGTTTTGTACACCATGACAGTACCACTAACCCTAACCCTACAGTTAATGCTGTGAAAACAGCTAAAAGGTCAGTATGAGGTACACTTAAAAAAAAAGCTTAATATTTGAAGAGGTTGATGAACACCATTTTCCCATGAAGCACTGCACAAAAGAAAGAAAGAGATGCTCACAGCTAAAAATATTAAGATAAAGTTTGAATGCCTGTGAAGAAAAAAAAGGGACAAAAATGAACCATCAAATCTTAAACATTTTGCTTTATTAGTAAAGTTTAAATTCTCATTTCAAAGTTGTAGAGTGTAAACACAATATACCAGTCGTAAAGACAATATAGTATATGCAATTTGCCTGTGAGATAAGTTGGAACACTGACGCCCCTTACCATTGCTCCAAATTGCTAAGGCAATTTCCTGTCCTTTTGCAGACAATATTGTGATATTTCAGACTTTTCTTCGTGCCCTGTTACATAATTTCACTGTGTTGGCGAATAATGCCCCAGAATTCTGGCAGGGACTGCAGTATATTTCACAGATACAAAGGCACAAATGATTCATTTTGGGTTGAATACTAATTAAGCACTATGTGTCTGGCAACAGTTTTATGAAATAGTTATTCGATGGCAAGTAATGTTGCCTTACAGAAGAATCTATGATTCATTTTTTTTCTTACGTCTCACTTACTTTTACAGCGAAAGTGTGGGAATATTTGTTCTCTGATGTAAATGTTTGCATCATTTGATGCACATCAGGGAAAAAAGAGACTCAAGAAACCAAGGCTGGATGTACCTGTGCACATAGAAGGATGAAACAAAAACAGCACCAGGAAAGACTCACCCGCCAGGGAAACCAAGCAGACCGTCAAAGCGCATCTGCATCTGTGGGATGTGACAGAGGCTGTTATACATAGAACAAACACAAACAGACAAACACACACTCGTATTCATAGTCACACACAGGACTATGTTTTATGCAAACAAGCAGCAACTTTGAAAATATCTGGCCCACATCACTCATGCATACAGGGTCATTTCCATCAACACTTAAACACATGCATGTGCACACACACGCAAAAAAAAAAATAAAACAAAACTTAACAGTACTCTTCCTCACCAATATGATATGTCTGATGGGAAACTTCCCAAACAGCCGGGTTTTCGTGTCAGAGTAGAGCATCACATGGCATGCATGCCTGCAGCCTGAGTACGCCAATGCCTCCGCCCTTGACAGCTGTCCACTTGCCATCTACAAGTATACACACAAGCACACTCCATAACACAGGTCAGAGCTTACTGATCACTCTGCATGAAACATTCTAATTACTCTTGATCTCTTTGTTGATATCTCTTCATCACTTATATGCTTAAGTCAACAAACCTGACAGAAACCTTCTGATAAGCTCAAAGGCCAGTGGGTTTGCATGCAGAAAAGCTTATGGAAGGCTATAGCTATAAGCAGGAAGCTTGGAGGAAAAGCTCTGTACTGGTATTAAAAAAGTTTTGGCTCCCTCTGCTGGTGTGGAGTAAAAATTATAACTTGTGAAATCACTGCCTTGGTCTAAAATTTCCATTGATGTTGATGGAGTATATTGCAAATAGCATTTGCAATATGCTCATATAAATATGACATATTTTACACTTTTTGTGTACAGTATTTTTTATATGTTTTGCCTTTGATAATGCATTTATTTTTTTTGCTTTTATTCTGTTTCAACACTGCATTAACAATACAGCAATTATTGTAATAGCCATAATACATAGTGCTTTGATAATAAATAAAAGTATCCCCACGTAGACAGACTCTCAGTGCCTCATTTAGAATAACAATGACATAGTATTAAAAAAAAGTTTTTAGCAAAAAGGCTTTCCAATAGTGGTTTATATTAACAGTTTCTTAATCCAGAATGTCAATTTTCCATGTCTAAATACAATGTCTCTTCAAATAACTTTCTAATGGATGTTATTCCTGAGGCTGTGATGATGTTATTAAAGTATAATAATAAATAACTGCTTCTTCATTTTCAGGTTTTTAAATGTTATCATATAAATACTGTTTAGATATTTTATTATAAAAATCTAATCTCCTTCATGAATGCTATCTAATGAAAGGTTGTTTTGTTAAAAGTTTAAAAAGCAAACAGAATTATCTGACTACATGCAGAACAGAAACAGTATTATAACAGGATGTTGTTTGGTTTGCATGATGTTTTCAGGTAAAGAGAGATACAGTATTATATTATAAAACTCTTGGTCATCTAAGCAAAAAATTCACATTCACAAAAGTTTTTATACCTGAAAAGACTTTTAGTAAATGAAAATATAAAAATCTAACAAATATATAGAGATCAACAGGCTTAAAGTGCAACAGTACATTTGAAACATTTTGGACAATACGATTCTCAAAGCCTTTGACCCTCAATACTAACCTGACTTGTGTAGGTAAATTTTTGAACTGCTTATTTTTTTTATTATTATTAGTGTGTGTATTAATGTTTAGTTTTCATTTAGCTTTTAACCTCGGTTTACTATCGTTTTATTTTGCACGACTAAATAAAAATATATTTAATAAAATCCATTACGTTTGGGGATTGCAGAGTTTTTCATTTGTTTTGGTCAAATAATATTTCTATTATTTTAGAGGACAAAAATATTTAAATATGAGCTGCACACTGCTCGAGCAGTGCTGTGTCATTCTCGTGTCAGCATATTTGAGTTCAGCAGGACCCTGCATGCAGAACCGGGTTTTAATCGTTTGGTGACGTCCTGAGCACTGATTGGCTGAACAAAGCAAGGGGGGGTTGTTTAACCGACAAATCAGCGGTCGGTATCATAAGGAAGTCAGCAGTCATTTATTTACAGGCGCATGTGTAGATATTTCAACGAAGTCTTCTTCGTGGATTTTAAAGGATAAAATTGCCTCCCATAAGGTAATATTCCAGTTAACTCAAACCTGTACAGTGTCTGCGTAAGGCTTTTGAGCAGAATACAAAACACTGACTGTCAACCTGCTGGTCTGAAGGTAGATAGCCATGGTTAGCTTTGATTAGCCACGACCATCAGTCACTGACTGATAGTTAAAAACCTTATGTAAGCTTAAGTTAGAAGGGTTGTCGTGTTGTACAAGCTGGATTTAAAAAATGAGCGCTCCAAATGCAGCTTAATGCCCTGTTCAGTGTTACATTGTTTTGTTTTTATTTTGTGAGGTTCTCTTGAATTTTCTGTGAAGTTATTTACTTTCCATGTATACATTTTCTACAGCCCTTTCTGTCGTCGTGTAACGTCCATACGTTTTGGTTAACTTGTGCGCGAGGTGCAGGGCGGCGACACAACCACTGTAACAGAAGTCTATATCAAAATGACAACGATTGTTATTTTTGTTATTTTTTTTATCCTAATGATCATATTGATAATGGTATAATTGGTAGTAGTAGTCGTAGCATTGGTTGTAGCGTTGTCCCAGGTTAATTCTCTGACATATTGTGAAATTCATTCTGCATTGATTTCCAATCGAGCCATAAGTGTTTTACTATAACTAGAGCTAAACTCGTGTTCCCAATGTTTGGCAATGCCATTTCTGGTTTGTTTACCTCCATAATAAAAAAACGCATGACTTGTAAATCCTTGGCAAAATGTGTCCCCTCATGCGTTGTATTGGACTCTTGTCTTGTGTCACCACAGTTTTTGACTGCTTTTGGTATCTGGGGAATCAGAATGGCTCAGGGGATACCAGATGAGGTGATGATGAACACATCACTTATTAAGGACTTGGCAGATGTGGCAAAAGATGCAGCGCTCCTGCAGGGTGCGTTGATCAGGATCCAAGAGACCCCCAACTCATCAGAGGTGAGAAGTGAGAAGAACACTTTTTTAAGTGGACCTGCATAGACTATGATACGTGATTTCATGTAATTTAATTTTAAAATGGAAATGTCATCTTATATATTCACAAATAACTGAACAGTTTTTATTATAAGAGAGACAGTAGTTGTAAGACTTCACCCCCGTAGCATCTCTTATGCACAAAGGTTTAACACAGCAGCAAACAAAGCAAATGTACCATTTTTAAGAAACATAAGGTATTTTTTTCTATTAGTCTAACAATCCGATTCATTCATAGTAAAAAAAAAATGCAACCCTTTTTGTTACCAGACCAGCACAACCTATTTGTTTAATGTTTAGTGATGCAAACTGCATGGATAAATATATCAGCATCTAGTAAAATGCAATACAAAAAGCATGTGAGTAAACAGGAATTAAATAAGTCTAAATATGTTTTCAGTCTACACAGATACTCTCAGACAGCAGAGTTTTCTCTAATTACATTAAATTATGAAATTGATTAGTTGATGTATTAATGCTCTTAACCATTCCCTCTAGTCTACACTGTCCAGTTAGTTAATAGAGCAACAAAAGTAACTGCAATTGAGTTACTGGATGCAGGTATATTTTCGGTCCTTGCATTTTTAGTAAAAGATGTTATTTTACTTCATCATCATTCATTTCGAATTGATACAAAATAATATAAATAGCAAAAAGATATATATATGTTTGTGTATGATTTGACAAAGGATGCCACACTCAGAGAGGACATGATTCAATATGCGTGGGCTGTTAAGCTATTGCTGTTAAAACAGGCGTGTTCAATGCGAAGTAATGTTAGGAATTTGTTGCGCCTTAGGGCACAGGATTTTCGGCAGATCTTTTTTAAGCCTGTGTTGGCAAATAAAGGGATTTGTTGCCCAAATGCTTATTTTCACTGCTCGCATTCCATATCCAGTGTTTAATAAAGTCAGCATTCTCTTTCTGTTTTGTTGTCTGTTTTTCAGTTGGTGACTTACGCTCCATTCACACTCTTCCCCACACCTGTACCTAAAGCTGTGTTCCTACAGGCACTGGCGGTGCAAACTCACTACAATATTCTGGTGGATAAGATCAGTCAGGATACAGACTTTCTGCAAGAGGCTTTAGCGAGGTAGTGTATGAGCCTTCAATTATAAATGCATTTGTAAAAGTTTGGAAGTATGGCTTGTTTAGCTTCGAACAGTAGTGTAGCATGCTAAGATCAAACTCCTCATACAGAGCACATGATGAATGTTTGACAAGTAGAGTTACAGTTTGATGAAACTGTTCTCAGGATTTTAAAATTCTTTGTTGATAGCACCATTGAAGTGGACGATTTTACTGCGAGGTTGTTCAGAATCCACCAACAAATCCTAAAAGAAGGAAGATCTCAGGTATGCAATTTAAAAAAACTGGCCTCTGTCAGTCTGCAAATTACTGTTCCTTGTTGGTATGGGATATATTTTTATTTAGATCAACAGTCTTTTTTTTTCATCTCATCACAAACAAAAGATAGTTTGTTTGCTCTTTATGATAAATAGAAATGGGATTTCACATGTAGAACACTTACGGCTCACTCACTAAAACAGAAAAATAATTTATTTGTTTAATAGCTTCTTGTATTATTCACAGCATTAGACAGAAAATTCCCCCAAAAATGTTCCACAACCAGTCTGAGTCTGGGAAAAAGAGCTACATGTTTCCATTGATAGAAACTCCCTGATGCAAAACTTTCCCTTGCCTTCCCAGTGCACCATAACACTGAAGTGACACTTAATCAGTACGAAATTCTATATTTAGTTCACCTCAACCAATATAACCTATACTCAATGGGACACACAAATTAGAACACCTACACACATTGCACATTTAAGAGTTACTGTACACTATTAAATATGTTTGTTTCACTGAAAACTCAATTAAATGGTAAAACACATTAATAATGGTGCTGATATTAACATTCTTACATTTTCTTTTTAAAATCAGTATTTCATGTGTTTAAAATGACTCAACATGCCATCTGCTGTATCACATCATCCCATGCTGATTGCAGCCCTACCTCTGATAACCCTTTTCTTAATATGTTTCAGTTTTAGTTTTATGGTGCAGATTTGTACTTTTTTAACTGCTGTGGAGGCACCACGACGCGCAAACATAAGAGAGCCTATCAGACTTGTAAAACCGCCAGCTCACCTACAACTCCAAAAACCACGCAGACACTTTTACAAACGACCATAAACGCTTCAACTGACTGCCAGAGCTCGAGCAGACTCTGTGTTTCTAGCATGGAAAAGGACAGTCTGACAGCAGCTGCTCTTGGCTGGTTAGATCTCTATACATGGCTGCTCCTACTGCAGTGGTGGCAGCTTTGGTCATGTGTGTCCATACCTCCTGCGTCACATACTATGTAACTAAAAAACCATGCTGTGAGGGAGAGATCTATTAGAATTTGGATGTGCATTTAGATGTTGAAATGACTTAAATGACTCGGCTCATTGCACCAAAAATAACATCTAAAAAACTGTAAATGTTACCTTCTAGAAATCATGACCCTGATTCTCTCCTTCTTCCCAGTCTATCACGTTGGGTCTTAATCGATCTGACTACATGCTGGACCAGAGAGACGACAGGTCACCATCTCTCAAGCAGATAGAAATCAACACCTTTGCTGCCAGTTTTGGAGGACTGTCATCACGCACGCCAGATGTGCACCGGTAAGTCTGTCATTAACATAACCACCATAGACTGTAGTATTTGTAAAGGAGGGTTTTCAATGGAAGTAATAATGTTAGCAGCACACATTAAGCCATTTTAGAACTAAACTAGGACATAAAAAATGCTGTTATTTAAATGTGGGTAAACGCCCTTAGAAATGGCAATGAACTATTTTCCTATTGGCATTACACAAGTTTGCCCCACCGTCTTTCTTCTGGTGTGTCCTGTTTGACTACATTTAAACACACAGAGCAAGGGAAAGCAGTGTGTTTGCCAGATACCATGTCACAACAATTGCTTTCACAGATCTTTTGCGTCGCTCTCTTTTAAACTTAACACCTGAGTGCTGCTGGTACAGAAGGGATACACTGTTTTGTTCAATAATAGTGTCTCTCACGGTGCCAATAACCAGTCCCCTTGTTACCTGCTCCCCCATTTTAACAAGATGAAGAAATAACTGACAGACAGTGGAAAGGAAGTAGAGTCAAAAAGTAGTAATGTATCATTAGTTATGATTAAAGGGAAGGCCCATTATTCATTTTCTCTTTTTCTTTTTTTGGGGGTTTTTCTTTTTTTAATATAATTACATGTTCAGTGAACTTCTGTGTGTGAGTTTAAAGGAGGGAAGGACAGTAGTGCTGTGACCTAGTTAGTCCTTTTTCCTAGCCTCTTATCGGGAATTTCCATTTTAAAAACCCGTTAAAGAACGCTAATGGAGTTGACCTCAGCATTGCTTTAAATATTCTTCATCTGGCCCAACAGGCACATCCTTAAAGTGGCTGGACGACTGGAGGAAAGCAAACGCATCCTAGAAAACAACCCAGCAGCTGGTCTGGCAAGGGCTATTGCCAAAGCCTGGGAGCTCTATGGATCAGAGAGGTAGGAAATATCATCATATCACATGTTGTTGCA
Organism: Ctenochaetus hawaiiensis; assembly: GCA_029783645.1. NCBI lineage: Eukaryota > Metazoa > Chordata > Actinopteri > Acanthuriformes > Acanthuridae > Ctenochaetus > Ctenochaetus hawaiiensis. Next base: position 2,332,174 of record JAPZDY010000002.1, read on the forward strand.
AGGATAAACTACATGTCTTTGCCTCATAGAACTTTTACTTAACTCACTCACTAATCCAGTTACTTTGCTAAATGAGAAAGTTTAGCTGAAGTTCTAAGATACATGTCTTAGAGAGAATGACATTGAGGGGGATTGAATTGATCTAAACCTGTTTGTCAGGGGCCCCAGGTAAGACTTCATCCGAACATTAGGGGAGTATTAGGAGGACAAACTTTGCATAATTTGCTATTTATGTGGACAGTATTCTTCTTTTTCTTTAATCCCCTTAAATTGCCAGTTTCAGCTACCTCATCAGTGTAGCTTACCTCTATTTAAATGTAAATGGATGGACTGTATTAATCTGCTCTTGTTGTTGTTTTAAGGGCTCAAAGCAAATTCCAAAAATATATATTTTTTCTCTTATTTATATTTCTGTTAATCCATTTGGATCATTTTAAAGTGAGTTGCAGAGTGTGTGTTGGTTGACAGCCCTATGACAGATATCTCCACAACCTTCACCTAAACAATCTAGATGGATAAAAAGCATTACAGGTTCGAGATTCGTAATTGTATTTTTGATTTTGAGGTAAACTGTTGGCAGGCAGAACTCTCTTTTAGCTCCTGTTCTTGGGCATGCCAGAAACAGTTTGAGAAATAGTGGAAACTATCAAGTCTGTCAAGCAAAATCTGGTGATATATCATATAGATATTGTACATCTCTGCTGTCCTTTTTATCACTTAAGTAATAAAATTGTCATCCTGCAGTCAAAGTAGTATTGGTATGAAATGCAATCCGTGTACCCATTCCACACTGTACACACAGTTTTCAGCATATTTTTTACCCCAACCTAGCAACCAAGGCTACATCCCAGTTGCACTGTTTGTCTGCTCGTAAGCAGGCACAGGAAGTTGAAACTAGAAGTGAGGCGTTGCAGATAAAAATGGCAGACAAGGACACTGGTGCTCCTCAAGCCAAAACAAACAAAAAAATACACTTGTAAATTCAAAAATGGTTAGAGACCAATGATAATATTTGGCACTATGTGTTTTTTGTCCCCCACCTCCTGAGAACTAATGTATGTACTTATCACCACACCCACCCCCAGGGTTCACAAAAAGACTCCCAGTTTTAACAACAGAAATGCTGGCAGGTAATGCTGACAATAGTTGTTCAAAACAATCCCCAGTGAGATTTTTGGACTATTCAGAATAACAAACGTGCAAATTTGCTTAAAGACAGCTTTGAGGATGTTTACAGGAGCAAATGTTGTCATTACAGAGCGATCGTCATGTTTTTGGTGGAAGAGAGCCAAAGAAACATCTTTGACCAGCGGTACATCGAGAACGAATTATGGAAGAGGTATGTTTGTTTGTCTTAAGAGCTGTTCTTAAAGTAAACAAACCATTAAAAAAGACAACATTATATTTGTTGTGAAAATAATGCATAATTGTGAGTTACAACACATCTAAATTTGATCCACTCTGTCTGCTCCTCTTGTGCCCCCCTGACTAGTTGGCCTGAATAATGAAAATAGTGGGTTTTGTAACCAGCACACTGTTATCAATGTGTTTCAGGAACATTCCTGTAAAAAGGAAGCGGTTTGACGATGTTTGTAAAACAGGGTCCCTCGATAAGGACAAGAGGCTATTTGTGTAAGTCTGTTTGAAATATAAACTGTGTTCGTAGTACATTCAGACAATGTGGTATTCATAACAGCAAAATACATTGTTTGTATTGTATGTTATATAACATTTATATCATATAAAATTTTATAATTTTAAATTGTATAAAATTAACTTGACTTAATGTCCTTTCATGTTACTCTCTTGTCAGTGATGGCCAGGAAGTTGCTGTGGTGTATTTCAGAAATGGATACATGCCCCAGAACTACATTTCTGAACAGGTTTTCAATTAAATCTTTTTTTCCTGTTTGATAGTTTTAGTAACTATTTTAAGTGCAGGTAAAATGGAAAATGATGTTTTATGCAGACACCTCCACCTTAAAAACCATAGCTGGGACTGAACAAGGAGGAGACAAACTGATTGCATGTAGTTTTGCCAAATGAAACAGTCGGACTTACATTCTGAGAGATTCTGGGCAAATAAATCGAAGGCAACTGGACTCAGTAATATGTCTGTGAAGACGTTTCGCCTCTTATCCAAGTGGCTTCATCAGTTCATGCTCATCAGACTAGGCTAAGTGTCTCCAGTGTGTCTCCAACCACTCTGACTCTAACGACTCAAAACGACTGTCGTTATAACAGACTGGAGCACTACCTGAGCCACACCTATGAGCACTTACCATCATTAGACACCGTTGTCCTTGGAACACCTCCACAGAGGATAAAACCAGGGATCTCCACCAGCCAGTCAGACAGGTCTAGCCTAGTCTGATGAGCATGAGCCGATAAAGCTGCTTGGATAAGAGGCGAACAGCTTCACAGACATATTACCGAGTCCAGTTGCCTTCGATTTATTTGCCCAGAATAACTATGACCTGGATGAATGGGAACATTCACAGATATTCTTAGAGATTTTCCTTCTTCTCTACCAGACTAAGACACTGGACAAAAAATGGCAGAATGTAACATAGAAACATTAACTTGTCAAGTGTATTTTGCCAAACTTGGATAGTTTTCATCACTCACATGCACTGCACAGCTCTATGATTACTATAAAAATATGATGTGAACCACACATTGTAAAAATTCTGCAGCGGTAGTAAAAAAACTTAACTTGCTCTTCTGTAGTTAAAACAGCTGGCATCAGGTTAAAGCTGGGACTAAGCAATGAGTAAATTTAATAGTTATGTAGTTGTGTGAACTCTCCTGGACTGTGTTCAGTGCCCCATCTTCATTCCTTTGTCCCTGTTGTTAGCATAGGGCCATATGCTCCCTGGCCCAGGTCAAGGAAAAACAAACTGCTTTATGCTCTGCTGCCCGATTTCCCCTTCATTTTGTCAGGAATGTTGACCAGAAGAGAACATTCGCTCTGAGACAGCCCTGAGCTAAAGTGGAAGTGATTGCATTGGTGACATAACCAAAAAGTGATTTAAGAAGTCAAGTTTTAGTACTTGCTTTAAACTTTTTCAGAAGCTTAAATGTATTTAAAAATACATTAAATACATTCAAATTTGATGAACAGTTTTACTGCTCTGCAAAGTCATCATGGCAATAATTGTTTTATTTTACATTTCAACAAATATGAGATAATTGGAAGTAGGGGTGGGCGATATATCGAATATACTCGATGTATCGCGGCTTGCTCTACGTGAGATGTATGAAATGACTATATCGCGACCATCGAGTACAAACTGTCACGTAAATGTTTTAAGCCGTCAGCATGTAATTCTCTTTGAGTTTTGCTTCTTCTTCTTCTTCTTCTCTCCTAGCGCTCCTCTCACAGCACGCAGCACACTCCCCCACCCATCCAGAAAACTCCCCTTCACGCATGCGTATTTTTGTATCAGGTGAGGAGGCAAGAGAGCATGGAGAGAGCGAAAAAAAGTGAAGAGCCTAAGCCAGTTATGAGTAAGGGACGTTAGTTGAAGATGGAGATGGAGGACTTGGTTCCGAGGAAAAACACGTTCCCACTCCTCCTGTGTTGTGACTGTTACTGTTCAGAGGCCTACCATGCCATTATTTATTTTTATTTGTTAAAGTCTTGTGAATGTAGCAGCCTGGTTTTAAATATCGTAATTTCCAGACTGTGGGGCGCCGGTTTAGCTCGATCGGTAGCGCAGGCGTCCCATATATGGAGGCTTAGTCCTCCATGCGGCGGTTGCGAGTTCGACTCCGGCTCCGACCCTTTGCCGTGTGTCACTACCCCCTCTCTCTCTGTCTCCCCTCTTCAACTCTATCCTATCGAATAAAGGCCATAAAAGCCCAAAAAA
>JAPZDY010000002.1:2341886-2354211 GCA_029783645.1 Ctenochaetus hawaiiensis
CTCAACAAATCTGTTTACTGCACCTGGATCACTTTCAATATAGCTTAGTTTATCAATAAATCATAATGGATTCTCCAATTGACAGTCCAAAACAACACAGATAAAAAATGCAGGTTGTCCTTGTGTTTCATTTTCAAACACACACACAAACACTGAGAATCAGAGCTTGTACAGCCAGTACTAGCAAGCAGAAGCTCGACGGTTGCCACATCAGTGTTCTTTATTGGTTTTTCAGGAATGAGGAAGTGTGTGAGGCAGCATCTTTACGGGAAGGCAATGAGTCTAAGAGGGAGGGGCTAATGGGAATGCATGTGGGTGGGGAGGTTATGACAAATATTTGTTGAGACAGACAGGAAGAGGAACGAGAAGGAAGGCAAAGTGCAAGGTGGAAAACTTTAATTACATTTGAGGCTGGGTAATCACATTTCTCATCTTACACATACTGCGGTCGCTCTCTGTGTACCTACCCCGCCTTTCGGTTATCATTGTTACTGTGTTACTGCTTGCAACCTCTTGGCAAACCCCAATGGTTATTGTGTAAGGAATTTCACACCACAGTCTTTTTTGGCAAAAGCTTATTCAAAAAGGGAATTATTGTAGCTTGGGGCAATGATACACTGTGTTCTCTTTAACAATGTCATAAAAAGTTAGGAAAATATGTTCCAGTTGAAGGAATGTGTGAGTAGACAGCCACAGCCACAGCACACACAAACACACACACACACACACACACAAAGCAAAATGGCAAGAAACACATAGAAGCATACAAACCAGCATGATTCACAGGTCAGTGACACACACATGTTTACACTGGCTTATCAATCTTTGCACCAAGGCAATGTGTCTGTGTGTATTTCAGGATTGCAAAGAAAATTTAACTCTCCTCATTTCTTCCTGCATTACACTGCAGTGTTTCAGACTGTATTTTTAGGTCCATTTCTGGTGTTACTGTATTCATTTTGTCACTGGCTGACAGAGAGGGAGAGCTGGCAGATTTTTTCCCTGAAAGGACGTGGCAGCAGCCGGCACAATGTGCAAGCTGGTGAGTCAGCCAATGGGAATGCGGCACTCCCCTTGCATCTCCCAGAAAATTTACACAGGTTCTCACAGAGATGGAGAGTTTGGAGAGGGAGTTCTGAAAGGCAGTAATGTTGCTGTTGCTGCTAACCTGAATTTTATGCTCGTCTGGTGACCTCCTCCCTACAAATAGCCAAAACAGTTTTTGCTCTATTATTGTAAAAACTATTCCATTTAGCATTCAAGCATTCACCCAAAACTGAAAGGCACTTTTAGCAAACACAGTGTGTATACTCTCCCCAATACTAATCCCTCTTTTAGGTGAAACTCAGTCATCAGCCCCAACAAGATTCTCCCAACTGAACGAGACTCCTAAACCAGGAGAACCTGGTCGACCTGGTCGTGAGCCTGCTTGTTTAACCTTTTGGGTATTGCCACTCCTGCAACCTCAGGTTTAACCTCATTCTGCAAGTCAGGAACAAAATACTCAAAGCAACTTTTACTCCTGTTGAGACAATTAACTCTGACATTGCCACTGAGAGAGCTTAAGGGAGGAGTTTCTGTGTTAATTGTAGGCTGTAATGGGTGAGTGAAAGGCATACTTTTCATTTTGCTAAGGTAACCTGCTTTATTTAATGCTTCTAAAAGAGGCTCAGCGTTTGAAAAAAGATACATTATTGACTTTCTTGCTGAGATTTATATCAGAGCATTGATGTCTGTAATCTCAGTATGAAGCTAGAGTAAGGAGGTAATAAACTCGGCTTAGTATAAAAACAGCTAGCCTGAATCACTCCTGACAATAAAATCTGCAAATTATGATATCTAAAGCTCACCACTATGTTAAAATTTCTCTGTTTATACTTTAGTTAATGAGCATAATCAATAGAATGAGAAGAAGTAATAGTTCTGACTTGATCTCAAAGATGTCTGTAGGTTTTTGATGCAGAGATAGCTACCAAAGTTAGCATGCCAACCAGCTGACGCCGGCTTGTCCCTTCTCAAACTGAACTGCTTTGTTAATTCATTGTAAAACATAGTTCATTTACATTCAACAGAAACAAACAAGCAAAAAAAACCCACAAAAAAATCCCCAATACCTTCTCGGTTTTAGTGATTTTGGTTTCCATGATTTACTTTGATTATTTACTTAGTTTGATGATTTACGCTGCTCTTCTCCCACTTCATCTTTCTCCTATCCCATATGCTTGGTTCTTAGCTCCTGGAAACTGCTGCTGTGGGTCACTTCTGATTCTGCTACACCTGTAGCAAAATCTACGGAAGCCCTAAGCGGACATGGTTTAATTTTTTTTTTCCTCATTATCTCGAGAAAACGAACTTTGTTTTCTCGAGATTACAAGATAATATCTCGTTATCTCGAGAGACAAAGTTCGGATTTAAAAAAAAAAAAAAATTAAACCATGTGCTCTTAGGGCTTCCGTAAAAACCTGCCCACCTGCCCCCCATACATCTTCTTTTTTAGATCTCTACAAACAGAAATTTATTTTAATGACTGGTTGTAGGAAAAGTTATGTGCTGTAACTATTTCTGGGCCAACTGGCCTTGCACAGTAACTTCCTCTGTCTCTTAGCTGGTTGTCTAGTAGATTCATTGTGATGGCATAACTTTTGTACGTGAATAGATAAAGTAAACTATAAAAAAATTTAAATTCTTTAAATTGTATGTCCCTTGCTTCAATTCTTTTTGCTGGTAGCTAATGCTGCTAATACTGCTACTTGATGTACAGACACAATTTGATTCTCACTTTATCTGTGACCCTGTTGCATGCGATACAGGAAGTAAAGCCTTTTTAAGCAGCTTTTTAAAAATATCTTATTGAATATGTTTAATCTGATAAGAGTACTTGCCAACCTTTTTCTTTATAGTAACAGTGCGCAGTAATTCGATAGGTGCAACTATCAAACTAAAACTAACTAGAGGAGGATGACATGGCACAGGTTTGACATAAACTCAAACACACACCATCATGAATGCAGAGCAGAACCTTTTTTGTGGTTTCTGTCCAAACCATTCTTCTAAGCTTCCCAAACCTCCCCTTCCCATAACCTTTTAGATTCAAGGATCAGCTGCCTCCCCCTCCCATAGCCTATCAAGTGCTCAGGGAATTAGCCACAGAGAAAGTCAGGGTCACCCCTGGCTCAAACTTACTCCCACTACCCTGGAAACCCAATAGGCATCCTGGAGACAAACACAGAGCCTCTGAGCTACCACAGTGAGTTCCTGGACTCCTGCTTTTCCCAGCCAGGCCTGGGAAAAATACTCTCTGAAAATGTTTTAGCTAAAGCAAATAAAAGAGAGAGGCTGTTCAAGAGTGTTTTGTGAGAAACTCCAGAGTCTATGTCAGCCCAGAACTCCTAATTTCTTCCTTTGCTTGAATGTCCTCTCTTTTGTTTTCTTCTGGTAGATAGAGGAGGGACGTTTACCTCATCTGTAGTTGCTTAAGTTGTTATTTGTCCTTCTGGACCTGATCCAAAAGAATTTCCTCTTAGTCCAATGGCAAAGTGCATGTCAATATGTTAAAGGTGTTGTAATCAATACAGTTTAATTAAAAATGGGTCAAATGACATTTGCCATCTGAAAGGTCTTGCTTGTAGTGTTTAAGCAGCAGAGAATATCACCTCACTCTGTGGACCTTCCCAAAGCTAGTCGGCAAGGCCAAGAAAAATGACATCAGACCGTCAGAAAGGTTTTAAATGAACCCCCATGTTAGCCAAACCTCTTTTGACTTCTGATTCTTCTTCTGCCTACAGTGATTATCGCAGCTGTGCCAAATTTTGCTTTGCAATGACAGAATTTTCTTATTTTTAAATCTGGCTAGATCTTGTTAGCAATTTTCCTAATTTTCTGGTCAGTCAAATTTTGTTGCAACAATGTCATTGTGTTCTCAGATCTAAGCAATTGGTTAAGTGAGCATGATGTTATCTTAACTGATAGATATGATGGCCAAAAAGGAGACTGTAGTTGTAATAGATAAATAAATAAATAAATAAATGTCCCTTAAGTCAGGTAATGTTACTGTTGCAAATAGTTTTAGATTTAAACCAATTTGACAAAGGTGATTTTCTGAGCTGAGGAATGAATTTAATAACTTTGACATTGAGAGTGCACATAGTAACTGCTTTGCATTTTTATATAACACAGTTTGATGCTCACAAGTTCCCAGAACCTCCTAGTAGCAAGTCTGGTATTTTTCTGAGGAACTTCAAGAAACAACCTTAAGGTTGCAACAGAAGCACTTGCACAATATGACCGTGCCTGTGTGTTTATGCAGCCAAGCTAAACCTCCTCATTCTCTCAACCTAGACATCATCACTCCCTCCATGTTCAGGCTTGTTTGGCAGATAGGTGTTACATGGCCTGGGATAACCACAACCCGTGGGATCTAGCGTAGCTGTTGAGAGAGCGATGAGGTGGGGCAGGGAGCTGTCCGCCTTCTTACTCTCTTCCTCTTTCATCATGAAGTCTGAGTCATTCATAAAAATGTGAAAACAAAGCCAACAGAATAACTTTTTTCATGTGGCTACAAGTTAAGAGGAGAATGACTGTTGGCTGTCTTTTTATGCTATTTAATTGAAAAGGAATTTGCACAGAAGACATTCTGTCCAAGAAAGCAATAAACAACGCCACCATCGTTGGTTAATAAACAAATGCTTTGCTGCTGTGTTTACTTTCATTAATTTCATGCTCTGCTGTTTCCTATTAGCAATGAATCTACAGATGAAATCCCCACACAGAATGCAATCATAGCCACTGGTGCTCTGAGGATACTTTTGTGGAAACAGGAAGCTGTTTATGAAGACAGTGCAACAAAACAGGACAAGACTGATGAGGCAAAGAATTGTGGCTGCTTTTCACAATCAATAATAAAAGATTCATCATTTTACCACCCGCTTGCATGTTTAAATGTAATATGCATAACAAAAACAAAAAATATACGTTAGCCATCAATTAATTCAATTAACAGAAATAAACTGTTTTTAATATGACTGTGGAGGACCTGAGGAAATAAGATGCACTCTCGTGCAGTGGTACAAGAGCCTATACTTTTGTTTCTCTTGCCAAACAACAGCAGGGAGAACAGGCTGTGGCTGGGGTGGGTATTGTCTTTCAATATTCTTTGGGCTCTGCACAGTCACCTCATGACTGATAACACTGATGCTCAGGGTTGGATGCAAGTTATGTTCTTGACAATCTATCATCCTCTGCATGGCCTTCCTGCCTGTGGCCTTATTGTATCAATTACTTACTTTTGCAAACTCTTTAAAAAAAAGTCAACTTTGAGTTAACGGTGGCCAGCATTACTTATACAAGGATACAAGGATACAAGGAAGTTTATTTGTCATTATACTACTTATAGCTGACATACACATATTCCTTAGCAGGGCTGCGTATTGGCAAGAATCTCACAATATGATAAATATCTCGATACATGGGTCATGATATGATAAATTGGGATTTATTGAAATAGTACAACCAAAGCAGTTTATTGCAATGTTAATTCTAAAAATAGTCGATTTTTAGGGAGAGAGTCATATGGTTTAACGCCTGCTGCCAACTAGCGGTTTGAGGCTTGAATATAACAACCAATATAACAATACTACTGTCGCCATGTGAACTATTGATAAAATATTGCTACAGCGTTGCCGTGAATCTATACAGCATCACATCACGAATTATCAGGATATTTTAGTGCATCAGTTTTTTCTTACATCCCTCTTCTTTAGGTTGGGTTATTTTTTAAATTGCAGTTCAGTTGTGTTTGCTTTCCAGCATTATCCCTTTTTTCACTATCCCTTATTACTTTATTTATTTACAATATCTTTAATGCTAACAGATATATTGTAATTTATCTAGTCAGGCCAGTGTTAAATAACATATATAAAATGACTGAAAATAGACTAACCAATAGCAAGCTTTTAACCACTGACTCATCAAATGAATTTTATGATCTACACATACGCACTCATACACACACTGATGACTGCTGTTAGCAGCTGCCGGACATGGAAATTGTGGCAAATTGCTCAAATAACAGCGTATCTCCTGCACATGTGGGAATTGCTAGAATTATAAAATGCAGAACTGCAACAGCTGCTAGCATAAACAAGGTCAACAATGCCTGCCATTTCATCTATCATGTTAAATTAGCTGGGAGTTAAGACTTACCCTCTTTTTACATTCGTTGTCAAGGTGGATGTCGTTCTCTTCCAGCAAAGGTTCACGTGACATGGACATGAGGACTTGAGACTTGTTGTGACTTGTAAGACCCAGTCTGTAACCAAACTCTGATTTCTTCATTATTGTTTCCAAAAGTCTCAGTTTCTTCCTGTTAAGGCTAACATGGTCCCTGGGAGTTTTCAAACTAGGGACAAGATAAACTATTTTTAACTAAAAGTTAAAACAGTGTTTAAAAATGAAGGAGCATCAGCATAAAAAAATGCACTTTAAAACAAATATGTATTAGTGTTGATACAGCCTTGATTTATTATTGAGGTGTTGTCTTTGTATCTAACAATCTTCTGTAAAATAGAGACATGTACTTTCTGTGAGATTCCAAGAAAGTTGCAGGACTTTATTTATACAATTAATAACAATTAAAAACATGTCTGCATGTCACTGCCTCCAGACTTTCCCAGTCCAAAGACAAGCAGGATATATAAATCTAAATTTCACAAAGGTGTGAATATAAGGGTGCATGGTTGTTTGTTTCTGTGTCAGCATACCATTGAAAAACCGGTGATCTGTCCAGGCTTTACCACACCATTTACCCAGCTGGGATCAGATCAAGCCCCCTGCGACCTGCAAAAGATAGGTTAATAAGATAATGTTTGGATGAATGGATAAATAACTGATATTAGAAATTCTGCCCAACCTTTCACTTCTGCCACAAAACAAACAAACAAAAAAGTTGTATGGAATAATAACAAGACCTAGCATCTTAACATCCACGCCCATACTCACCACTAAAGGACAAGTGTACAATATACAATGGGGAATAAAAGGTTATTTTAGTAGTATACTGCAATATTCAAATAAGAGTCTGTAGGAATGGAAGCCGAGAGCAGCCATGGTAACTGCTTTTTTTTCATTCTGTTATCTCGAGATCACAAAATAATAATCTCATTATCATTTTTTATGATGATCACCAGCTGGTAGCCGTAGGTTTAACCACCTTTGCCGCTACCTCACAGTGTGACTCATTCTGCTGTGAAGAAATGGAAACTGTGAGATCCTGATCTGTGCATAGTTTTTTTTTTTTTTTTTCAATCTGCTAACAGACTTACACTCCTCAGCATAGCAGACAGGCTGCCCCGACAGTCTGGTGCCCGAGAAGAGCAGGGTCAGAGCCAAGTAGTGACATCTGGAACACTGTGTTGCTCGATGAGCAGGCAGTTCATCTCGACCTTTCCTGGAGCACGGTACCCTCAGCTCTGCTGGAAGAAGTGACACTGACACTGGCTGCCCACCATCCATTACTCACTTAATGTCTGTGTGTGAGTCTGTGTGTATTCCTGTACTTCTGCCTTTATGTGGTTGAAGTGACCTCATCAAGACAGAGAGATGAAGGAAATTCTCCAAGATGAGGACATCCTGCTTCTCCTCACTTTACTGAGGGTTAGTTTAGGTCTGAGGTTGTGTGTCATCTTAAGAGTCAGTCCATCAATTTTTCTACTTTAAAGGCTTGAATTACAACTTTCAAAATGTCTTCTTGAGTTTGAAAGAAATGGCCATTTAGATGTACAAAGTTGCAAAAATATAAAATTCTCGAGTTTAGTACAAGTACCCTCAACTTTAGTGCAGTACTTGAGTAAATGTGCTTTATTATCTTCTGAAAGGTCCTCACAAGAACAATTAAATAAATCTTTTACAATTACTTTTAACAAGAAAACTAAGTCTGTTTCCTTTTAATAAGGGATAAAGACAGTTACTCAGTTGGGCTGTACCTGACAGTTAGAACAGGGAGGAGAGTTATAATGCTACAACAGCTGGACTTTCTGTGTCTTTCTCATAAGGAGAAGGTGCAGTACACGATTTACTGGAATAAGACAAAGACAAGCCAATAAGCTTTTATTGGAGAGGTTAAGAAGTCAGGTGAAATAATGCCTGCTGATGGTGAGTAAAACCCAGATGACAATAAGGTGTTTTATCACTGACTCTGTAATGTGAGCAAAACAAATGACTAACTTCCTGACTCATTATCACACATCAGGGGCCATACTCACACAATGTCTGAGGGTTAAAAGTAGCTCATAACTTGCTGATTTAAGTAGCTTAAAAAAGAGCACATCAGTCCTCATTTTTTAAACTAAAAGTATTTTACAAGTTTCACTAAAACCAGATCCTAATTCTGTATTGCTTCAAAGAGTCAGGAAGACTTTTAATTTACTAAGAGCAAATGATAAACAATTCTGAAATGGAACTGCCAGCAAAAAGCCTCATAATCAATTAACATTTTAGAAACCTTTGAAGATATTTAGCTTTTAAAAACACTTTACCTTGAATGCAAGGGTTTTGGGACCATGGTAGAGGAATTCAAGGATACAACCAACAGAAACAATCTCCTGACACAGGGGATCAAACTCATTCAGCAGTTCCAGTGCAGGGTCTCTGCTCCCCTCCAATCCCATTGTGCTGGTGTCTTGAGTGCTCTGCCCTCTGCTAATAAATGCAATAAATGTTGGGATATTACATGTCAATATAAACTGCAATTACATGTAATTCAAATTTCAGCTATGCAAAAGTATATTTATGTTTATTTTTTAAAATGGAAATAAACAATTAACATTGAGGTATGGCGACATTGAAAAATAATTTACCTAATGTCCATTAATTTTAAAGCATTCATTTTCCCATGCTTCCTTTGGAGTTTTGCAGTTATCCTGTCACAGAATGCTCCTTTAATAATGTCCTTTACTTTAATGCACAAGTTGAACAAGAAGTAAAAACTGTTCTTCTGTGCAGTTTGGTTTATTTGCATCTGCATCTCTCAGTAACAGCCATGGTTACTGAAATCTGCCAAGAGGCTAACAATTCTTTGCACCTTCTCTTAAACACTCATGTTTATGTGCGTGTGTGCAATGAGTCAGTCATGCTCTTTAAACTTCATTACTTTACTCTTTTTTTTTCATGTTAATCAGTGAAACTTGGGCTACATTTTAAAATCTTTCTTTGAATTTTACAACATACTCTCTACAGTATTTTTGTCACAAATAAAAATTAAAACAGCCCAAGAACCTAGACAGCCAATCACAGTTTAATGACGCATGATTTCATCCACAGCAACAGGGTCAGCCCTGCCTTTTTTGTTAGCTTAGGAGTTATTCCACTTGCTTAGTAGAGGTTGGTCTTGGCAACTCTGTAAATCAGTTTTAAGAGGAAACTCTTAGCTAATAACTCTAAGTGCTATTTAGGTGTCATGGTGGTAAATTAACATGTTTTGTGAATACAGCCCCAGGTCTCTTCAAGGAGACACAAATGAGTTATTGATGTGTCTCGCCTGAAAGCTTAACACAGCCAGTGTTGTTCTCCAGTGTCTCTGGTTGCTGTTTCACTGTGTCCTGTTTTTGTGATGACTCACTGTTGAACTAAGACAGTCAAATGAACCCTGGGGGGAGAGAATGACTCACCAACAGTCCATGCAAATACCCAACTCTGTATTTGACTCTAAAGGCAGTTTGCATGATTAGTTCTTCCATGCGTGCAGGGAAAATTGTGGTTAACAAACAATGGAGATATGAACAATAGGATAAAATAGATCATGATAGTATTCTCATACATCTGTTCTGAATGTATACCTTTGGTTTGGTGCTGGAAAGGTATTGTGCAGTGAGGCAGAACTTTTTTACTCAAAACAACTGCCTGTTGCAGCCAAAAATTAGGTTATGTAAGTAGTAAGAGTGACACAAAACAGCAAAGTTGCAGCTTAACTGCTGAACAATGGACTGAAACTCACCATAAAACTCTGTGACCTGAGAGGAGCCGCAGAGCAGATGGTAAATCTTTGTAGGTTCACTTCAAATAACCACGTTTACATTGTCGTTTAGTTTATTGTCTCTGCCGCCGTGACAATAATAGATTCTATCTTTGGTTTTCATTGAGTGGTAATCTGTCACCTGTTTTCACCGAATGAATAAAAGCAGAAGATGACCTTTATATGGAGTCCTGTTAAAAACTTGAGAACCTGCAGAACTTCTTATCTGTCAAACGTTTACGCAGAGTCAAATGTGGCATGTGCTTCTCAGAAAAACAGGGGAAATGAATGGTGGTGTCATTCGCAGAAGCTACCTGTGGTCTTTGATTCACTCTAACCTCTTCAGGGGAAATTGTACATCGTCTGCAGGAGAAAGCCAGCATTAGATCAAAAGGATTACTGAAGGCTGACACTTCAGTTTGAATTCACATTTCAGATGACATTTTATTTTTAGGCCTGGTTTCCACTGATGACTTCTGTCTATTATTATTATATGCCAAAATGCAAATAGTGCTCATGTCTTTAGTTCTGTTTTGATTATAAGAGCACAAAAATATCAACAGAATGAAGTGTACTCATAGACAGGGAAACCATTTGTTGCCACCTCTAACAAGGCTGAAAATATTTCACACTAGCAGCTCTGAGGGTTTACTCAAAAAACAGTGCTTCAGGCTAAAGGCTAATATTAGCAGGATAACATGCTCAAATCTAAATGCTAGTATAATGATGTTTAACAGGAAATGCTTACCATAACTATTTTAAAACAGCATGCTAGCATGGCAACATTTGCTAATTAGCACCTAAATAAAAAGTATCTCTGAGGCTGATGGGTAGTGGGCCAGAGGTCAAAGGGAATTTAGGGAATTTAAAACTTTTATTTGATGATGATTGCACTGCATGAAAGGTATATAGACCATATAAATCGTAAACATATTTATGGCATTTCATCCAATAGTTGTTGAGATGTTTCAGTTTGGCCCCAAGGGACACACACAAGCTAACACTGCCATCCCTAGCACCCCATTGCTAGCATGGAAAAAAGCATCCTTAAATCTGCAGCAAGCTATATGTCAGTCACTCTGAGGCAGCAGAAAAAATTTGAAAAAAAATGGGCTCTGTTTTGGTCTCCACCAACTTTTGAGGGAAATATTTGTTTCTGAAATGCTCTCAATGTTCCACTGTATTTATCAGCTAGCAGCTAACTGCTGTTCTGAACTGAGCAAGTAATAGTTTTTTTTAGAGCTTGTGACTGAAAATGGCTATCTGAAAACATGCTATGAGTGTTGACTCAGAACTGTAAAGTTTCTGGCTGTAAAACTGAAACAAAAAAGCTAAAAGGGAACTTAAGTTACCTTAAAAAAATGGTACTGATGAAGTACTATGGCCTCTGTCTGAACCATGTTCTTTCACATCCCATCCATCCATTCGAATAACAGCTGGTAAACACACATTGTGTTCACCTGAAAGGCACTAACTGGGGCTGATGGGAGCAGAAGTGTTTCTGGCCTCCAATAAATTGCTGTTGTGTAAGTCTCTGTTTTTCTATAGGTGAGATCCCAGCGGTGCTGTCTGTAGGAAGATTACAATAAGGCCAGGAGTCCCATGGGAGCATCAAAACTGATTAAACCTACATTTCTTATCTGTCCAAGAGGGGAGATTCATGATGGGCTGCTGCCAGTTGGTCACTATCAATGCACAGATTAACACACAAGAGCATCTGCAGCTTGCTACCTGGATTTAACCCATGAAGAAGAGCAGAGGCCCATATTCATGCTGAAGGTGATTGCTGAATAGCTTTCAACTTATGCATTGAGGAGAAATGGTAAAAGAACTAGAGGTCTGCCATTCTCAAAAATCTGTGTGTAGTAAAGACAGCTCTGGTTGTTGTGAGCTTGTTTTCTCTCTATATGTAAGCAACCTCCGGATACGGAGACTAGATAAAGAGATAAGAGAAGATGCCATCCTGTCGTCTTTAATCTTTTCATCTACTCACTCTGTATACGCTGCTTTTCTGCAAAGGCATCAGACCTGCTGCACCTGACCTAGTAAATTCCTTTTATGTGTTTAACGCTGAATGTACCACTGTTTGTTTGTTTTTACATTTATCTTTATCTTCTTGTGCACTCACTTTTCACCGACATACATTATCGGTAATTTGACATTTGATTTTACCTTGATCTCAATATCATAGAACCAAGAGTACAACTATAACATGACTGTGCTGAGCTACGCCGGGTAAAACAAACCAACTGTATTGATTGAGGTAATACAACAGAGTCAAGTATCATAGTTAAAAAAATATTTATTGAAATCGTATAA
>JAPZDY010000002.1:2371262-2385744 GCA_029783645.1 Ctenochaetus hawaiiensis
TTCTTTCTTTCTTTCTTTCTTTCTTTCTTTCTTTCTTTCTTTCTTTCTTTCTTTCTTTCTTTCTTTCTTTTGCTGTATGTGGCCTTCATGCTCAACATTCAGCCACTGACTGACCTCTTTATGGCCCTGCTGACCTTGAGGGTCATTGTGGAAGTTAATGACAGAGGGAACACATGGTGAAGCACATTGTCGGTGCAATCAAGTGAGTATACAGCAGCTGGTTGGTTGGATGAGTGATGGTAGCGGCTGCTACTTGAAATGTTTGTTTTGTTTAGACTTACATGTGAAGAAAGATATGGCAATATCCTAGTTGTTTCTTTCATCATAATCTGTCAGAATTTCCCATGAGATTATTTGCAATCAAACTGAGCCTCAAAATGGATCTAGTTGATTTACTTACTAAATTGGAGAGCAAAGATAAAATGAATTCCTGCATTCAAAATCACACCTGTTTAAAAATACAGCAGCATTATCAGTAAAATGTAGTTTCAGAATAAGTAAAAGGTGTGAAAGGACCCCTGTGATTGTTATGCTGTTAATTGCATTACTAGAAAATTGTAATAGATGCGTAAACATGTAAGTGGAAGTCACTGCTGTAGCTAATTCTAACAGCAAAATATATGGTTTGGATATGTTGTATGTTATTGGTTGATGATATGTTTTGTTTGCAAATTAAAATCAGGAATTTAAACAGTAAGAGAAGCACTCAAATAAATGTCATGTTACAATATTTTCCATCAGAAATATGGTGAAGGAGTATTAAGTAGCTTAAGTAAAGTATCCTGAAATTCTACTTAGCGTAGTACTTGAGCAAATGAATTTAGTTACATTCCCTTCTGTTAATTTTAATTTATTAAGATAATTTGTTATGCAAACCATTCTTTATTTTCTGAGGAGAAGTTTGTTTTACGTCAAAGCAGCTGTTTACTTTGTCCCTCTTCCACATCTGATCGCCTGCTAAACCCACAGTTCTACAGAGTGTGGACAGGACAAACAAAAAGCTACGCTAAAACCAACGAGTCCTGGCTCTGCCTTTTACAGTAAGAGTCTTAACAACACACACGGATGTATAACTTTCCTTTCATGCACCTCACACACCATGGAGGCCACTTGTGCAGCAGGGAAGCCTATTATAAACACTGGCCATTAATGTGAGGGGAACGTGAGAGAAGCACAGCCTCGAGTCCCTGCCTTTGTTTACATTCTCCGGCCCTGACGTCAGCGCAGAGCGGAGGGCTTGGTGGATCAACAGTGGCCATACGGGAGAGTCCTGTTTACTTACCTGAGAGAATTACTGTAAGACTTTACTACATCTTAAGCAAACAGGAGATTTGGGGGAGGGAAACAGATAGACAGAGAAAGTGAGAAAAGAGAGGTGGGGAAAGCACGTTCATAGGAAAAAACTTTATGTGGGGACAGACACAAAGAGAAAGAGGAGTTTGGAAAACAAAAGGAGGTAAAGAGGAGGAAAAGGCAGAGCAGTAGTACAGCAGAGGAAGACAAATCTTACAGTATGGGTGTGCAAAACAAATATAGGCCCTGTTAGTCCAAGTAAAGCTTGTAATCAGAGACGCCGGCAGACGTCAACTGCTGACACAAGAAATTTCCATTTCGAAACTCCAAGCTTGTTTAATCACCCTTCACTCCCTTTGGTTCTCATTTCTCGCCTGTGTGCTCTATATCTCTATATGTCTTCTTCTCTTCTCTTAATTCACGCACACATTGATATTTTGCCTTGTCATTTCTCCCTGTTCCTATCTGTTGTCTTTTTTAATCAGTCTTTCTAATTTGGGCGTGGGAGTGCTGACTTTTCCACTTTGGCCTTGTCTATCCTGCAGCCCTGCAGGAGCTTCATCAGTATTCATGACAAATGTGACATTAATGCTTTGGTTTTGTGGTATTGTCCCCGGGCACAATGCTCCTGATTCTCGTGACAGGAACTTAGGTATGCTGACCGCTGCAGGCATGCGTTCAACAAGACTCTGATTTATCTTATCACTTTTACTGCAGGTGAGCTGTTAAGGAATGAAGAGACTTTAGTCACCAGTTACACCCAAACTCTCCGAGCTCTAACTCTGTCAGATTCCATACATTTTACTACGTGCCTCTTGATGCCATCAGTCATGCATTGTCATGTCATAGTCTAAAAAGGACTCCTGTGCAGGCAGGTGGAGGCAGTTGTATTGGCCTGAACTATAGTAACACTCAGTGATAATCTCCCTCTAGTTCAACCTGCTTTCATAACTTCAGGCCCTAGAGCGGATCATCTGTCCGGTTATGTAACTTCAGTTAAGTGAAGTAGAACTTCTGTGTGTGACAGCTTCTGCACCAGCAATTTGCAGGTCTCAGAAAGAAGTTCAGACACAAGTGGGACAAAAATTGTTAAAATAAGCAAGTTAAAAAAAAAAAAAAAAGCCTCCAGTCTATTTTGACAGTATTTGTACATGCACTGCCAAATAGAAAAGCTGTTAAGATGTGAAACATAAGTCTCTTATAAGTCATTTATAACCTTCTAAATGAGCAAATAAGCTTTGAAAAGATCATTGCAGATCATTGATGATATACCTTAAATGTTCTTTTATGAAAACATTACAGAGACAAATAATTCTTAACAGCAGGCAAGCAGTTAATGTAAGAAAGACAATGTTTTTACAAGAAATATACATTTTTAGAGAAACACCTCTTAGCTCTATTGTTTTGCCACTAAAATCCACATGTGCAACTTTTTCTGCAAAATATGTTACATAAATAGGGGTTTTGATGACAGATTGATTATTTTCTTTGCAATTAGGGTGTGGGAGTATGACACCTCATGCATCATCCTTTAACCTTGATGAAGGCTGTCCTCTTTTTTTTTTCTCCCAAAACTAGTTGTTCTTGTAACAGTGGAAGTCTTCACACACAGCTTACATTGTGTAGGACAGTGTGTCCATTTTCCATTGCAGTAATGAAATAGAGACACATAGTTGGATAAGATAGGCAGGAGGATAGAAGAACACGATCCCTGTCAGTGGGCAGAGTGTTCCAGACAGGCATTTAGGAGTATTACATTTAATGGATACGATGGCTTGCAACAAGAAGTGAGCCAAAATGAACTTAACTGAATCTGCTGGCCTGGTTAACATTTAGCCTGGTTTCTAGGTCAGTGTGACCAGCAAGAAAAATGGGAAGTCAAATATTCTGTTCTTCTGGTTTGGTTAAATATAACTGGAGTTTTACTGCAGTACACTTTACTGGCATGTGATGTAATCCTGATACTGTACAGATACTGGGCTGTACGAGGTAAACAGCTGGCAAATTAACACATTAATAAAGTGAATCCTGTAAAAGTAGAAATTTTG
The DNA here is from genome assembly GCA_029783645.1 of Ctenochaetus hawaiiensis. Taxonomy (NCBI): domain Eukaryota; kingdom Metazoa; phylum Chordata; class Actinopteri; order Acanthuriformes; family Acanthuridae; genus Ctenochaetus; species Ctenochaetus hawaiiensis. The sequence continues at coordinate 2,374,604 of JAPZDY010000002.1, forward strand.
ATTTGATGAAACATCCATAAAGCACACAAAATCACTTTGCTTACTTAAAATAAGTAGATTTGCTTTATGAATACCTAGTGCTCTCAGATAGCAAGTCTTGTATTAGCATTAGCAGTGCAAAGAACACTGCATTTTACATACTTCTTTGACTAATATGAAATTCTTGCATCTTTTTCAGAGAATATCAACTAAAAAATAAAAATATAGATTATGCATTAATGTTCTGTGTAATATGAAAAGAAAGTTGGATCCTTAAAGCTCTGAGTACTGCCTGCTATTCTTCACCTCAGGCTGCGCACAGCCCCAACAACCTTTGTCAATAAGTTGAAGCAGCCTGGGAGGCGAAGCCCTGGGCAAAAAGAATTGAAAGCACTCACTACTGCTTGTTGATGTCACCCTTTGTGTGAGCAGCAGTAACTGCAAGCAAGTCAGGTGAGTGCGTTCAACTCTCAGATCTCATCGGGGACAATAAGAGATGTTCACAGAAACCTGAACCGAAAAATCAATCTGAAAACAACAAACATGAAGGGGACAACACAGGTCTAAAGCAAAAAAGTTGGCAGTTGGAAAGAAAGGCAGTTCAAAACAGTTATTCAAGTGAACCTCGAGGAGTTGGACTTCTTTAAATGTGACTGTGATTGTTTGTATGTGGTTTCCCAGAAAGTGCAGTTTGGTTTTTCTCCAGATATCCGCAGCTCACAGTCCTAGCTTGTAAGGCAGGGTTGTCCTGTTATGTTTCATGGTTTAGTAGTAGACACAAATTGCTCTTTTTGTGAGGTGCATGTCACCGTCAGCAGGTGAAACACATGATCATGCTCTGAATCCTTCATGAATGATTCATCGTGTGTTTTCACATCACTTCTCACTGCAGAAGCAGTCTTATTTCTTGTCTCTTTAGTTACTCCTGAGCTTAGCTTATGTGCGAAACTCATAAGCTGCGTGTGAGCTCTGTAGAATATCGAAAGAATCAGGTTCGGAAATAGTGTGGTGTTGCACTTTCACACTTGTAATGCACAAACAGGATTCGGCAGATGTTTTCTCACATATAAGAAATACATTGTTCGGTTTAGGTGAGGATGGTGCCTGGGTTGAGCGTGCTGGCAGCCAGACAGCAGATGAAGCTATCGACTTACTGTAATGACTTTTGTGTTGATGGTAACACTTCCATGTATCTGGAATTATCGAAACCATCAAGGTAAAGGGAGAAAACAATAAACAGGCTAGCAGAGGAGAGTACAAAGTAGCTGCAGTTAGATTCCACCAGAGAGAGAAGGCAGCATTGTTTTGTGTCTGTGTTCTGCAGCAAGACCATCAGCCCACTTGCTGGCTGTGACATCCTGACAATGACCTATTAACACTTGGGCTCAGTCACACATTACATATACTTTGGACCAGGAAGCTAGAAAACGAACCAAACACTTAACTTTCACACATACAGCTTGGTTTTAGGTGTCTACTAAAGTTAAGGTTAGCAGGTCCTGTCAAAAATGGTCTATATCGTACCAAAAGCTGACATAATGAGAACTGAGAAAATCTTTCAGAGGTTGTGTCAACTTAAAGTAGCGATCACTTACAGACGCTGGAAATTCTGCTATGTTGAAATGTTGATCGTCATGTGCAGGACCAGGGGAGGAAGAAGGCTGAAAATGGACAAATTACTGTATCAAGTGACCCAAGGGTGGTATTACAATAAGTATTAGGCTGTCACTGTTTCCAAACTAGTGACACATGCCTTCACAGACATTGTTGATTTCCCTGAGGCATTAACATTAAATAGAAACAGAATAAAGACATCATTGAGAACAATAATATAATTGTTTTTTCTGCATGTGTGTGAACACTGGGAGTGTGGAGCCTGTCCTTCACCCAGTTGGTCTTGTTTCAAGGTGTCTGAGGCAGCGAGCACCTGCTGAAGTGTCCTTCACTGAGTACTAAAGCCTTCTTATAGTTTGTGCTTCTCTACGCTGCCCATGACCTCTGACCTTTCTGTGAAGGAAAGTAAGTGAAAAAAAACACATCTCTCCTTTAGGGATCAATGGAATATCACAAAGAAGAAAATGAGAATGTGGTGTTTCTTCATGGAAATGAAGCATTTCTCTGGGGAAATTCCTTTTGGATTGCCTCCTGTGGGTCAGGACTTGAAATAGGTTGAGGGCCTATTACTGATGGATCCCCTCATGGAACTATGTTTTAATGAGCATGGCTCCCAGGGCAAGAGACTAAATTTTAGATTTGGGATGAGAGAGCTTAGCCGAATATTAGGAAATCTGTGACCTTTATTGACTACTGTTGGATGCAGCACTCTTCAGCTGGCCTTTTTTTTTTGGACAATCATGATTTGACTAATTGTATCTTTATGAAGTCTTTTATAGGCTTTATTATTTAAAAAGAAAAAAGCTTCCTGCTGTTTAGTTTGTGAATAGCTATCATATTTTCTATTCCACCGCTTGGGTGATTTTTCCTATAATTATTCCCCTTTTTTTCTCTGTCTAGTCTCTGTATGGGCAGTTGATAAAGGCCAACTAGTACGGCAGGAGATGAAGGGGCAACCCAGCATGGAGCCATAACAGTGTCATCATGGGTGAGTTCACCCACGTGAAGCTATGACTAACTCCTCCTGTGACAGAGCGGTCACAGTGAAAAGCCAGGCCACACACAGACATACATGCACATGGCAGGCAGGGCGCAGAAAATCCATCGCACCCAACACACAAACTCACAAACCTGACATGTGTGTGCAAACACACACACGCGTACACCTCTCATCTGCCTGCAAAGATACAGTAGCTGGCTGCGCCTGCAGGGACCAGCGGGACTGGAATGTGACCTATTGTTACAGCAGCCATTTAGCAACAATAGAGGATCACAGACAGTTAGCACCACAATGCCTCCACGCTGATCTGTGCAAAAGCCTCAGTGCTACTGGCTGCTGTGGTGCCCTGCTGAGCTCATTTAACTACTTGGGAATCAGGTCGCCTGTGCAACTCATCAATTAATGATGCTTTTCCAACAATTACTTTAATGGCAATCATGTAATGATGGCTCCACTAAAACACCAGGGGAGTTGAATATTTGGATCTGTGATGGGAGCTTTGTAACTCAAACTGAATACGAAATATGAAACAGAGCAGAGTTAAATAAATGTTATGTACTGAGTGTATCTTGTAGAGAATTATTAGATTTCTAGAGTCAGGGTGACCAATGAAAGCACACAAATTCCTTCAAATCGAATGCATTTACAGAACACACACTGACCTATTAAACTGCATGCATATTACATTATAGTTATCTAAGAACCTGCATGGAGGAAAATTTTGCTGCTTGCAATATTTTTTTTCTGTGCCTCATTATTATCCTCACAGTCTGAGTGTTTTGCATCATTGAAAAGAATAATAAGACATTTTGTCTAAATGTATCTGCTAGAAAGGGGCAAGTACACTACATATATTTTACCGTGATGTTCAACCAATTAAACCAGTGTATTATACTGGAAAAACTAACCAGCAGCATAGAATAAGTTTTACTGATAGATAAAAATTGTATTTTTTTTTTTTTTAAAACAATATGTCTTTTCATGGTAACCACAATGAAATTATAGTTTTGTTTTAGTGATGGGAGTAAACATACTCAGAAAAACATTACTTAGAGGTGTTACTTATTATTGTGCTTTGTAGTTATAGTAAAGTTGTTACTTTTTCCAACAGAAAATATTGTAAATATTTAAGTTTTAAATGTAACAATTGTAGTCAAGAGCCACACTACCTCTACACATCTTCTAGTTCAGTGTATAATTTATGTTGGATAATAATTGATTTTTTTTTTTTTTGCTTTCAGTGGACAGATTGGTTCCTCCATGTTAGTTTGATGTTGAGGCCCATGTTATGTGAACACAGTTAGCTGCTACCGAAAGCAAAGAAATGTGCATCGTAGTAACTCATAATTTAAAGAGGTCTTCTTAGCTAGCTTACTAATGTTACCCACTGGTGAGCCTGTATGTGGTCTGTAAATAGTCTGGGCTGTATTATGGCTGCTTGCTAAATGAAAATATCTCACTCTCTAACCTCTTTAAATACAGGCTTTGAAGATGCATAAATTAGCTTTAACTGAGTAAAGCAAAGTGATCCAACAAGTAGGCGTAGCAACTTACTTTTGCTATTGTAAAGTAATGTAACATATCTTCACCATAAGAAATTGATCACCTTTTTTAAAATAAACTTTCCAGTACTGGGAAGCACATGAAACATTCACAAAGTGAATTTTTTGGGCGGTTGAGGACATTGAAAACAAGTTAAAAACAAAACACTGTCATAAATTAATATCACAAAACTTGTTAGCTTACAGCTAATATTAACATAGGTAGCAGTATTGAAACAACACTAGCATTAATACGGTGTTGTGTTCAGTGGGCTTTTAGCTTTTAGAGTTTTTCATGGGTGATATCTGTCTGCTCTCTCAGAGTATGGCACTATAAGGTTGGTGAGAGTGAACCCTTAAAGTAGCAGAACACATAGCTAAACAATTACGTGACGCTCTCTATGAAAGATTTCTAAAACTGAACACAGTGCTTTTTTTTTACATTACATATATTAAGCACAGCTTTAATTATAAGTATTCAGTAATTCATTTAAAAGCGATGAAACATAAACCAGGTCCCATACAGTGAACTTTTGGTTCCATGTGCGTCACAATGGGGAAGAAGTTGTGGTGACACAAGGGAACAATGGCGAACAGCTGCCTCTCAGTCAGTAGCAACATCCTCACTGGTGGTCATTGGCCATACAAAAAGGCTCACTATGAGGAAGTGACTCTAAATTTGCAAGAAGGGAACTGGAAATCAGTTGTCAATGGGGATTTCTTTAACCTAGTTTCCATTTGTTCAACAATGAAGTGTTCTGTCCCGCTAAAAGGAAGTTGGTAGTATTATCAGGTGTTACACTGAAGCTTTTATCAAGGTCAAATCTACATTTAACTAGAAAAACACAGGTGCGTCAACAGTTGGTGTTAGTTAACATCAGACCAAGAATGGAAATACAAGCCTTTTTATATTTTTTCACTAGAATTTCCTTCTTTCAACCTTCAGACAGAAATAGACACAGTACAGACAATTAACAAAGGCTCAAAGCTGTAAGAGCAAAAAACTTGTCATTAAAAATTATCACAAAGTTTCAACTTTGCCCGGGGCTGCACAGGTATAAATGACAGCTTATTATGTGGTTAGGAGGGAGAACATCTTGTGTGCTTTTATCCTCCCCAGTAACAAACAATATCCTAATTAAAAGAGATAAACATAACACCATTGCAAATGCAGAATGTTTTGAAAAGGCATTTGAAACCAGATGCAGATTATAAAACCTGAAAATAAAAGCACCTGCAAAATTAGAATAGTCTTCTGGGGAAAAAGGACTTTCCACTTTATTCACACAATCGTAAAGTAAACACTAAGAAGTGAAGGAGGGGGAGACAGGTGGAAAGAGCGAAACAGTCAGTCAAATGGTTTTTTAGTCATAAAGAAAGCAGGAATAGAGAAGTGGACCTCTACACCGACTTGAAATTCATGTTTTCACACTTTACTCAAACAACCACCTAAAGTTAGTAAAACAAAGAGGATGTGACTCATGAACAGCCACAAATATGAAAACAGCAGTGGTTACACACACACACACCTTTTTCTGTTTATGAGTCACACTTCAAGTGTAAAAGTAAAGCACTGGTTAACATTAGATCCATCACATTCACCCACGTGAATAGAAAGCGGAGAAACAAAGAGCATGAGTTACCTGAGATGATAACTTACCTGGGTGTGTTTGTTTTTGTGTGTGTGGGATGGGTAGAGTGTGAGAATTGGAGAAATGAGAGGAGAGAATGGGTGTGGCAGATTTTTTGGAAATTTGGATTACAATGGATTTAAGATCTATGTTTTGTTTGTGCAAATATTTAAATAAAGACTGAATTTATTCCAGAACACTATTGGTGACAACAAATTGTCCACACTGCTTTAGTGGCAGACCTGCACCCAAGATCTGAACAACACCAACTATGGGTTGCATGCAGTCATTAAGGTTAAGGTACACTGGAAGAAAAAAATAATAATTTAAAATTTACTGCTGTAATAAAATACAACAAGGTATTCACATATGATGATCTGATAGTAATAAAGCTGCTGTTTTGTCACGTCTTGCAGCGTCTTTAGATGAATGCATTTTTACAACAGCTGCAGTTTAATAAGATTAACAAAAACTACTAGATTAGGTTTTTTTGAAAGCATCATTGATTTAAACTTTAGGTCTCCCTTTTGGTTTCCCAGGGGTCTTGAATCCCAGGTCTCCTTGGAAAAAGCCCTGTGTATGACCTGCTTTTGACCTCCACTTCTTTGTAACTCTGTTGCTGTTTCTACAATGTTGGGTGGATCAGTAACAATGAGCATCTAATATTGACTCAAATTGGTTAACATTAATTTTTTTTTTTGAAAGACCAGAGTGTCTCCAATGCTAACTGGTACCTTGTGCATCCGTATCAGAGACCAAGGGATGTGACAAAGTCTTAGTCTTTGATAACCTGGAAATGAGACTGGGCTGTGTAATCTAGGGGTCCAATGTGCTTTTAATAAAGGAAATGTAAATAAATCATTCTGAGCTTCAGCTGGTCAAACTCTTATCCTTCAAACGGATGGTTCAGCTCATAAATTTTGTTGGTGAAGCAAATTTTCTTTTATGACACTACCAACAAAATGAAGTTTTTACATAATGAAAAAACATTTTAACCATTCTTTAAATTAATACTTAAAAAATAAAGCGTGGTCCATAAAAATGAGCAAAGATCGCATGCAGCTATCAGAAATGTACATTAGTGTTTTAATGGAGAAACTCTACAGTCCTCGACAGGGTCAATCCTCTTGTGAATTCACACTAATATGCACAAAATCCCCACAAAAAGTGTCAATGTAAGAATGGCTTCATGAAGAGTGATATGTTGGACTATCCTATGGCTATGTGGAGTAGTTTCCTGCAGGAAGCAGGTGATAACAAAACTTCAGAAAGTTACTCATGAAAATAGTATTATGTACACAAAACTTTCCAATGAGCTACTACAGCACTAAGTGTGCTATAGCAACTTTTAGGAGTCTCAGACTGTGAGAAGTGTAGTCCTCAACCCAACAACAACAACAAAAAAGAGAACTTTAAACAAAGCAAGCAGGATCTTGTGCAAGATGTGCAATTGCGGGGGAGGTATTCATTTGAACTGCCCACGCTAAACATGTGTGCAGCCATGATAATGTAAGAGTGCTCAGACGGATGGAGTTGTCTACTAAGTGACTCACTGGACACCTAAGGAAAGGGATTGTGGCACCAGAGGCCCAGGAAAGATGTTATTTCTTCATGAAACTCATGAAAGCTGAATTTGTCCAAAACCTTTACAGAGGAGCAACAGAAAGCACTCTGACAGGAAACATCACAAACTGGTTTCCATGATGGCAGGCTCTGCAGTGGGGGATTAAAGCCACCTAGAACATCTTTGGTACCCATATATTGAGCATCAGTGATATCGGCAGGGTGCGATGAGGTGCCTGTGCAAAGTCCAAAGAATATTAAACAGCCACCCCAGCCCCAGTCTGTCCACACTGCTGCTGTCTGAAAAGAGATACAGAAACATCCATAGCTGCACCACCAGATTACAGTGCAGCTTTTCCTCAAGCTGAGACCCTTTTAACCCATCCTTCACACACAAATGTAATAAATATTTTGAATTAAATGAGCTTGTTGTATATTAATACATTCACATAATTTTCAATTTTTGTTGCCACGTAAGGGGCCTACAAACTGCATTTCATTGCGCAACCTTATTGTAAAATGAGAATTCAATGAATCTTGATGTTATCTATAGTTCCAATCACACCTTTAATGAATGCAGTGACAAAATAAACTATTCCATTTCCAATGCCATGGAGCATTTCCACTAGTCTGCAGGTTATTTTCTGCATTCTAGCGAGAGATCCTGGGGTAATCCTTTCTCATTAACTGTCAGCCAGATGATAGAAGCCTATTTATATTGTATGAACCCAATAACCTGAGTGAAAGGTTATCAGTGTAATACCATAGTAGCTGGCAGCAGCAATAGTGTTATGGGTGTGTCTCGAGAAGCAATAACAGAACAGTGTGTGTGCCACAGATCTGGCGAGCTGACATTACCGTAGGCTGCAAATGTGGAATGTGAACATTTACTTGTACTGATGAGTTGTTAACCTATTTGTGTGTGAATATGTAAAACACAAATAATTTGCATGGGTCTTTTCTTAAACTTCACTAAGAAACTGCTTCTCAGAAAATTAAACATGTTCACTAAACCAAATAAAAGGATTAACAAATATAGAACATAATAATTGTGTTATAGGGTATGTATTTCAATAAAGGCAACATTTACTATAAGAACAACAGAATGTTTAAAATAAATGTATGAATGACAGCATATTGCAGTGTTAAAAATCCTTTATTCATGGCTGGTGAAAACCTTGATTTAAAAATTTATGGAATCGTTTTTCCTGGTTCAAAAGTCAAATTTCCTTTAAAGCTGAATGGATCTGCGGCATTTACATGATGGAGGTGGTTGGTTCGATTGGCCAAGAATCTATGGTTATCTTTTATTGCAGACTTTTGTATTATGCACTTTTATAATTTAATAAAACATTGCAGTTTCTAATGTACATAACTTATTCCTGTGGCATATTTTTGGAATTGTAACGACTGGCGCAGAAGACATTTTTCACTCCATTGGACTTTCTTGATATAAAGGTTGGTAAACTGTGTGTATGTGTGTGTGAATGTGTGTATATGTGTGAGGATGAAGCACATAGACAACTGATTAGTCCACGCAGACCAGAGCCAAGAGTGCTTAGTCTCTTTGCTCTGAGTGCAGGTACAAGTTGTGTCATGACAGTTATATTAAAACAAGGTGTTCGACTCATTCTTGATTTATGGCAGCATTAATGGAAAGTGATAATGGAAACTCAGCCACTGCTTGGTATTAATATGGGAGAGTTACATAGTTTGTCTACTTTACAGTGTGAACAAACCCATAGTTCACTTTTAAGCTCAACGCATGCACTTAGATTACACACATTTATTGCGTTCTATTATTACTTAATAATTATTAGACACAGGGAGCAGGTTAAACAACCACAGGACAGCTTCAGTGACTTGTCTGACTTGTCTTCATGTGCTCAGTAGACAGTTTCCAAATGTTTCCACAGAAATTAAGAAACACTGCATGTCCTTCACTACACAACCATGAGGTTTGTACTCCTTACACACACACACATGCACACTCACCCCCCCCCCTTTAGCTTTCTCTGCATCTCTCAGCTGTCATGAGGCCGACTCTTACTTGTTCTGTGGAAGCCCAGCCCATCCTTATCTCAAACTCCCACTTCCACAGAAACCCACACACCACAGTGTTACGCAGAGACATGTGTGCATGTGTGTGTGTGGGTGTGTGTATGTGTGTGTGTGGGTGTGTGCATGTGTATGTGGGTACTTTTGCACATGCTCCACTTCATGCATGTTTCTGTGTATATATGAGTGCCTGTGTGTGTGTGTGTGTGTGTTGGTTAGAGGAATGGGAGGGGTGGTATGGTCAAGTGTTGCTGCACATCCTTGTCTGTTTGTAAACTCCCAGCATTGGTGCTGATGCCCTGCAGTCAGTCTAATTTGACTTGAAGAGCATGACAGCCCCTGTGATACAGACATGTTCATAATTTAGCATGTTTGCTAAATTGGAAGTGATGAGCCCATCTCACAACCCTGCTGCTGTTTTCGATGATAAAGCAGTCTACAGGCAACATTTATAATTCATAAGTGTGAAATAATCTATTCAGATGCTGAACAGTAACAGAGGCAAGCCGAAGGATTTATTAAAAAAATCTTTTTGCAAGAACATTAGTATTTTTCTCTGTGACTTAGAGTTCCTTCTGTCAATGGATAATCACCAGTTTTAACTCCCAGCTCATCAAATACTACAGCATGGTATTGATCCCTTGTCAATTTTTTATGCAGGCGATACCTCTTAAGCATCTGCTAGCATTGCACTTTGCTTTTAAATTATACAATTAAAAGCAAATGTTCAGCAATGTTGGAGGCTGATGGCAACTGCTCCACCAGTTGAAGTACGAAGAGTGAGAATGCTAAAAGGGGTTGAGGCAGGGGTGGGCCACACATACCATCAGCCAGGAAACCGGTAAAAACAAAAGCCAACCAAGCTGTGGTGCCTAAGCCTAACAAACCACAAGCATTTGAGAGCTTCACATTTAAAAATAGTGATTGTATTAAGATGTCAACATGTGTTTGAGTTTGTCACACACAGATGTACACAGGTGTCAAAGGGGTCCTAACCAAATGTCAATATGTGTTGTGTTGAGGCTGAGAATGTGTTGTTGATAAACACTACCTGTGCACATGCACTGTAAATAGACAGGTGAATCATTTCATGAGAGTTTTGGAAAATGCAGGACCTGAGTGGTAAGAAACATCCCCAACAAGTTGTTTACAAGTTTTTTTTAATTTAATATCTGTAAAAAAAAAAGATTCTAACTGACTGGAATATAATACAGGAGTTTGTCCTAAACGATGTGTCAAATACCAATGCAGAACGAGTGCAGTTCAGGTGAAAGTAACAGTAACTGTTGGTGAAGAGAAATCCTATCCACACAAGCAGTGTTTTGTATGAGTTTCTGTCTAAATGAAACACAAAAACACACTTGAAGCACAGCTATGAGCATGCAAAACCATCAGGCTGTGTTAAAACACTAATAACACACTGATTCCAACAAAGAGCAAAAATAAACATTATTGCTGACTAACTAACTGACTCATTCAAAACCTGCAATGCTGGTGGTGGGGACTGTGTTGTATGAGTGTTTGATTACATGTAGTGACTTATTTGACATTTTCTGATGCCTCTGTTGCTCAATGCTGTGAAAGAGTAACAGTTCAATTACATGGAAATGTGTAAAAAACAGTCCTTCTATGAGTACAGTCCTTCAAGCAGGTTAGTACCAAGGGGCAAACTCCCCATTTCCACATTGAAGCCAACCAGGAAGTACAAAAACTTGCAATTCCTCGACTGACCGCTTGAGGCTCCAAAAGGGAGCA
>JAPZDY010000002.1:2392855-2413645 GCA_029783645.1 Ctenochaetus hawaiiensis
ACTCAACTTAACTCAGTCAAAGCAACAACACAACTTGACTCAGTTAAGTTGGGCCAACTTATTTTTTTTAGAGTGTACTGCTGCAATTATGTAGCCCATCTACACCAGACCCATTGCAGAAACCCATATTTGTGACATTTTAAAGATTTGCCTTAAATCTGCATGACAACTAAATGAACTACACTCTGTTCTTCAGAAACAAGAACTGCTGAATGTTGTTGTGTAAATCTTGACCACCTCATTGTAACAGGTTGCATTATCACCTCCTCTTAAGGAAGTTTTGTTTTCTGTGTGGTTTGTTTGTTTGTTTGTCACCAGGATTTGATCATAAAAACCACTTAACCGACTTTGGTAAAAGGGTGATCCATGGGTAAAGAAGGAATCCACTGAAGATATGTGTGCATCTGAGTCACAAGGAGTATACACGAACCATTAGTGACTTATAACAGAAGACTGTAAAAACATGATGACTCCATATCACAGTCCACATTCATGTGTAGTGGTAATCCTCCAGGGTAGCTGACATATGTGGCTACTCAGACTTGACACAGAAATTGGAGCTCTGGGGGAAAGTGACTTCATAGAAAAAACGCTACAGTTGCAACATCACACAGCTGTAACAACATACATTTCCTGTAACTAATTGCGCTCTTATTCACAGCCAAATGTGGATTGTCCACAGTAAACGGCAACAGAGATATTAGGGAAAAATGTTTGAACTTTTTCCCCCTGCACAAAAATGAGCTATAATTTAGAGATGAGAAGGCTTCATCTTAGAAGAACTTGATTTTGGCGTTATTCTAATAGTCAGGAAAACATCCTTTACAATGAAAATATGGTGGTTATGCTTACAAATTTGAATATCATACAAATGTTGACAATTGATCTTCTAGCTGAAAAAAACAGCAGTCTTAAAAAAACAGACACAGAGGGTTTCTTGACAATGCATTTTGTAAATGTCATGTAGGAGGTGCCTATATGAGGCAGTCCAGTCACAGTGCAGGTCCTGAAATAATCACAAAATGTAATCCATAGCATATGTGTACATGTTAATGTAATGTCCAGTACTTTCAGTCAGCATGACCCTCAAATGGAGAATTTCTGTTCATGTGCAGTGAAAATACAAAGCACATCCCCAAACCAAAGTCTTACATTTACCTAATGTTTGAAAAGGCGCTAGTGTAATGGTTTGTCGAGTTCAAAACCCAAGGTATTCTGATGAAAAGTGGTAACGGCACCACTTATCTAACCTGCATGAACACCACATGATTTCTTAAAACACATCTGATAAAGCATCACGGAGAAGGATTCAAGTGGCAGGCAACTGATAAAGAAAGGGGAACTTCATCAAGGCTAGGTTAATCAGGGCATCACTCAAGAACAAACATGTTTTTCAGCACATCCCTTTGCAAGAGAATGTAAACGAAAACAAAAGCATAATGGGCCAGAGCCAGTTCAGTTCATCTGAGGTCAACATCAGAGCTGTAGCTCTACCCATAATCCCATTAGATCTACGCTGCAGCTCAGGGCTGTCTTCAAAACCTAATCACTCGTAACCAAACAATATTGGATTCTTAGTACTCTATTCTCTCTCTCACTCTCTTATGCACCTCATTTGACTTCCTTTTCTCATCCTCCCTCATCCTTCATGTGCTTCTAGTATCCTTCCTTCTCTGCTGTTCTCTTATCCTACTTCTCCGACTCCTCGCTGAGGACAGCTACCCTTTTCTAGCTTTAATTAAGGATACATGCATAATTTTTTGGCCAATTAATTGGTTATTTTATTTGTTTAAAATCAAACAAGCAGCCCAGCATATCAGTTTGTCATCCCACAATCAGCCTTTTAGCAAGGTTTGATTTTCACTTTTTGTTTACTTTTGGTATTTTATTATTGTCACTAAGATCAAATCTCAGTACTCCAGAGCAAAACCTGCACTTGATAAAGACAGAAAATCTGCCCCTGACTCCAATGAATAGCACAGAGCTTTGAAAGTTGTTGAGTTATGAGTTAATGTAATAGATTACAGATCCAGTGTGAGAGATTTAGGGAAACTTTTTGTAGAAAATGGCAGAAATGAAATAAGCAATATTCATAAGTATGTTTTTTTATCAGTATATAATCACCTGAAGACATCAGTTGGTATGTTTTCTTACTTTAGAGTAAGCCCTGTGTATCTGCAGAGGAAACGGGTCCTCCTTCACAGAACCCGCCATTATCTACCGCCATTTCTGTCTACAGTAGTCCAAAATGGACAAATCAAGCACTAGCTCTAGGGAGTCTTTTGCGTTTTGGTGAGTTTTACCCTAGGTTCTCCTCCACAGAGTAAGCAAACAGATTTTCAGTCCGGTGCAAATTTATGAGTCAAAAACAAAAATAAATATGATTATAATCACCTTGTTCTTAATGGTTTTAGTGTGATTGAAGTTTTATATGTGCTGTTTTTACTTTTTTTTTTTTTACTTTATATATCCAGGTACCAATAACCAATATTTCCATTACAGTAGTGGACCAAAAAAAAAGGTTGTGTTTACTCGCTGCATTCGTGCGAGTAAGTTGCTCCATTTGCTCGTCAAATTCACGGGAGTTCGGATTTTCCAACTCCTGTGAATAAGCAAATGAAGTGAGCAGCGCATTGAACGTGTCGTGAAGTTTGCGCTACTTGGCTGCACAGTTTGCATTATTCGTTCCGCCCGACAAGAACTTGTGCCTAATTGCGTCTTTACATTGACTTACCATGTAATTCACTCACACAAATAATTTTACTTGCGTCCGGTGTAAGCACATAGTAAGACAGGATGCACAATCATGCTAGCAGCTCTGTGAGGATCAGTGGTCATGTCCGCCTGCTATCAAGTTTACAATGTCATCGGTGACATTAAATTAATTTTTGGCTAAACTTTACCATCTAAGTTTAGGGTGTTAGCATGCTAACATTTATCATATGTAGCGTGAATTGGTGTAAATCTCTGTATAAACATGCTACAGTTAATCAGTCTGGACAAAAGTAGTGGGCAGATTTAATAGACAATTGTTGCATTTTCAAAATTCAAACTGCATGTACAGCTGCATTTACCAGCACTACTGTGCACATTAAGCAGCCATTCAGACAAACAATCAGCCTGATATTACATTCCCCAACCTTTGTGCTTAATGTTGTTTAATGCTATTGATTCACTTAGCTGCAGCGTATGAGTTAGGGCACTTTACTGTCAAAGGACAGATGATGAAGTAAAACTAATGTAGAGTTTGGATAGTGACGCATTTACTGATGGAGGCAGAGTGGACACAGATAACTGGATGTTAAAATACTATCTGTTTCTGATAGGATCTTGCCTATATGGCTAAAGCTGCTACTCCACACTATCCAGCCTGTCATTTATACTGTAGGAGGGTCAGTAAGTAAGTCGACCAGGTAACCTTTGATTCAGCCAGATTATAGAGCAACTGGTCAACCATCCATTCAGCCTGTCAGCCAGCTATTCAGTCTGCCAGTTAACCATTTATCCAGTCAGACTATCAGTTCACAGAGACACCAGTGGAGCTGCGACAGTCTCTGCCTCTCCCTGCAGGATAATATCTGCATGGGCTAACCGACAGCTGGAGACCTGTCAGAGCCACAGCTATTTGTTTTGGACCAGTTAGGAGAGAAGGGGAAAATGGAGATGTTTTCCACCTCCTTCAGCCTGTGATTCAGATAGAGGGCTAGAGAGGAAGGCTGAGGTATTGTCTCGTGGTTGGAGAATGAACTCATTCCCCCCCCACATGAAAACACTCCCAGACAGGAAGGGAATGGAGAGATGGATGTAGGTCAGGATGATGTGACATGCAGGGCCAGACGTGGTTTTTCAGACAGACTTAAAAAACACCAGCAGGGATGGAAACGATGTGTTGCTACTCTGTCTCTAAACCACAGAAATTCTGCCTACAAAGCCTTGGCACAAACAGGCCGTTGGTGACTCTGCCTGAGAAATATGCCGGGGCGGGAGTGGCTGTAAACAGCTGTGCAGCTTGTTATTCTCCAGTTGGTACAGTATGCAGACAACGGTTGAGTAGCAGCTACTTTTTTCTTTTGTTTTTGTTTTTAGAGTGCAGTGAAAGTTTCTTCTAAAAATGATCCAAAACTGTCATCTGAAAAAAGAAGAGCTTTTTGGAACATCTTAGCTCTGGTTTTCAGTGTACTCACAGTTATGCAAGGACAGAAACTTGCACTTACTGAACAATTTGAGTTTTATTTTTAAATTTAGTGTGCAGCAAAGAAACCGCCTGAATCAGCATCACAGTAGCAGTAGACAGACTTTTTACTGCAATGAGAAACCAAATCATTTTCAGAATTTATATGAGATGAAATGAGCAGCTGTGCAGACTTTGTTTCCTGTGATTCACTTACTTTTTTCCTTTGCCCTTTTGGGCTGGTGCAGAGAGAAAAAGGTCAGTGGATAGCGTCCATGACCAAATGGCATGTTTGATGACCCTCCGTGCAATGAAAAACTCCAGACAGCAAATATAAGTTGTTCTTGATTCTGTTTTAGTTTAGAGGGAAGAGAAAGACAGCCCTAGAACTGCACGGTTTGGATTTCTCTTGGTGCTGTCTGCACGAAAGGGAACCCTTGCACGACACCATAAAACCATCTATCAAATGGCACATTTGAAGGATTGAACCACAAAATGCTCAATTGACGTGTGAGTTGAGAAGCAAACAGCAAAACGAAACTTTTAAAACTTTCTCACAACCAACATTTAACCACTCCAGATGACAAAAATACGAATTACTTAATTTACTTTGATTTCAATTTAGCGAGGTTGCAATTTGCCAGTAGATTGTTCGCAGCATGCCTTCTCATTGCATTCATTGCATTGAAAATGGGACAGCAAAGCATGTTAACAGAAGATATTTATGCATTGTGATGGATCTACTGAGGTTATACTATGTGAGACTGAGAGTTTTGCAGGAAAGGTTCTCTAACCCAAATGACCCTAACTTCCTTAAAGGAAATGTGAACACAATATAGGGATACACAAGCAAGGCTGCACATGTGCATGAAAATGCATGAAAAGACACATGCACTAGATATTGACTAGTATATAACTTAAAATTGATTGCAACAAAAATAAAGCACTTAGGTAATAAAAATGCACACACTATTTCTGCAAGGCAAACAAATAGTGGATTCAACATTTTGGTTTGTTCAACTTAAACCTGAATAAAAAGTTAACCAGCGATGGACTGTAAAATTACAACATACTTCAACTACACTTTGTTGAACAAAGACATTCAAGTGAACATTGAACTGCAATGAGCATTAACATCCATGTCAACACTATCTCCAACTTCACCCGCTCAGTCTGTCAGTCTGTCTATCTTTCATCTGTCTGTCGCTCTCCCTCTTTCCCTCGGTCAAGAATATAAGATCTGCAAACCCTGATCTAATGATCTATAAGACTTGATGATGAGCACAAATGTCTCAATTACTTCATGGGACAGAGATTGTAAATGATAATCTAGCATTCATGCAGCAAAGCTTGAGATACTTGCTGACTTTAAGTCCAGAGAGCCCCTTTGTGACTAATTTAAGTTTCACATATT
This sequence comes from Ctenochaetus hawaiiensis, assembly GCA_029783645.1. Lineage (NCBI taxonomy): Eukaryota > Metazoa > Chordata > Actinopteri > Acanthuriformes > Acanthuridae > Ctenochaetus > Ctenochaetus hawaiiensis. The sequence goes on from JAPZDY010000002.1 coordinate 2,398,441, forward strand.
AACTCATTACCACAACCAAGCGTCACATTAGCAGATTCAAACCTCATGCATTATCGACGCCTTCCATCCTTTACCTAGCAGGCTGTCTGCTACAAAAGTAGAAAAACCATCGTTAATGAGCTTCCCTGCAGATACATCACTGTATGAGAAAAAAATGGTCCCAGTGATGAATGAATGAAAAATGGATTAGGTTCATTTGTATGTAACATGGATTAGTGTGGCAGGTTTAATTGCTATTTATACTCTGGCACTGACACCAGAGGCAGGACCTAAAGAGGAAACCTCTGGCCCTCATTAGCTGGCTAGTGATAGTCTGTGTTAATCCCAGGTAATCCTGTCTCTGTCCGGCCCTGACCTTCATTCCTCTATTGAAACAGAAGTGCGTGCATGTAAAGGCTGTCCTGTTTTCTCTAATCTCAGTGCACCACACAGGAACAGGAACAGACAAGGCTAAATAAAACAAAGGTTGAATGTTTATCATCTGGCCTGTTTTGCTGAAACATTTAGCTCTGCTACTTCATTCGTCTGTGTGAGCATGTTTTTCTAGGAATTTTGGCAGACCGCTAAATGTAAACAAAGCTGTCTTTGACGCATGCCATCATGTTACTGTTTTTTTAAAACAGAAACATCAATGACAAGATAAATGCCACATGGTGACCTTTAGATAATCCAATAACAATATAAAACCCTTTATGATCATATTATCATTAATGATTGAACCAGATGGCCATGGACCCCTGTGTATGTATATCTGTGTGTGTGTGTGTTCAAGTGTGATATATACCCTGTGATGGAGGTCATCTCTCAGGCGTGTGTTGTTGTTACTGTTTGGGTGGCCAGATTAGTCAGACCTGCTTTCCTAGAAATTGCACCAAGCACAAGTAGCACGAACTGTAATGTACACAGGCCGGCAGAGATGGAGACACAAATACAAGCATGCAGGCAGAGATACACACACACACACACACACATAGAGTGTCCTCTGGGGAACAGATGAAGATGGGGGTTGTCAGTGGAATAAGTGTTGATGCTAGATAGTCTTCAATAATCATAGGAATCACTTTCACTGGAGATCATGTTGAAATGAGGGAAACATATGTGAATGTGAGGTTAGCTTGTATCATGTTGGATATAAATTGGAGAAAAAACATTTCAGCTAACCACATTGATTACTTGGTTTTATCACACCCCTGGGTTTATTTTGCTCTTTGTGGACTCCAAGAAACACACACCCTGTCTGTGAATACACAGTTGGGAATGATAAAAAAATCTCAAACATATTTTTTTTTTATGGTGCATGCTTCAGCTTACACTTTAATATTGATTTCTTGTTTTTTATCATACTTTTGAGAGCTGTAAACTTTACATTTGTCCTCAATAATACAAAAATTTATGTAACCTTGTGGTTGAATGTAGAAACAGGTATCCAAGCAAATAAGAATATTCTTGATTTGTACTCTTTAACTTTGAAAATCAATCCTGCATCACATGTGAATTCAGCCTTCTAAGAAGCATTCATATTCATTGTTTTTTTTCTTTCTATCTGGAGATGCACAGACTTTGATTAATATTTCAGATTGTGGTTTATGTCGGCTGTAAGTTGCACTATGGGTTGACACACACTGTCGTAAAGGACCTCAGAGGTCTGCAAAGCATCTCCCAACAGGCAGTCTTACAGTATGCATGCATGCCATTCCTTATGAAAACATATATGGAATTAATCAGCCTGCTGTTTTAATATGCACAGGTAATGAGACGCTAACAGGGAATGTGAAGGCAGCAGTTTTACATTTTTAACAGCTGCAGTTGATGGGCTCATCATACATGCATGTGGAACGATACATGCATGCACACATATATGCACAGAGCAATAACACAGATGCATATGTGAGAATCACAATTGAATGCATTAGATACACCTCCCCCATCATAGACATATAGCCTACACACACGTTGCCTACCATGAGCTTAAAGAGGGTTCGACATGCATTTTCAACATCAAAAGCAGGGCTTCTCTATCATAATTGCTTTCCATTTATGAGTGGAGTGCACTGTGAATAATGAAATCTCGGTGGTAACAGCGGGGACTGGAATATACATGTGTATGTATGTGTGTGTATGTGCGTGCACATGCACATGCAAATATAACAGCACTATATAACCCCCTATACTGGCACAAGCCAGGCTCGCAGCGTGGTGTATGCATCCATGCTTGCATACTAATACCCCACTCAGCAACTCCCTCGATCTCATTATGGTGCTCTGTAACTACAATTCCCTTTATGAAACTAATTACAGAGGAGAAATAACTGACACAGTGTTGTTAACAGTGTACGTTTTGACTGTTCAAATCAAAAGGTTGCATCACGGCCAATCAAGTCTTGGGATTGCACATTCTTCAGTTAAGGCAGTAGGAAGTTGCTTTAAGCTCATTTTGCTGATTAAAACTACCTCTCCTGAAGAACTGCAACTCTCACACTATGCTGAATGTTCAACATTGAGACACAGCTTCATCCTGCTTCAGACCTAAAGTCTTCAGCTGTTCCATGTCAAGTTGCATGACATCCACTCTCTCTAGCTTTTCACTGCACTCTTCCACACCAAAATAGCTGCTGTATCCCTGTTGTAGACGTGAGCTTGTACTCTGTAAGTAGGGTTTTTAAGTAGGGTAGTAAGGTTTTTTAAGTCCAGTAAGGGATTTTTGATGCAATACGGATATTATCTACATTTTAAAGTTACTTTTTCAGCACCTTGACTGCAACTGTGGAGTGAACCATTTCATTTTTAGGCATGGATATCCTCACGGTTGTGGACACTATGGATGCTACTTCCTTTTTTTAACTTTAACGGAGCTTTAGAGATGTAGACTCATACATAAAAATAACACATTGTAAATAAGAGGTGTCTGTTGATTAGATTCTATTGTGCATTAGCTGCACATAAGACAGATTTTGCATTAAATAGGTATATTTTTTAAATTTTGTATTAACCAGTGCTATGTGGGCTAACTGAAAAATGAGGAAAAACATTTATGCCCTGTAGTCAGCAGTGCACTGCAGAGGTTGACAGCACATGTCCCAGCAGAGATGGCTCCTTGAACATCTAAAACGCCTACACAAAAGCCTGATTCTAAGACATTGTTGAAGTTTATATTGTTTCAACAAATGATCCATTGACAAAAGATTTTATTTAAAATTCTGCAAATTAGCTGCGTCATTATGTTTTGTCAAACAGAAAATTCAGAGATTGCACAGTTCAGTAAATTTATAAAAACATATATTAAAGATAGGGTGGGCCATTCTAGAGAAGGATAGTTGATCATTGGGTGTTATTCCCAGGTTAACAGCGTTTGATGACTGGAGAATGTCAACTAATCAACCATCTCTCTGTAGCACCCCTCAGCCCACCTTTAATGTATGAGCATGTGTGGAGCTCAGAGTAAAAGCCTTGAACCTCTGCATCATTTGCTGCCAAATCAATACCAGCAACCATGTTGAATATTTAACCTTTGAACTCTCATCATCATCCTCTTTCACACAAACACACACAGACACAGACATTACACAGTAAATTAAAGTCAACCCATGTGGACCCGCCTTGGGAATGTTTTGCTGATGTGCTTCACCTCACTGTGATATCATGGAGCATGTCAGGTCTATGGCTTAAGATACTGAAAATTATTCGCTTTTCACCTTTTGATAGAAGTGACAGAGACAGGAAAAGAGTGCAGGGAAGGAAAAATAAAGCAAGTGGGAGGCAGAAGAGAATAAACCACCAGATTAGGGACAGAGGGGCTATTTATTTATAAGCTATTCCTCTCAGGTTTCATCATAGCATGTAAGAATTTTAAAAAAAGTTTCTACAAATACAAAAATGACAGCAGTAACTTCAGAGGGAGTCTGACTCATGGAAAGTATGCTGTTTGTATAGGCCTGCCATTTGGTGACTATTATGCTGACATTTTCTTCTCCTTTTGCTATCTGCATAGTAGATTCCCCATCGCTATGCTAAACGATAACAACAACCCCCAAACTAGCAACCTACACACAGAAAATGGCAGGTTTTGATAAAGATTTGGATCACGCAACAACACACAATGAGCTCGGACTTTAAATGGCATTTACATGGCCTTTGAGAGGGATTTTCAGTAAGTTGGATTAGTACAACAAATAACCTTTTTTTTGAATATATCTTGACCTGTAATCAGAAAAAATGTGTAAAATATTAATTCCACGTGGTGTTGTTATAATTATTTTATTGATTTTTGGTCCTGATATGGCCTAATGATCTGGCGCCTTCAAATTTGTTAATAGCTCCCATCTACAGTCACATTCAGGCATATCTTTGCAATAAAGTAAGGAGTGAATTAAAAATGTTATTTTTCGATTGTGTATGGCCTTTTATGAATGTTAGTAGCCCTTACTTTAATTTTGACTGGTGAGAGATGAAATGTAAATTTTTTCCTTTTAAAAGGAACAAAGAGCTTGCATGTACTCCAATTTGTTAATAAACAACTGCTTATTCACCTTTGGTGGGCCTTAATGGGTTCTTATTTTTATTTAATTCCAATTTTACACAGATTGCTTAGAATTTCATTTAAGTCTGAATTTGATCTTAGTTAGTCAGAAGCTGCTATTTCTATTTTTTATTGGAAAACTGTTTATACAGCAGCTTCTGAATTGAGCTTTTGATCTATTTGTAATCCCAAAAATTGGAAAATAACATACAAAACAAGATACTTTTATATAAAAAAAAAAGCTTGAGTGAATCAGCAAACATAAAATTGCAGCATTAAAAAGTACAAGTACAAATACATCTTCTGAGTCAAGTACTTGACGACCATAACATAAAGTACATGCATGCATACAGATTATCAAATCTTGGTTCAGTTGAGGACAGCATGTCCTAAGGCCTTGTTTTTTTACTGTATTTGATGCATCAACCATAAATAATGCACAGAGAGAGGAAGTTGAGCTAAATGATCCAGACTTAATATGGTGTATGCATATCTGTGCGTTTGCAAGGGAACTGTTATCTACGTCTATATTTGACGTATCATGCAGTCAATCTTAGCAGGAATTTAAAAGCGCAAAAAAGAAACTTCCCCTTTAACCAAGTTTTACATTTGAGTTTCTGCTCCTCTGCAGTTCTGGTTGCAGAGAATATAGTAACGTTGAATTCACATCTGTAGTTTGGTTAATTCAGTCCATAGTAATTGTACATAATCGCCCTTTAGTTCTGATTCTGTTTGTATGCAAACTGACTTGTTACAAAGAGCAGATAAGCATTGAGTTACATGTCATGACAGGTAACTCATTGGTTGGAAAGTTAACCATCCTACATCATCACTGCTGTATGGATCCATGTGGGGAAATCAAATTCTGGTGACTAACAGGAAGTCATCAGCATGAATATGTGTCTATTTATCTTCTCTAAAACCACAGAGACCTCACACTCACAGATTAATGAGCCTAAGAAGTCTAGGCTGCAATTCAAACTGATTTTATTTAGAGTGAGGACCAAATGCAACATAAAAGACATATCTCTAATCATAGTAATACAGCAGAACAGTAACTATGTGTTTTTCAACGTTTTACTTACTTTTATCAATGCTAGCTGAAGTGTGTCTGTCTGTTCAGTCACCAGCAGTTATGAATGGATTCACGTCACATTGGGTGCAGACATTAACGGCTCCTCTCGGATGAATTCTAATTTTGTCTTGACTTCCCCTGTCGTGCAGGTTTCTCTCATCTTCTTTCATCTCATCATCTCAAAATCTAAAAGATGAACTGGTGACAATTTTCATACAGACATTAATGTTCCTAAGAGGATTTTCTCCTAATGACTTTGGTATCTCCTGACATTTCCTGTAAGGCTATTAACCGCTGCTGTTGTAACGTTCTACATTCATGTTCACCACAGGATTAATTGCAATAACTGTGGTGATCCTGTGAGTGCCATCAATCAGTCAGAAATTCATGTAAAAAAAAAGGCTCTAACACCTGCAAAAGTAATTAATTTCCCATGAGCTTCAGCTGAACTTTGTGCTTAGTAGAGTTGTAAAAAAGTAATTAGTTACAATTACTAGTTACCTCATGGACTTAACTGATTATTTCCACCAATAAGTAATGAGTTTTTTTCTTTAAATTAAATTGTCCTTGTGGGCATGGTGCAGCGTTTATGTTAGCATTTAGCAAATGTTGCCTCCCAGCAGCCAACATGTCTGTAGACTAAGGACAGGACACAAAGACACCTTCCCTCACTCACCTGCTGATGTGCGTAGTTATTCCACTGGCCACACCATTGTAAGGCAACCATGTTTTTGTGTTTTGTGAAAGTTATTCAAGTATTGATGTAGCAGATTTTTTTTTTTTGAATAAATTCCAAATTCATTGAGCCTTGAACTACTGTCACCTACAACACATCTTTTCAGTGTTTCTTCCTCACATTGCCTCAGTGATAACATGAGATGGATGCTTTTGTTAGGAAATATGCGCAGAATGCTTGTGCTTGACCTTGTGTGTTTCTATTGAAGAGAAAGACAGACGAGGCTACAGCCTTATGGTCAGTTTGATATTACAAAGAGTGAAGACATTCTTGCTTTTATCAAAGGGGGGCTTTGAATGTATAAATGCAAACTCCAACATTGGCAGCAGAAAAAAAAAAAAACTTTTAGTAAAGTTATTGGCCTTGAGGGGTTTATTTTAAATTTAGAGCATCATCTTAGATGATAAAAAGCCATTTAAAACAGTAAGTTGCGTTTTAACCACTGTTGTCTGAGAGAGGAGAATGTCTTAACCAAAAATGTCTTTGTAAATTGTGCATAAAAAGGCCATAAATGCTCTAGCCTTGATGTCTGTCTATTCGAAATCTTTATTAAAACATATACCCTGTTCCTTGTCTCTGCATTAAGTAATGTGAATGAGCTGTGGGACATGAAAGAGCTCTAGCACTCATGATGGTAAAACAGGTGTAACTGCCTCCGACAAGGACAGAGCAGACTCTTGCCTTGTCCACCCACACACAAGTTTTTCATTAAAATATCTTTTTTTCTATGTTCTTTGGCCCTTTCATCCACTCACAAACAGTTTGAGGTCAATGAAAACAAATGATTTAAAAAAAACAAGGCGATGATGTTCAGAAACTCAGTTTGAAGTGTGGATGTGTAGACAGAGAACACAGAGTTTTCAACTGTGATCACATAATGTTCTCTCTTCTTCTATGTTTGACGACAAAATGTGTAACCTTTTTCTTCCTTGTTTACAAAAGGTAACATAGTGCTGGTGCAAACCTTGCTCACAGAACTTTTACATGTTTACACATGAATACACACTTTCTCTTGCACTACACAAGGGATATGGTGTCACACTAACACACAGTCAATGCCGTCAACATTGCATGTTATGGACGACAACCTGTCAAACCTTTAGTTGTGGTTAGCAAAAGACATAGCTTTCTTTGAGACTTCATTTTGGCCTTTTGGTTATAGGGTAAAAAAGCTGTCAGTTGGTTTGGTTTGCTCATTTCAGGACAGGTCTGTGTTTTTATTTGTACAAAGATTTATTGAAAGAGGAGCTTTGGTGGATGGATTGTTTGCCCAAATTGTCTGTTTTTGCCCAGCAGTGGTGCATAAACACTCTGGTTGGTTTGTCTGTCCTGCAAGATACCAAGACCAGTTTGCAGAAGCAGGCATGATCTGCAAAGTGTAAAGCAAAGCTACAGTCATGCTTGTGGCTCTGTGAGGCTGTTATGAGTTAACTAGCAATGTCATTTTTACAGAAGCATCTTAGTTTAGAGTGTTAGCATGCTAACATTCGCTTATTGGCACCAAACCAGGAGTATTTACATTGTATTGAACAATCAAATTATTGATGGGCTTAAAATGAATATACAATATTTACATAAGGAAGTAAAATTCTAGGGATCCTCAGTTTTATTTCGAGTCATCCTTTGGGGACCATGAATTACTCAAAAAAATTCAGTAGCCATCCATTCAATAATTGCTGACCATTTTATTGGCACCAAGAAATGAAATGACCCCCTATCACCATAATTAGAGTGATGTTGCTATGATAGCTAAAAATAATAATAATAATAAAAGAAATCTTCCTAGTGAGAAAAATGGCTATCTGTATCGATATGAGTATCAGTTTGGTATTCAGCCTTAAGATCTGCAGTGTTAGTTGAACCTTCTTGCTCTTTTAGTCACTTACTGAGGTCCACAGTCTCCCCTCACTATCATCTCTTTGCATCTCCCCTCCCTGTAAAGTGCTTCAAAGCCAAGCAGCTTGCAGCATCAAGTTTTCTTTCTTAATCTTTTCCGTGGAGACCAAATCAAAGTGCTGCTTCTTAAACATGGGGAAAATTCTTCTTCAAACCCTCGTGCACAAATTTGACCTGATACCATCTGCAGTCCTCGGAGATCAAAGGTTGATCCTACATCTATGAATTATACATTGTCAGACATGTGGCGTGTCAGAGGTTATTCATGTATGTAAGCAAGGGAGATGCAGTGGGGCTGTACAGTTATCCCCAGCAGAGAATGCAAAGCTCTGCAGCATTTACACTTCGAGATGTGTTCATCCCGTAGGACAAGCTTATTTCACTTCAACATTATTAAAGACTGATAAGACATGAGACTGCAAAACATGGACTGCACTAGAGGTGTAAGTAAATATTCTATGAATAACTTCCAAGGACACTGTCGCCTCCTGTAAGAGGAAAAGCTACACATTGACTTATACAGTGCAGAAACAGGCCAGTCTGTTAATGCATCAATTATACATTTTTTAATTAAAAAATCAGTGATTAGTCAATTAATTTATTCACCAGAAGGATATTAATCCAAAACTGATTTTTAAAGGTATTTTTCAAGCAATTTTTTTCCATGTTTTCTTGTTCCATCTGTATTAATGTAAAGATTTGCTGCTTTTCTCTTCTACTTTAATTATATATGGATCGTCTCTGAGGTTTTAAGGGACCTGAAGATGTCAACAAGAGTTTCAAAATTAATTGATTAATTAAAATGAAATACAACAAAAATAGTTGTTAGTGGTCCTAATTTTAATTAACTTGACCAGTAAAAAGCATCCATCTTTTAACATTTTTGTATTGATATATAGCCCTGGTAAAAATTAATGGCCCAAGACATTTTTTTCCTCTAATTAGTGGAAAGAATTGGGAGCTTTGATTAGTTAAACCTCAAAAGCAACAAAGGACAAGTTAAATGTTTTCTGCCAATAGGAAAAAACTCACAGGTAACACGGGCTCACTCAAAATCAGAGGCTGTTGGTCTACATGTTTTAAAAAGAGACTTCTTCACAACATCCCAGATAAAGCTGTTACATTTAATGGGCAGATGTTGGTTAAACCCAACAGAGTGCAGGACTCCAATAAGAGGAAAGGAACACTGTGACTGTGACTGACTTCATATTAGTGATGCTCGATGCTCAAACGCAGTCAAAGTGGATGAACAGTGTGCCTTTTAATAGGAAAATGTCGACCACATCAACATCTCTGTCTCGTTGCTGCTGTTCACATTCTGTCAGGAGCAAAAAAAAAATGTAGGTTTATGCATGTGTGTGATTACAGCTATGTTGCTCTTTTATTTTTAATGTTACTGCAAATTTAATTACATTTATTGTCTGCATTGTATATATGTACTGTATATATGTATTGTATTGGCCTATATGAGCTACATTTGTAGCAAAAATGATTACAACTTTCTTTGTTGTTCAACCCTGTGTTGTACAAGGACAAATAAATTACCTTAATACTTTAATGTTCAAACAATTCAACACTTAAATACATTTTTTTTTTCTAATGACACAAAAATTATGAAGCAAGAATTTTGTACCCAGTTACTGTTGTTATTGTTAGACTTGTGCAAGAATTGTTCCATCAGAGGAAAACCCTCTTCCCTCCGGTCGTCACTGCTCTGTAGAAACTCTCTGTGAGACCACCAGAGCCCAGAACAACAGGAAGAAGCAACCGGAATGACGATAGGAAAGAGACTTCCAAAAAAAATTAAAGAAATAAAACACCACCTGCTTGAAGGAAGGAAATCCCTCTGACATCTATGGAAATCCATTTACACACTACAGGGTTAATTGCCTTGAGCTATACACGGGAGCATCACCTGCAGAAGAGAAGAAAGGAAATGCTGGCGCTTGATCTTTCCCCACCTGCCTTTCCACACAGGGATTTGGTACTGGAGTAAATACATAAATCTGAGAACGCAAACATAAACCATGCAGTGTTTTCACCCGAGGCCAATCTAAAAGATTACGCTGCTGCCTCTACACACTTAATGAGCCTCAAAGTTAATTGCATTCACTTTTTAACGATGGAGAAAAGGCACCAACTCCTTCTAGTATTTTAATGATTTTTGTAATTATTAGTAAAATTTCTTTCTAAATCATGAAATCCATGGTTCTTTTTGACACATAATAAAAGAAGAATCAACTGTCACAGTTACAAACTCTTGCTGTTTTGTAGTACTGCAAATAACAATAAGGATGACAGAGAGCAAGAGACACGTTTGAGACACTGAATCAAATCTGATATCTTTGATGTTCATTTTTTAAAATGAAAATAGATTTTGATGATGGCTAAACACTGCTGCACTGATAAAATGGCCAAATCACAATTTTATGCTGAGTTGCATCAAAGGTCATTATTTTTCAAAACTTTCAATTAACCCTGACATGTTTTCAAAATCATTTACACTGTTTATAACTGTGCTAAGTTGGGTAACCAATCTTGGAAGAGTTTATGGCCTCATTTTTGCCAGTTAAATGTTGTGGATTTTGCTTGTTTTTTCTTGTTTGTTAAACAAAATGCTTCACTTTTCAAGTGCTGACTTTAGCTTTGTTTGTGGAAAAAAAGGCAATCAACACTATGCGTCAGAGTTTTTAATGAAAACCACTAGTTTAATGTGGTCAAACAGCCAAAACAGAGACAAACATGCTTTCAGAACCAGTCATCATAGTGTGGATGTGACTTTGCTCCACTTTGCTGTTATTACAATTCTTAATCAGCTACCAATCTATAAAAACATTCCACCCCCTCTCTTCTGCCTTGTATCACTTTGGTAAGCCCCTCCCACCAAACCCACAAGTAAGAACGGCAGTAGAAGGAGTCGAGAGATCGCTTTGTGAAACCTTTTGCTGAAGGATTCACTCCTCTTAACATGACTCTCGCTGTGACTTGTCTTCTCAAACGTGTTCCTTCAGCACTTTGCCGCCCAAAGGCAGAGCGCCCCAGGCTTCAGAAGCTGCCATGATACCAGCAGAATGAGAGGGTCGTACAACACACACACACACATGCACACAAAAACACACGCACACATGCACACAAAAACACACGCACAAAGGCACACCAGTGTAACACTCAAGTTATCCCTCAATTTTTGTTATAGTGCCTCTTTGTCTTTTGTTGATTTAGGCCTCTGGCAACAAACACAATGAGCCCGAGGCATCATGCGGAGCCAAGGTGTGTTCACAAATATCTTTTATACAAAACACTGTTGTAGGCAAAAGAGGCACTGAAAATTTTATGAAAAGTTACAGGATCTTAGCCAGGTTTTTGCCTATAAATCTGGCTTTTGCCATCTGAAGAGACAGGCTTACATACCTGCATTTGTAGATGAGCTTATAGGACCGCCCTCTCTGAACTGAGCTGATTGGCCAAAGGAGGTGCAGAAGTGAAGTTTTCTGTCAAACTACTTGAATAACTATGCAATTTTTGCCCCAAAATGCCAAAAATTACTGCTTTCCCCAACTCCAAACCCAATACTTGTCTTCTAAATCACTTTACATGCTATCTGTCCTATGAAGAGTAGTAATAGTAGTAGTAAAAAAGTTAATACACATGTCTATACATACGCTGTTAACAATTAAACCTTGAGAAGGTACAGTAAGTAATCCATGAGGAATTCAAGCATATCAACACAGACACTCTCTGTGCTAAGGAAGTAAATCTGTGTCCAAAGCAAAGATAGGGAAGCTGCCTCAGGGCAAACTTTGCTCGTTGCATGCTGGTAGTTAGTGCTGTTGCACTGAACGCATTGAGGCGCTCATGTACAACGGGCAAACGAAGATGGAGAAGCTAATATAGCTCTTTAGCTCAGAGACTCCGCATGCCAGAGGATATGGGGCCTTGATATAAGCTAGGAGCACAGATACCATGCCAAGTGTGTGGGCGTGTGTTTTTCCAGTACATGTTTGCATGCATGTTCATATTAATCTTTTGCGGAGTGTATTAGAGAGTGTGTGGGTGAGAGAGAGGTAGAGGAAAAGAGCGAGCGAGCACACTGATAAAATCAGGAGGTAGAATGAAGAAAGATCTGACGGCTCAGCTTTATCAGAGGTTCGCACGCTTGGTTCCCACTGGGTATCGAGGACTCTGTGTGAGTATGTGTGTGTGTGTGTGCTTGTGTGTGTGTGAGGCTCAAGTGATGCTCTTTTTTCTGTCTGTCAGCTCCACAGGGGGGAAAAGCCACCTGCTAGGTCCCCATTCACTGACCACTGTCACGCTTCACCCGTGTTATATGTGCATGTTTGTGTGTGTGTGTTGTTTGCCAAGTTGTATGAAGAGAAATGTTAGCATGTGTTCATGTGTGTCATTCATTTCCATCCTGCATCACATTACAGAAGCACAATACATTGAAAAGAGCTGTCTTCAGTTTGAAAAGAAGTCAAGATGATACAATGGAAAGCACAAGGTTTCCTGATGTATTTATCTCATAATCCACCTTATAAATGACATCAGTTCCTCCGAAAACATTGCAGGATTTTCTTTGCTTCTAAGACTGAACTCACTGTTTGACTCTTGCCCTCAGATATTTTATCATACTGTTAGCGGTGTGGCAAAATTGTCAAGATAAAATGAACCTGGGGGCTCATCCATCATATGCAGTGACACACAAGTATCTGGTCTGTTTGCTGACAACAGCCAATTTTTCATGAAAGAACACTTCATTTTGCAAAAACCCTCCTGAATGTCATTTTTCAACATTGCCCCCCCTCTCCAAAAGCAATCTTTCTAATGCATGGAGGGACAAACCTGAACTGTATTTCCCTCTTGTTTCAACTTTTCTTGAACATATAAGAGAAATTTCAGCAATATACTTACAGCCAGGCCTGATATTGACATGATTGCTCATTTTAGCACTGCGCCAAAAACAAATGACTCCCTTGCTGCATGTGGATCAGGTCATCCTAAGAGACCAGTGGTCTCTCTTGAATTTAATTGGATAGGAATTCAGCTTGTGCTGAAGGCTACCAATCAGCACCAAGCTTTGAATGGATTTCAGAGAGGACGGTCTTTTGATTTTTTTTTTTTTTTCTGTCAGCATTTCTGTGGGATTGCTTCCATGGAGATCCTCTCGTCTTCATGGACAACGCAATACAAATCCTGCTGGGGTAGTCAGATTGGGTTTGATACAAGTGCTGGTGAAGGGTGGTGATGAGGCGATGAAGTGGGCAAGAGGGAGGATGGGGGCGAGTGGGTGAGGTGAAGTGATGATGGAGAAAGGGGGGGAGGGGGAGGATGAAGAAGGTATTTGTATGAGAGAAATGGGGGTTGGTGTGTGTATGATGTGCATGGATGTGAGTGCATGTGACCACGATGTGTGTGTGTATGAGATGGGGGATGGGTTGTGTGTAACAGAGGGGGTTGGGACAATCAGTAGAAGTGGTTAGTGGGTGCGTGAGAGATAAATGGGCAGGGAGGCGTTATTGATGATAATTAATAGAAGGCGAAGGCGATTCATGGCCAGTCATTCTCCATTTAGGAACAATCTGAAGATGGAGTTGTCAGCAGTGCTCCTCTACAGTACTGTTATGTTCAAAGACCCCAGAAGACATGGACAAAAAACAGTGTTTGGGTTTTCTACAACAAATGATGGTGTATATGATTTTGTCTTGACAGGCAGATAAAATAAGGCAGCTTTTAATTTGATGGCAACGCAGTCATTTCTGATGGCTTAAAATTTCATGGTCACATGATGGAAAGCCATAGCTGCAAGGTCAGAGACTGAAATTCAATTGCAATAATGCTACAATCACATTAGTCTATAATGATTTCTGTCCTTTTTAGCAAAAAGTCAAGGCTCAGGGTTCAGAAGTGTCAGTAGTTCATTACTACAAGGAAAGTAATTGACCTAATATGACTTGAGATCATAACAGCCATTTTGTTATAATTATTTGACAGTAGTATTGCTGGGTGAATTTTTCAGGCATGCTAATATTTCCTAAGATGAATCAGTTTGTATGAGGTGCAGTGTGCAATGGGATAATGGTAAATGACTTTCAGACTTTCAGCTTGACTGAAAAGGGAATTTGTTGGTAGCAGTTTTATTGAAAGTTACAAGAGCATAGGTGTATTATATATATATATATGATATAAACTAAAAACAATCCTGCTCCTTGGACATTACAGCTAATAAAACAGAACTCAGACACACTTGCAGAGGCATAGACTGTTTCTATAACTTATTCAACATATATCACCCTGAAATGCTGTTGATAAGCAACAAACACAAACTGAGGTAAGTGAAACAGTGTCTGAAAACAAATACTGAAGTTTACATTCATTCAACATAATGAACAAATCAGGGCATACAGATATTTTATGATTATTTTTTTTTTATCTAAGACCGTTGTTTACTAGACTATAGAGCAAAAGTGCTTTATTTTGTGACCCCTCCGACAATAAGACACTTTCTATTCTTCTGTGGAATTTGCAGTGCTTAGTATTGTACAGCTGCAAACCCAGTGTATTGTTGTTGTAAGTGCACTTTATTAGATTATTGGTTTATTACTGAAAATTGTTAGTTGACCTTGGAAAGAGATGGTGTTTGTTGAAGGTGGGATTTAACAAGCACTTTGGTTTAGGCACACTGCTTACATCCAGAGGCCCCCTGGCACAACCTTAAATTGTTCTGTTGCCCGATGAGCGACTCAGCTTTTGTTGATCACAGTTGGCAGTTAAAGGCCTCGTTCAAATTCTCTGAAATCAGCATTTTGTAGAAAATTGTATTGAGTGTGTATTTTTTTAATCAATTCAATTTGTTTATGAATAAAAATCACATGTTTTTCTAACAGTAATATCAGTTTGGATGTGCATGCTGACTACAAACAAAATTTGGCAGCATCATAGCAATATCATATCCTGAAAAGTTCTGATTTGAATTGACGATCAA
>JAPZDY010000002.1:2441770-2451808 GCA_029783645.1 Ctenochaetus hawaiiensis
AACAGAAGTAGAAAAACATTCAATTGTTGTTTTTTTCTGAGGAGTTACACAATAGATGCATTATAAGTAAAGGCTACACATTCCCATGAATAAAAATGGGTCATCGTGCACATGAGCCAAAAGTGTTTTCTCGCCTCTGGGTTTGCTTCCCTGGCACTTGTACATTATGGTTTCTCCCCCCCGGCCCAGCCTGAGCATTACAGGAATCCCAGGCATGACTTGACCCATTGGTTTGAAGACTGCTGTTCTGGAGATGATTCGCTTTGTTACGCCCATGGGTGACTCTGAGCAAACAGCTAGCAGCAAGCTGTCACCTAAAGTGACCACGCCCTTAGTTATGTGTAACCTAAAACCTAAATATAGTTGGAATGAGTGACTTACATAAAAATTCACACTTTGTAAAGTTGTTATGGGAGCTATAGAGACAAAAACTATTTTTTGCATCAGGCAATAAACAAGTTTATTTCTGCTGTAAAGCTGTGGGTTTTTTAATGTGGGGGTCTGTGGGAATGGACACAGCAGCAGGGTTATCAGCCGCCACTTTGTTTGTTTTTTATTACTTTTTATGCAAATAACAGTTTGGTTTGTCTCCTCTCTAATGCCTTACATCAAATAATTGGAATTCAGCAGTTTTGTAAAAGTGGTGGTTAAATATGATGTACACAAATTGGTCACCAAGTCATTCAGATTTGATTTCTTTCATTTCTAAACACATCCGGTCTTTATTTTTCATTCATTATTTATTCATAACACCAGAAGGACAGAGGACTGTCCTGTCTGACCTCTGCAGCCTCCAGGGAGCCCAGGGCATGCTGGGAACATCCTGTGTGTACAGCCAGAGTTACAGCTGATCTTCCTCTCTGGGCTAGTGTGTTAACTTGGCCCTGTGGAGAGGACACTCACACCAAAACACAAACACACACACACTCACACACACAGCCATCTATGTCCTGTCTGAGAACCACAGCCTGGACAAGTCATGTACAGGGTTGTTAGCTTGTACACAGCACACATCGTGCAGCATATGGAGCATTGATGTGTTCAACAAAGCCTAATGTGACGCAATCAATACTTTCAGTGCTACACCGCCAAGGTTACAGGGGAGGAACGGCACATGTTCAGTCCATGTGTGAAAGATAAGACTGCCATCAAATGTGAGCCTCATCATGATTCATCTTGTAAAATTGATTATCATTGATAAGTGAAGAGAGACAGTTTTTACAGTGCGATGGCAGGTTGGATTTATTGTGTTTCCTCTTGAATGGTTACAAATAGAGGGGGGTCCAGGATTTAATTTTTAAATCAGTAGCCGTTAAGGGGCCACTACTCACTCCAGTGCTACTCAAATGTATTCTTGTTTTCCAGTCCTCATAAGCTGAAAAAAGTTAATAAAGCAGCTAATAAAAAGGTTATATTCTTTAAAATCAAGGTTATTTTTTGTGAAATTGGATCAGCAAACTCTTGTTTGTTTATTTTTATGTTTAACATTCATTCTGCTAAGTTTCACTCCATATTTTTTCTCATTTTTGCCTACCTGCAGTGGGTCCTTGCCCCACCAGTGGGGCGATCTGACAGTAGGAGAACTTGTGTATCACACAGAAGACCTGCAGGTATGTGGGGGGAGTTTTCCCCAGGTTATTAGCCACTTGTTTTTCTACATTTTGCAACTTTTATGCATGTAAATAACCACAAAAACGAACAAGAAACTAACTTGGAGTACCATTGGCCTTGAGAAGGTGAAAACAAAGTTCTGAAATATAAGTTTGCCTGACAGAAGCCTATATAGAACACCAGGTGAGTGTACAAAATGTACAAATGGAAGGAGAATACTATGGTTCAAACTTAAGTTCAAAATCTTGTTCAGTGCACAAGTTAACCAGCTAACTGATAAACCTACTGTTAAGGTCCTTCTATGGTTAATGTTGCCAATGCAGTTAAATAGTTTTGAGGTAGAGGAAGTGTTTTATGTGGATTTTTACTGGTGAATCAACCAACTGCTCAGAAGCAAACACATGGACCTGTCAAATTTTGGCTGTGGCCAATGCCTCTGTTGCCCGTCCAGTAGACCTGCCCATGATTACAAGGCTTGGTAGATCAATTATAACAATACCGTGTGTTCTAAAGTGAATTTTGTCAATATGCCTGCTATGAAAAACAAAAATGTGTTTGTCTTTATGTAAGAAATAATAAAGCTTTTCCTCCTTATTAAATACTTAAGGGCGTGTGTGTAAAACATGTCCGTTCCAATGCGTCAAAAGCAAGCTGCGCTAATATTCAGTGTGCACTCAAGTTGCCAGGGGCTCATTGCTCAGAACTGCGGCAAATCAGCTAGGAAGGATGACGAGAAGAAGGAGAGGAATGTGAATGTGAGCAGGCTTCATCCCAGAAACAATACACTGTGGATGATTACGCAGGAGAGGCTATGCTGACGCCAGAGAGTGCGTCGCTGATGCAGAGGCTGCAGAGCCAGTGAGTAAGAGCAGTCAGCTTCTCCCTAGAGCATTCTTCCTCCATTCATCCCAATCTCTGTTGTGAGGCAGCGAAGGCTCAGAATTGGTCCATACTAGAAACTGTGAATCATAGGTAAAGTCAACCAAGGTACTATGACGTAGAAAGATAAAGACAGGGACAAGAAGATAGAGAGGGAGACGCATTTGGCTTTGAGAAGCAGTGATGATGCAGACACCCCCTCTCCTGCCTCTCTAATTCATGCTGAACGTGCTTGTCATTCAGATCCAAGGCTCTGTATGTGTCAGAACATCCTCCGCAGTGGGAGAGAAAGACAGAATTGAAATAAGAGATGAAGACAGAGAGACATAAGTCAGGAAAAGGGTTGAATAAGGGGCTCTATTTCAGTATCTGCACTAGTTAAAGAGCTAATAATGTGCTTTCATGTTGACCATTAACTTCGTAGCAGTGCCTAAAAAACCTTTAGGATGTTGCCATGGATACAATCTAGCCCCTACACACACTGACACTGATTGATACTCCCTCCCAAACACTGGTATCATGACAGTTTCTAATGGCACTATTAATAAATGATTACAAGCTAACAGCAAAGTTTGCCAGCTCCATCCATCAAGACTGGGTTAGTGAGGTCGTCCTTATAGATGTAGCCCCCGTCCAGCATCCCTGCCTCCGTCAGGACCCCGCCCTGCCCTGGCACACTCTCTGCTACATTATATCCCTCACCCAGTTCCCAGGCATTCGCAGTGGGCAGAGAAGGGCAAGGAATCAGGACGAGGATGGAGATGGGCCCAGGGGCTACAAGGCTCATATCCCACTTCCAATTACTGCAAGCCTGTCACACATACCCCCTGCCAGTAATAGTGATGTAACTGACACTGTAGAGCAGGGGTTTCCAAACCGTGGGCTGCGGCACACTGGTGAGGCATCAGTGACAGGATTTTGTGACCATGCATTATTATTGCAAAACACAGCTTCAGTTTCAACATAAGAAATTTCACCCTTATTATTTATATCCACAATCATTGCCCAACACCTACAAAGTATTTCAATTTAATTATTATCTTATTTCATTTGTCAAGATACTGTGTGTAAAGGCTAATCAAAATATATACTTTTAATCAGCAGTAGAGTAACCAACACACAGTTTTAAAGCACATATCAAGATATAAACTGTTCAACAACTTAGATTATGTTCATTACATTTGAAACCCCAACTGACTTTTTGATAATCAAACAAAATCAAAATTAGGATTGTTAAATCTGGTTTGTGTGCTGTCAGAAAACTGTTGCATTCTGTGATCCAACCTGCCAGCCAGCAGACCACTGACCTGCTCACAGAGCAGCAAAAACAACAGCAGGATCACATCGTTTACCCAGCACCTGCACAGGTGAGCGACAAACCTTTCAACCTTCTCTAACAGATTCTACTTCGGCTCCCTTTTACCAATTACCTTAAATCAACATTAGTATTTTATTGGTCAAAATTCAAAACTACAAAATCTTCAAAATTGAATTAAAACTCCTAATATGACTCTAACACTGTAAGAACAATAGTTAATTAAAAAAAAAAACGCACCAGGGAATTCAAACAAACTGAGTACCGAAGAAAATTCCAGTAACTAAAGTATGAACTAAAAGTCATTTCAGCCTATTTCTGTTTGAATCTTTATTGCTCTTTATTGATCTTTAGTGCTCTTTAAGCACACAGTGTAACTACTATGTTATTTATTTAGTTATTATTATTTGTTTCAAAGTGACTCTTATGTTTCAGTGGATGACACAATAAATCTGTGTGCAACCACATTAAAACAATGAGCAAATTAAGTTTTATTTCATCTTATTTCTTTAGGATTAATTCTCTTTTTATTCCTCTCTCTAAACTTGCTCATTTTTCAAAGAAGTTTGACACTGACAACATCACAAGGTTTTTTGAGTTTCAAATGCCCAACCCTCATTATGCACTGATTTAGTACTGTTGGCTCTTGGACTTCCTCATTCTGTGAATGAAGCTTCACTGCAAACTCCACCCTGAAAGCTCTGCAACTATTGGAAATTTTTACCACTCGGCAGGGACTTTTTGGCAGAAACTCAATTTAGTTCCTGGTTTCTCCTGTCAAAAAGCAGGTGATATCTCTAAAAAATGTATGGGTTATTAATGGATACTGTTCTATATGTATCATTTAGGTTACAGTTTACATCCAGCAAACTAACTGGAAGGTTGAGACTCTTGTATTGGACCCCGATCAAACAATACATACTTACAGAGGGTATTGTGTTTAGAATCATATTATAATATATTTTAATATATATAATGATTGTGTATATTTATTTTATAACTTTGTTAACACAAGAGAAGACGGAGTCCTTAAAGCCGCTTTCTTTTTCTTTATGTTACTATATTTTGATCATTGACTGGCATATATTTAAGTGTCATGGGTGATGCAGCCAATCATAGGTTAAGTCTAACAGCTGATTCTATAAGCTCAACTTGGATGCGCACAAACACTAAAATCCATGCAATATGTGTCAGATTGACCACAGGAGCCGTTTGAGTCAGACGATTACAGGAAGCTGTGTAGACTGACATGTTTCTCAACCAGGAGTCACGTTGTGTACATGTGTCATCCTTTTTTCGTGGACTAAATTTTACGTCACCTTTGTGTAACAATACTTAACTATCTCCTTTGTACTCAGGCAAGGTTGGTGAAGTGAAGCATTTACTTCATTTTGGGTACAACAAATAGAAATTCCATGGTGGTAATATGTTCATCTCTGATGATTTTTTATTCTCAAGATCAATGAGGTTTACATTGTATTTGTGTACAGCAAGTAGCAAATAAACAGCAGAGAGACATTTCCTGATGACTAATGCACAGGGATCTTTTCCAGCCTTTAGCACTCTTCATTGCTTTTTCTGTACCATCTTTCATAACTGTAAGTCAGCTGATTCTCAAATGTGATTCAAAGCTTTCATGGCTGTGAGGAAGCGATTATGGTGCTTTTCCACAAGGAAGTATGGTTTCAGCCAAACCAATACAACCAACTTGGCCTTTGAAAAAAACATTTCTGCATTGCCAGATCACGTGAATGCTGCATGTGATTCAAGCATGCACAACAGTTTTGTGTTAGATAATCAAAAAATTAGGACAACGAATAGAGTGCGGTTTTGCAAAATGCAGGGTGTGAGGTGAGAGCAGGGAGTGAAACATCCTGAAAACAGCAGCGCTGCAGGTCACCAGTTTGATACTTGAACCTTAACCCCTGGTCCCTAATTGCCTTTGGTCATGCCTATCTCTCCTTATAGGGCACTTAAGTAATTTTCCTAATTTGGTTCTGCAGGAGATAATAAGGATTTAATCGTGGGCTGACCCCTCCCCCGTGGCCCAGTCCTTACACACACATAAATGCACACACACACACATGCACACACGCACAGAGTGAGAGGTCGTGGTCTCAGGAGAAGAGAAGCGGAGTCGAGCAGGTCTGGAATTCACTGATTATCTCCAGATTTCCCCAGAGGGTGAACGGCTTGAGAATGTCATCAAAAATTCTATTTTCAACAAGATACATTATACCTAAATAAAAAAAATATAATTGTTATTTCTGTGTCAGTCCTTAGAAGGACATAATTCTGCTTTGCGTTCATCAAATGTAGTGCTTTTTATAGGATGTATACTAATATATTTATGGATCTACATGGAAATATGAGATGTCAACAACAATTCATGTTTATGGTGGAGAATAAATACAGAATGTTTCCACCTTTTAACATCAGCACATCCAAAGTGTTTTTACACACTGTGAATCTCTCTCAGCTCATGTCATTTGTGCACATAGTGTGAATGTTGGGTAATTAAAGCCGAGAGAGCATACCATGTCTGGCCAAATGGAGAGAAAGGGTAGAGTTTCTCTTAATTTCATTGTTAATAGTACTTCAGCTGGAACAACTTTCACAGCTTTCTATGCAATAAAGAAACTGGTGTTTTTTCAAATCTTACTTGTCTGGCTTCCATGGGCATCACTCTGAGGTTGTTGTAATCATCTTCCCGGTGGGTGCAGAATCTCAGCACAGACATCAGCAGGCCTCGAGTTGTCAGCTGGTCCAGGCACCGAACTCTTGCTCACTCTCAACACACTGAAGGGACCAGTCAAAGCTGCGAACGGGTTCCCACCACTGCTGACGTCTGGACTGGCAAAGTGTTGGCAATCCACACAGGGCAGTAGCTACTCAATACTGCTCTCAGCAAGGTTCCTTCCCGGTCACTCAGTGCAAAGAGTACGCAAGAGTGCATGCTTCTTCATCCCTGAGGAAAGCTGATCAGTGAGCAAAATCTGCATTGCTTAAGAAAAAATGTTACCAGCATCACTGCATGATATACTGTGGAATACACAGGTATCCAGTCAACACGTCCTAATTGGCCATCAACACTTATGCAAATTTCAGTATGTAAGTGGGATTTGAGAGAGCCATCAGCCAAAGAGTCCAGAAGAGGTGTGGTTGATAGAATTATTTAGATGAGTACCTGCCTTGGACTGAGCTACAGCCAAAATGGGTATTTTATTAAAATGAGTATAATAATGTGTATAATACAACTTGTGGACTGCTGTTGTTAGCCAGTTAGCCAGACTAGATCCATGTACTTCATGCTAACATTACTTCCTGCCTGAGTTTCATCAAATTCTGCAAGTTATTTTAAGCTTGCTTGTTTTGGTATCAAAGTTGTTTTTTAAAAACCCACATAAATGCCAGTGGCTCTCAGCCCTTATGTAAGTTTTCACAATGTATGTCATGTCATTGATGCAGTCTCCTTGAGATTCTCCAAAGGGATTTCAATGTGTTTCTGAATCACGTAATCATTCAGCAATAGAGGTGACCAGGATATGTACACACTTCAAACAGTTCCTTCTGTTTGCCCTCATCTCTGCATCTGCCCTTTCTCAATCCCTCTTTTTCTTATTCATGTATGTTTTGTGTATGTATGTATGCATGTGTGTGTGTGTGTGCGTGTGTACACAGACCCACACTTGTGTCTTATGGGTCAAAATCAAGAACTAATATATGACATTCTTTCCTGCACTCCTACAACATATTTATGAATACATATGTGATATACAGTATTTCAAATGCATTTGCATTTTGCACCACCGCACACATGCACTTCCACATACACACACACCTTCACTCATCACTGCGGGAAAGCACCATCCCTGTCATGGCTTCCCCCATCATTGCTCTCTTCTCCTCTTGCTGTCATCTGATTGGCTGTTGGTTGGGTGAGGCTCACTGCAGAGGCAGAAACGAGGGGAGTGGGGCACACACGCACACACACACACACACACACACAACCAAGCAACCGCCCACGTACACACACAGGGAATCCCTCCTTTTCACTGTTCACATCACGTCCCGTTTTTAGTTACATACCGCTCTTAAATTATTCACAGCACAACCTGCTCTGAATGTGCTGTTTTAACAGTTATCATGAGGTTGTTTTTTGGAATCTCTGAGCTCCTCACTGTTTCAGAGTTTTTACCTCATTTTACCTTTGCTGAAATGAGTTAGGGGTGTGCATCAGCCAAAGCAGGATTCCCACCAGTGTTATTAATAGGGAAGTGTCAGGTTGAGCGCTGATGGTTATGCATAGTTATGCCTTCACATGGTAAGAGGACCTACACTGGAGTGCAGCTGTCGAGTGCAGACGCTGGCTTAGGTTTCACTACTGATGTACGTGTGCCTGTGTCTGTGTGTGACAGCGCCAAAGCTGGCCTGAGGGAGCCCCCAGCGGTTTGAGAGAGGCTCATCGGGAAGAATTTCCAATCCATGTGTTTTAAGTGAGTCTGCTGTGTGGGTGTGCATGTGCGTGTGCGTGTGTGTGATTCATCGGGAATATATACACTGAAAGGGGCATGACGACCTTTTATATCTCATCTGTGCCATTTAGGAAGAATCCAATATAAGGATGAAGGTATCAAATAACATTGCTGAAGGTCATTGATCACAATGCTACAAGGCGCAGAAGATGGGTTAGAAAGGACATGGTGGGAAATTGGTTATTCCCTGGTAGTGAACTGGGGTTGTATGTAGTCGGAAAAAAAAGGTAAACAGCAGTTCATCCCAATAACACTAACACTAGGAAGAGTAAATAATGGGATACAAGAAGCCAAATATGAGGCAATAATAAAATTAACATTTATTTATTCAATTTTTTGTTCATTTGTATTTATTTTGGCCTGTGTTGGCAAAACACAGCAGTAATGTGAATCAGTGTAGTTTGCCTTTCCCGCACTGGAAAGCCAACTGTACTTCAGCTTACTAATAATAACTAAGCAGTAATATGATTGGGGACGTCCATATATGGCATACATGGCAGAGAAGCCGCGGAGACAGGGACCTGTGGAGTTATCTCATGCTCAACGGTTACGGATGACATCAGTGTCAGGCTGACCCTCCACTAAAAAGGCCTGGACACTCTCACTCTCTCCCTCCCTCCCTCTCTCTCTCTGTTTGTAGGTATGCACTCTCACCCTTTGCTAAGCCAGTGCATGCATATGGTGCATGCTGGCCTACGTCATTTCCAAAGGTCTGACTGTCAGCAGCTCTGGGAGAGAGTCACAAGGCGCAAGGGGCGGATTGTGCCCAGCTCTGCATGGTGCCATAAACTGCAAAGAGCCCACAGCACGGCCATGCTGCAAATGTTACCAGGAGGAATGTGAAGAATGATTAGAGCCGGTGTGAGAGACTCGTGAATCCAGTCAGCTCTGATAAGATCATATGAGGCATTTTGGCTCCAAGTTTCCCCTTTTTTTCTCTAAGGTCATTATGACAATGATGTCTGTGTGTGAGTGTGTGGCCGTGGTATTTATTCATCAGGTGAGAGTGGCAGACTTTCAGTTAGGTAAGTATAATGATCAGCTGATTCTTTGGCTCCTATTTTTGGAGTGGGGGTGTGTTCAACACTGTAGCTGGCCATGTTTACATTCAACAGACAGACCTTTGCCCCTCATAGTCTATATACAATCTGAGTATAATAATGGTCCAAGTTGCTGAAGTTAAACCCTTTTTTTTTGCAATAAAGGAGCAAAAGCACACATGCAAATATGGTCAGAATAACGTGCCTGGGTTTAGTAGGAAATGTTTACATGGGCACTGTCTTAGTTTAGTTTAGACTGCTTACTTTAGCATAATTAAATGTCAAAGGTTTGAAAGTCATAAACCAACTTCAGTATACAAGCATGCTCAAAACAATGTTGACACACTATCCCAAAAATTTCTCCACACCAAGTTTTAGCTACTACTTTTTAGCCAATGCTTGTGATTCCACCAATCATGTTTCTGTAGTGTCCCTGTAGAGCAAGGGCGCCCATTATGTTGATCACGATCTACCGGTCAACTGCAAAGGTAATGTGGGTAGCATGGCATGGCGTTAAAAAAATCTATCCTCACTATAAGGCTGTGGGAGGCGACCGAAATGACGCATCACGCTATGAAACAGACCGTGCAGACAGGAAGCTGCACGCGCTATTTCAGAGCAATTCACGGATCTTTCCCCGGTTACCATGGAAACAGAC
>JAPZDY010000002.1:2451908-2466236 GCA_029783645.1 Ctenochaetus hawaiiensis
CTCGTGCGCAACTGCCGAGTTGCCCAGTTTATTTCTACTAAACTTCAGAAAGGGTATAAAAATAAGTGGGGGAGCTGGACCAAGCAAGAAGCCCAAAACCTACCACTTCCATATGGAATGGGAGGAGAACTTTTTTTTACTATTTCATATTCGAAGTGCGCTTGCCTAATCTGCTATTCCGACAAAGGGAAATGTGGAGTGGCATTTTCAGACTGTTCATAAAAGCTACAACACTGACTTCCCTCCGAAAAGCGAGCTGAGAAAGAGAAAGGTGAAAGAAATAAAGTCCCAGTTGTCCGAACAGCAGGCCTTTTTCTCACAGCTAACCACGAAAGCGAAGGCCGCCACCGAAGCATCGTTCCGGGTGAGTCACCTCATCGTTAAACACAGGAAATGCTTCCAAGACAGAGAGATGGTAAAAGAGGCATTCGCCGAAGTGGCTGACTCGTTGTTTGGAGACTTTCAAAACAAAACAGAAAATTAACCTCAATCAAAGCTCCCCAGCTATCAAGAAATACATTTACACAGCGCTGTGAATTCATGGCTGAGGATTTGATCCAGAAACTTTGGAAGGATATCGCAGACTGTGAGTGTTTCTCACTGCAATTCGACGAGTCTGCAGACATGAGTGACACAGCCCAGTTGTGTATTTTTATTCGTATGGTGTTTCGTATGGTGTCAGCTCCCAGTGTACAAATTGGTGTCCATCACCACGGACAGCGCGCCTGCAATGGTTGGCCGCTCAAATGGATTTATTGCCAAGTGCTGGGAGGATGATGCCTTCCCCAACCTACTTAATTACAACTGCATAATACACCAACAAGCGTTATGCGCAAAAATGCTCAACATGAAAGAGATAATGGATGTGGCAATGAAGATTGCCTGTTCTGTTCGCACCAGACAGCTGTTCCATGTGCATCTGGAGAAGGTGGACTGTGACCACACTGAGTTGTTGCTACGCACTGACTTAAGATGGCTTAGTGGAGGAAAATTCCTGCAAAGATTTGCTCTGTTCAGAGATTAAGGAGTTTTTCCTTGTATCTAAACATGCAGAATACAACCAACTAAATGACGATCAGTGGCTACTGGACTTGGCATTTTTAACTGATCTAACCAACATGTTGAATGACCTTAATGTAGAGCTGCAAGGAAAAGACAAAACAGTGGTCAACATGATCAGCTCAGTTAATGCTTTTACATGAAAACTGCGACATCTGTCCTTAAAGCTGTAGCGCCATGATTTGGCAAACTTCCAGAGCCTCCTGTTAGAGCTGGAGACACAAGGGAAGTTGTGTGCGCAACTTGACAGTGGACGCTACACAGAGAAGATTGAAAACTGTCTGTCAGAGTTTGACAAACGGTTTCAAGACTTTGCTTTATAGTTGCTACATTCATGTGCTACCCTTTTCGGAAAGATGCTGAGATTGAGTTGCTCACATCAAAAGTTGCAACACTGTTTCACCTGAACTCCTCAAGAGTGGAGGATGAGATTTTGACAAGTTTAAGCTGACATTGAACTCAAGTCCAGGACTTATGGACAGTTTCAGAACTTATTTACAGAGGAAAAGTACCCCAACATGAGGAAATGTACTACCTCCTTGACTGCATTATTCGGCTCCACTTATTTATGTGAGTCAGCCTTTTCCCACATGAAGACTATTAAGTCCAAATACTGTTCCACCATGACTGATGATCATTTGGAGGTGTGCTTGAGGCTGGTTATCAGCAGCTACCGTCCGGAATATGCATCCCTGTCTGATTCCATGCAGTGCAAGTCATCAGAGTAAGGTAATGACAAAAAAAGTACACAGGTGTATTGTGCAATATGGGTATATGCAGTTATGGAAGGTACATCAACTCATGCATTTTTTTAGTAAATAGATCATTTTGACTTGGCCATTTTATAAGTAGCTCGCAAGCTGAAAAAGTGTGGGCACCCCTGCTGTAGAGGCTCCTGACTCTGCTACGCATTTAGTCTAAGGCTGGACACATACTTGCTTTGAACTATAAGTTTGCATGAGCATTTCTGCTTCCTGGTGTATCATGTGGCCATTTGGAGCAGTTGTTGTACACAAACTCAGCAACGATAATGCTTATGTTTTGTCTGCCAGGATCTCAAAATGCTGACCATCCAGAGCGTAACCATGTTCAGTATTTATACCATACAAATCAGAATTTCATCCAACCTGAGTTCATGTCTTGGTGCTCTGTTTTGCCTGCTAGTGGTGTCCTCCAGTAATATGAATGGTACAAAGTCAAGTATATGAATGAATTATATTAACAACTCATCCAGAACCCGTGGTTACAAAACAAGTATAATTCCACCTTAAGTATGGTGCATCAGAGAGAGAGAATCCGGTCAATTTTCAAAATAAAACAAAATATGCAAACTTCCTAATTGGATCATATCACTTATTGGACACTTAGCAGTAAACAGACTTAACCATGAAAAAATAAATGTAAAAAAACAACCATCAACAACAGGCCTAAAAGGAACCTTAGAGTGGGGCACAAGGCTAATAGCACAGGGCACCAAATAATTGGCAAGTAGAAGAGAAGTGGTTTTAGCTTAGGGTTTTTGATACCTGGACCAGACGACCAACTTAACATATGCAGTGTAGCTACATAATGAACACTATTATGTCACATGATCAACACAAAGACATACAATGACAAAATGCAAATTTGCAAGCAATTTGTCACCTGCTGTCATACACTAACCAAGTAGATGCAGGGGTCTACAACACAAACAACAACAAACAGAGCTATTTCCAAAAAAGGGGAGAATCTCTGATAGGCCTATGCTGTCACAAGTAATGAATAATTGACAATTTACCAATAATATAGGCTTTTTATCAGACAGCTAGGTAGAAAGTTAGACTCCAATCTGCAAAAATAGCACTGAATCTATTGTAGCCTATATGAAATGTCTGTTATGTTATAAATACTCATTGAGGCCCCAGAAATGCCAAACATAGACACAGATTGATGCAATTTAGAAAAAGGTTTGTTTTACAGAATTTAGTTATTTAATTAGAGTTGGAAGGAGCTGGGCATGAAGAGGCTGATGGAGCAGGTGGAGAAAAGCAGGTGAGTGGCTGGCAGAGCAGAAAGGTGAGTAGGGTCTTCAGCAGAGCCAGACAGGCTATATGTTAAAGGATCGGGATGGGAACATGCAATGAAGACAAAAATTGACTGTACGTGGTTACTGTGGCAAACCTGGTGTACAGAGAGAAACATGGGATCATATGTTGTAGGTGCTTGATTGGAGAGCTTGGAAGAGAGAGAGCAGGATGCCACGCCCAGCAAACACATAAACACTGAGAGACAAACTGAGGACAAGGCCACATACAGGGGAGGGATTGACAGGGGAAAACCCTGGGGATAATGAAGATTTAATCTAATCTTATCCTCACCACAATTATCATCATCAGCCATCACAGCTGCTTTCCTGCAAATTGAACACAGCTACCTGAATGGAGCTGTACATTTTATTTTGCCTATTTTGTGCCTTAACACAAGGACCAATTTCCTGTATCCTAAGACACATTAAGTAATCAATATTTAAAAAAAACTTTTGAAAAGAAAAAACTTTATATATAGAGGCTAAATAACTTCATATGGCATTTAAATATACATATTTATAGGCATGTTAAAGAAATAACTTCAACACAAGTAACTGTTTGTCTTGCTAACACTGTCACCTAGCATAACTTTACCTGTGTGCTTTGACAGAAAGCATCCCGATGGACTCATCATTTCAGATATGGATGTTATTTTTCGTAATTTTATTGGTAGATTCAGCAGAATCTTTTTGTTCATTGTGCAATTTTAGTTCACTGCTTTGGTCTTCTGTTTCATTTTCAAAATGGCAATGAAAATCCAGAAATTACCATGTTAAATTAAGAGTCTTATCATAATTGTTTAAACAAGCACAGGCAGTCTAGACTTTGGCAGTTAAGTCTCCCCGTTTAGAGACAAGAAGGCTGTCTGCATGAAGTTATTTGAAACCGTTTGTACTAATGGTTCATATTTTGATTATTCATATCTAAATTTCCAGTTATTTTCTGGTTTCTACACAGATGCTTTTGCCTTTTTTGGCACAGAAATGAAAACTCCAGCTGTGTGGTCTGCTGCTAAACATGTTGTATCTGTGCCACAGTGTTATAGAGGATGTCCTCAGATGCATATGCGCAGAAAGACACACACACACACACGCACACACACACACACACACACACAAACAACAACACCTCTCTTTTCTGTTTCCATCGCAACCTGGCTATTCTGTGAACCCTTCACTTTTAAAATGATGTCAGTTCAAGACTCATGTTGACAGGCAGTTTTGTGTTTTTATATGTATGCAAACTCTATCAGCAAAAACAAACATGTTATGTGTTAAACTGCAGATGAATTTCAGATGAACAGCATATCCTATTTGCCCTGAGAAGACAAACATTCCTCTGAAATCATTTGAAGCACTAAGCAAGCTTTACATAGTGTTCATTGTGTTTGATGAAGCCTTTAGATTAAACACCATCAAAAGTCTTAGCCTCTTTCCTAATCTGCTTTCTGTTCACTTCACCACATTTTTACACAGCATCTCCACCTTAACTTGCCCTCCCACTATCCTTGACCTATTCATTTTCTCTTCATTTGTATTCATCCTGTTGGTGTAAAATCGTTTTTCTTTTACCTTCTTACTCTAACTGTGCAGGATAATCAGTTAGGAGCACACAGGGCCTAAGTCTGGATCATGTAAGCCTAAACTCAAGTTACCTTCAAACATAACCTGTTTGTTTCGGTCATAGGGAAGTCACTTCTGATTGCCTTGATAGTATGGTTTATTTGTGGAAAAAACTGCACCGCAAAGTTTATCCTCACTAATTTCTACAGGATATGAATAAATTTTACAAATTTTTCTTAAAGATTCCTGTCTGACCAATGGAGGTCTTGAAAAAACTGGAAACTAGACCCTACAATGGCACTAATTCTCTGCAGATTTTACATTAGTGTGATGTTACACACTTGCTTTTTGAGGCCTTGAGAAAGTTTACTAATTAAAAAAATCCTAACACAAAACGTATTTATCAACCTTGAATGCAGTTGGTGGTTTCTTCTCAAGGTTCTCCATGGGAGTAATGCCTTTATGGTCCCTGCAATACAGTGACCACCTGGACAAATCAGCAACAGTGGCTGAGCAGCAGTATTGTATCCTGTTTTCTTAATACATCCATTGTTTGACAGTAGTTTCCAAAAAACTGAGGGGTAAAATGTAGAAAAATTTGCAAGCCAAGTCTGGCTCAAACAAAAAAGTGATGCATTAGTGTGACGGAAGGCCTCATAGCTCATCACCCATTAGAATTTTTCTACAAACGTATCACCGTGGTGACCGAGCATTCCCTCAACATGGTTTGGTGAATCTACAGACCAGTCAAGCCTGAACTTCTGTCGAGCACAAGTCATCAATTAATTTGCTCCTCTGCTCTCTTTTCTCCTCCTCCTTGGCTGCCCTTGTGCTTCAGAGAGCAGAAACAAGGTTTAACAACAAGCCTAATTTGTTACTCAATTACAATTAATGTCATGAATGGATGATAGATATACTGCTGAGATAACAAGGGCAAGTGGAGAGAAGATGCTGCACTGTGGGGGAGGCATTTCCCCAAATGATTTGCTTAAATAAAAATGATAAAATATTCTGAATTTTACCATGTTTCATTTTGAAGCTAAGAGGTCAGGGTCAGGAACAGAATGGTCCTCAAGAACTCTTACTCTGGGTGGGTGCTGTCCAACATGAAGGCTAAAATCTGTGACCTCATGTTGAAGGACAATCTCCTAAAACACATGACCTCCCATCGGCCTTCTGCCCAGCCCCCAATCCCCCAAGGCTGCTTTCAGCCTGTGATGCAGTGCACTTCCCATGTACAAACAGTCTCTGAGGCCCATACACACACTATTGCACACACACGCCTCACATTGCACGCTCATCAGCGGATACACAGGGCAGCAGGGAGATGAAAAGTGACGACAGATTTGTCATATCTGTCACTACTCATAGTGAGCCATCCTTGTTACTGGCAGTTTCATACTGTGATAAATAGAATGAATGTAACCAGTCATGAATGTAACCAGCCATAGATTACAATTAGTTAATGAAGACAAGAACATCTGTTGGCAAAATTATTTGGACCTTGTGTGTTTAGGTGTGTATTCCTGTGTTAGTGTGCTGAAGTGTTATGTGTGTGTGAAAGAGAAATTAAGAACTGCTGAAGAAAAATCACTATGAAAACGATATGCATGTCCTGATTCCAAAATATATTAAACATTTTATGTTCATACAGCATTTATACACATACATTACGTGCAGATTGAAAATAGTATTTAAAAATACAAATTTGTTTACTTACTAAAATTGAGCTTGATGAAAGGATTTGTACAGATGTAATTTACCCTTGCAAACAAAACACAACCCACATCTCTCTGTGCACATCTGCACATCAAACGGTGTGAACACCCAACCTGTATTTTGGCCACATACAAGACAAAGATACAGGTCAAACAACCAAAGATAAAATATTACCTCAAGATGCAGCTCAACTTAGATATGTGGCACACTCTCAGCATGTCAAAATTCATTTACAGAAACAGTCAATTTATTATCATAAAACAAACTAAATTTACGGTTGACAGCATCAAACTAAAACTTACCAAAACTGTTTTGTCTTTTTTTCCCCCAATGTTCCAGTGACTACTGGCTCTATTTTTATCCAGACAAATTCTTAAGCAAGGAACATACAGACCTGATGTTGTCCAGCTTTTCAAGGCCTCAGTCAAATAGCAGCACAAATATTTTACACAGTCAACAAAGTCTTTCACAGTCAAGGCAATTTTGAACTGTTAAATTCATAATAATTGTGTGATTACTTTAACTTTTAACATTAAAAGCCTTGAAAGAAAACACAGACAGAAAGAAAAGAGAGAGATGAACCTCGTGACATCTGGGTTCGTGCGGACGGTGGCCAGGTGGGAGATCACAGTGCTGTTCTGTTGTCTCTTGCATGACAGAGTGTGGAACAGGTGGGCTCTGCCACTCGTGACCCACTGCAGGCAATAAAGAGGTGCAAACAGATGAACAGAAACTAGGCCAAGGAGATACAAACATACTGTCTGTCTATTGGACAGTCTGAGCAAACAATGCGGTTTCTGATATTGTTCCAGGAATTTATTACAGCAGTAAGTGTCTTAACCTGCACTTTCCCAGCAACACATTATACAAACATCAATAGTGGTCTGAAATGTAAGTTTAATAAATAACAAAAATACACAAAACTGTGGCCAGTCCACCGATTTCCAGGTAAAAATACCACTAAATGTCAGACTGTCTTATCATAAATAAAAACAAAATGCATTCCTTCATTTCCCTGACAAAAATAATAAAGATTAACATTGGCTCTTAGAGAAAGAAGGAACGAGTTGTCTGTCAATATGACTACAAGAGACTGTAGATCAGGCAAAAGATGCAACAGTGTATCCTTTGAGTGCTCAACCCTTCTGCCCAAGAACTGTCAGACTATATCCTGCCCTATAACTTTAGGGAAAGTTGGAAGACACATTCATTAATTTTAAAGGGCCAATGAAAGAAACTTAAATATCATCAGTAGCCGCTGGTCTGCCTTCACATAACATGGTAAAGAACTTTAATAGATCTGAATCCAGTGTGATTCATAAATGTTACGACCAAGGAGGCAGAACAAGAGCAAGCCTTGACATATGGCCCGATCAGCAGTTCCCACTTTAACTACCAGGAAACAACTCAAACCTTTCAGAGAACACAGTGGCCTATGGCAAATATAAAATACTGGCACTAACAATCATTTGAACATGATGGGAATGGTATACTGTGCAGCTACACACACATGATTGCTGCTGAATGAGCGTTTTGTATGCTCAGGTCACAAGTGGTGCGGGGGGCCCTTGTCTTCATTGGCTTATGTTACTGTAGCTTGATTTATACAAATATACAATCACATGCACACATCAGTCTCTCATTAAATATTTCTCCAAGTCCTTGTTTAATCATTTAACAATGGTGCACTTCAATTTTAAAAAAGCTGTCAGTATTACTCTAAGAAACATCCGCTGTCAGCTGTGGAAATAAGAACATCAGGAACTTTATATTGCATTTTTACTCTTACATACCAGTCTTTGATGTTATTATGCATCAAAAAAAATCAGCCACCTGTAAAATGCTGCATTGATGTTAAATTGGATTTTTGTTGAAAACTATGCAGAATGCATGACATGTTGTGGGTAATTCAGGTGCACAGAAGAATAAACGATTCTCAGAAATGCAGAGCAGTGCCTGCTTACCCTGTTTTTATCACAAGGTCATCATACAAGTATGCTCTTTTGCACCCATTATTGTCAGATACGCAAGGTACGCAATAGTATCTATTTGAAACAAACTGGGCTTTTAACTTACTCCAATCTAAAGCCATTGGCTGCAATGAGAGACAATCACATCCACTGCTGCCCTTGACTTAGAGTGACAAAGTCCCTGGAGTGTTGGGCATTGAGTAGAAATGTAGAGCCATAACATGGATGATTTATATTATATTATATTATATTTATAGACTTTATTCTTAATGCTGTTTTTTTACATTCAGTCTTTTACTGTCCACTTTCTGCTGCAACAATGCAAATTTCCCCATTTTGGGACTAATAAAGGAATATCTTATATTATGATTGTCTCATAACAATCCTCTGACAGAGGAGCTGAGCCTCAACAGAATGACTGATGACTTATTTTTTAACTACTTATGTATTTACTTATTAGTCAGATGTTTGCTCTTTTTTATGATTAATGTACTATGTTACAGCCATATTTAATTAAAGTAGTTATAATTATCATAAAATATTTTAGGTTTTTTTTATATTTACTTTTTTTAAGTACCTTGCTCTTGTATAATTAATAGTTTTTCTTTTTATCCACTTAACTTTAGTAAAATAAAACCTGTTATGATACTGGTTTCTTTCTTTGTCTCTATCTCTCACTCTGTCTCTCTTTATACATACACATACACACACACACACATACACACACATACCCCCATCACCACCATCCTCACCACCACCACCCCATCTCGAGCCTCCCCAGGCAACCCCCCCTCGGCTGATCCCCAGACATTGTTATGGCCATTGAGAAGGCGTGTCTTGCACGCACACTCCTTGGGTTCAACGAGGGCGTTGAAAGGAGGGGCACAAGGCGGGTTGATGTGAACAATTTAGGCGCCATGTGGGGGGAGTGTTCCTTCTGGAGGGTATTCCTCAAGCACAAGGGATGGTGTGAATGGGTGTAAATGTGCATATATCTTGCCTGGTCAGCAGCAGCATCTTTTGAAAGCATGTTGGCTTAAAGCTGCAGGGTTGACAGCGAAACCACCTATCAACTGTAACCTACAAATGACGGATGGAAGGTCACAGTGCAAAAGTGCATTTGTATGTGCGTGAGGCTACTCTCGCCTACCATTTGTAGTGCAGAAATTAGCTCACACCAGACTAAAGAGACGACACTTCAAGCTTCCTCATCTTTATCACTATTGTAAACACAACCACAACCACACTCATCATATTCTTTCTGCCTCTACCCCGCCCTACTAATTCCCCATCTTGAATCCACCACTGAAATGTATCCATGTGCACTTATGCATCGGTGCACACTGGGACGACCCCACCTCACCATGAACATATCAAAACGCACACACGGTGCTTTGACATAATTACTCAATCTCTGTAGTCATTAGCACATGGGGGACTAACTATCAGAGGACTCGATGATGGAGAACAGGTCCAAAATGGGCAGCAGCGTGAAAACCACCGCAGCACCACCATCATCATTAGCATGCCACTCAGGCGAGAGAAACACAAGCATGTGTGTTTGGTCCTATAGATTTCCATTTTACATGTACACACATTAATACTCAGCAGTACTGATTCATACCCACTTACTAATCGTGAATTCATGATTTAAATGCAAAATGCATGAAAAATCAATGAGGCAAGCAAGAAGAAATTAATCTTTTGCAGATATTAAAATACGTTATCTTTGATCAGTTGAGATAGCATAATTGGATTTATTGTGCAAAGTGGGACTGCTTTCTCATGAGGCTGTGTGTGTGTGTGTATGTGTGAATGATTAGGTTCATGGAGAATAATGAAAATAAATAATGGTCAAATCATTGCATGCATGAGTGGGTGAAATAAGGCTTGTTAACCCTTGAGATTGCTGCTTGAGATGTTTCCTGCTTTGTGGAGCACGTAGCAATAAAAATTAAATTAGTACAATTTTATTTGTTGTAAATCAAAAATAATGATACTTTAAAATATAGCAAAGTGGAAATGATAAAAACAACATGAGAATATGTGTAACAGTTTTTACAAATGTGAAATACAGTAAAGGAAAAACAATTAAAAGAATTCAATTTGAAAACAGAAAACATATCGCTTGAATGCCAACTTTATGGAAAGACAGTTATATTTAACAAAGTCAGCAAGCAGCCTTAATTCCACATATTATGCATCAGTGAAATGTACTAATTTACAAAAGCTAATACTTTTTTTTTGAAGCATCCCATGGAAAGAAGGCCAGTGTGAAGACTTACTAAAATTATTACATGTCTAATGCTTCAAGATTAAAAAAGCATGGCACACTTTGCTGCTAAATGATACCAAACACGTTATCTCAATTCAACAGGATGTCATATACTTAGTTTCAATGAATTTAAGAAGTAAACCGGTATCAGTGTCAAATAACAGTTACGAGCAGCATTAGATATCAAGTTAGGTTTAAAACTATAGTTTTTCTAATAGTTACAGGAAAAAAATAGTGGAATCTTATCAACAAATTGGTCCAGAAATTGGTCTGCTTTTGAGATGAGAAAGCTGCAGGACAAGCAGGGGTCAGTATATTAGCAGATGAGCATAAACACAGACTTTGCTACTATCTGAGAATATGCTTTTTAAATTGAAGTCTTTTATCTGAAAAATGGGCATGTGTAACCTGTTCCTGATATTAGTTCTGTATTGCTGCTTTTGCACCATTTTCAACATGTTAAATCATGATTTTACATTTTTCTTCGCTTCACTTAAGCGTGGCTGTTGCATCACATTTCATTTCATGTGCTTTGCTGTCTTTGGTTCTTTGTTCTCCTGAGTTCACTATAAGGTGTGTGATCCTTGGCCACACCTGGAAAGGTGAAAATTTTGACAGTTAATCAGTGTAGAGGAGATCAGTCCTGCAGCTACAAGCCATTTGTCACAGACTCTTCTTTCAGGTCCTCAAAGCTTCTTTTATTGCCCTGTAGGCTGGGAGAGAATTTCTCGGTCCCACATATTTAGGGGCCTGACCCAAAATGAGTTGCTGACCCATTTTCATTAGGTAGCCATTTGGCAAAAAAAGCCAAGAGAGGCCACAATGTTGTTTATATGGGAAGATGTTCAGCAACAAGAGCTTGAAAAGAACTTAATGGACAGGGTCTCCAAACAAAGCGGTGCCACTATCAGGGCATTTATAAAGACTTTATTCTGTGCAGGGACTAGTGTCATTCATTTCATCATGTCAAATCCATGATCATGTTCAATTATGTATATCCATATTGATCAACCTGGATCAACATACAACCCATACTCCAAACATTACAACCTCATTCGGGAGAAAAAACATCACCATATCTGATTCCCAGTCACATGATTTTAAATAGGCATTTGCTTACTCATATAATAACCTGCTACAGGGAAACACAAAAAAAACTTCATAGTGACAGAGAGCATCCTGATAACCTTGGTAACACACTTACTCATGCCTGATTGCACATGGTTCAGATGAGAGGGAAAGATGCTGCTGCAAGTAGAACAAATTATTGAAAATATCTATTTCTTCATTACTAAGTGAGAAAATTGGCTTATGCTCTGAGAGCATGAGAAAAGTTTAAATTGCGTTAGTCTCAAGTCAAATGCATGACTGTTGACAGAAAAATAGTTAAAATCATCAACCAGTAACATACCTCTTATTACATTTCATTGTGTCATTGTTGACATGTGATACCCATTCTAGCATGTCAGATCAGCATAATTCTAACATAAGTCAATAAAAGTTAAAAGCTGTCTTTTAGTCTGAAGATACGGAAGTGGATACTTCTATAAGGCAAATGGTAGCAAAAGGAGGAAGCTGAGCACACAACCCTGGGGCACTCCCATGTCCCTTGGAGTTTTGACTGGCAATCCTGATTGTGTGGGGTCTTTCTGTCTAATATCTGGTTGTAGAGTGAGATACTCATGGCCAGAGTGTTAAGTTGTCTGATCAATTATTGTGTTGGATGCTAAGCTGAAATCAACCAACATCCTGACGTAGGTGTTCTTAGGATGAGTGTAGGACAGTGGAGATGGCATCCTTTGTGGTTCTGTTGGTTTTGGTGCAAACTGGTGAGGGTCAGGGCTGGCTGAGATGTTATTCTTTATTCACCAGAGGATCAGTTTTTTAAAGCACTACAGTCAGCACTCCAATTGACATAGCGGATTAAATACCTCACTCATTTTATGTTCTCACTTTCAAGTTGGTAAGGAACTTCTCTTTTTGTCTCATCTCTACCTTTGGTCATACATAAACCTGCAATTAAGATTTACTGCTAATTCGACAGAAAACACATTTACTACCCATTCTCTGTTTCTGAACATGAGGAGTTTTCTTGTGTTAACTACCCTATAAAGAGAGGTCATCCCCAGGGTCATCAGCTCCCTCCACCTCCAAGCTGTGCTTCCAGTCTCCACTCTGTCCTCCTCCCCTTTAAAACAGGGCATTGGGGTTAAACTGCACCTTTTCTTTTCCAGCCTCTTCTTGTACTCCTCTTTTGCTCTCCTAACCCATTAGTTCTCCGTGGTGAAGATCTCCAGCAGCAAAACCCAGTTTTCTCACCTCTTTCGTTTCCTCACTTTCCCCCTCACATCTTTCAAGAGGTCAGCCTGTGACCTTGTACCTTTCACCCCTATTGTGCACTAAACTGATTGTTCTGCGCCCAGTCCCTCTGTCAGCATGCTCCTCTGAAGGTTTGATTTATTTCACTAACTAGAACGCCGGCAAACAGGCCTCCGTCTGGGTTAAGCACTTCACTCACACATTGTTACAAGTTAATGCGGTCAGTTGAGTGATCTGTGACCCCTACACCATGGACCCCCTCTCATTTCACCTCCTCAACTCTGCTGCTGACCATGGGTGGCAGCATCATCACAGAACACACACACACACATGCACACAAACACTAGCACACACACTCACATGTGAGTGAATGCATGTTTGAGTGCACACAAAACTCACAAACAGAAAATCATGTGCAAACAAATACCACAAATGTTAAGATGTGTTGAGATGTATCTGAATGGATAATTTTCTCCTTAGATTTTTTTCCCTGAACTGTTTTGTACAGTCCATGTAAATGTGAATAGTTCATGTATTAATAGTATACATGTTAGCAGTTGCTTGCAATTACATGAACCATTTGTGTGTTAGCCTACTTCATGTGAAAACTCATTGATCTTGTTTCCATTTATGTCAGTATTTTTCTCTTTAATCTCTACAGGTCAATGAAATAGAGTCAAATTGCTTCAAGATAGGCTCCAATTTTTAACTCAAGTTATTTTTTTTTATTTTGCACAGACACATTTTTTACCCTAAAGAAGTAGTTGAACACTTTGAAATCTACTCTTATTCATATTTCCAAAATGTATATTACTTTCATGTAAAGCAGGAGCCATTAGCTGTTAATCTTAGCTAAGCAAAAAGACCTGATGCACGTCCACAACGTACTGCAGAACAGTCAAGGATAAAGGTAAGACTTCTGAAAATTTAGCTGTATCACAGCAGTGTCACCTTGTTACTCAGGTGCTTGGTTTAGCTTGGCTGACCAAAAAAAAATCTATAAATAACTTCTCACAAAAGCTCAAGGTTTGCTTTTATAATGCTGTTCAAATTTGTTTTCAAAACAAGATACAGTATGAGTTGTATACTTGCTGGCAGGCAGATGTTTTGACCTTACTCAGTCAAAAAAAATCCTTGTGCTAGTTTCATATTTAGAATAAACCTCTTCTGATATGCAAGGCAATTCTTCTCCAGAAGTATCTATTCAGCACAAACTTTTCATACATCTCACACACACACACATGCACGCACACACACCCACCCACACACACACACACACAGAAAAAAAACACACAGTTAAAGCATATATATTTGTAATCTTCCCTTGGCAAACAGACACAAAAGCGCACATAACCAAA
>JAPZDY010000002.1:2466300-2478671 GCA_029783645.1 Ctenochaetus hawaiiensis
CTTGGCAAACACACACAAAAGCGCACATAACCAAAAAAAAAAAAAAAAAAAACAGCCCCATATATGTCCATATATTAAAGTACAAACATGGAAACACACAAGTGTCCACACATCATACTGCACATTCCCCCACAGACTTGCTGGGTGGCAGACAGAGGGTTCATGGAGGGGAAAGCTCTTTAACATGCAGCCCTTCCCTCTTGGTTGCGGCGGGTCATGGGTTACAGTGGGTTGGACAGCAGTAACACACACAGGCTGGGACTAATCAAAATGCAGCGGGAGGGAGCTATAAAAGCCCCATTTAGCTGTCAAATAATCAATGTTTTTTAAAGCATATGTATGTCTTTGTTTCATTGCTTATTAGATCATCTGAATGTGTTTATTTTTATAATGATCTTCCCTTGGACGAGTTAACCCATGTGAATAAATCAATTGCTTTTATACAGAACACTCATTGAAAAATCTATATGGTATCAATGCCATTATATTGCATTCCCATGTGGCTTGAACATCACTGCAAACAGTATGCCAGGGAATCCTATCTGGTGCAGCCAGGTGTAAAACAATCTCGTCAGTGTACTTTATGGGA
The DNA here is from genome assembly GCA_029783645.1 of Ctenochaetus hawaiiensis. NCBI lineage: Eukaryota > Metazoa > Chordata > Actinopteri > Acanthuriformes > Acanthuridae > Ctenochaetus > Ctenochaetus hawaiiensis. The sequence continues at coordinate 2,466,890 of JAPZDY010000002.1, forward strand.
TATATTACTTATGACACACCGCATAAATCTCAACGGAATTCATCAGAGGACGCTTTCCCACCTGCAGAGTGCTACACCTGTGGGAAAGTTGAAGCTGCATGCCACACACTGACATGAGTTTGGCAAGCAGACTGAAAACATCACACTTGCCAAAAATCACCTTTTCTCCCACACATGGAGAGTTGCCTCCTACCTTATCTGACTGATTTGACTGATCTGACTGATCTGACTGACAGGGTCACCCCCCCACCAGCACCCCCACCGCCAAGGGTTCACACATAAAGAACATGAATAGTCCAATCTCCATGTATAGGTCTTACTTTCAGTGCATTCTGGCCTTATGTAATGCAGACAGTCTCCATTCTCAAGAACAAACTCCTCCTCTCAATCCCGAACCCTGCACCACCCCTTCACCTCCCCCTCTTCCATTAGAGCCCCTCATTGAGAGCCAGTTGCCGTGAAACAAGATTGGAGACTGAAGTGGCGGGAATCCTGTGATGCAGACAAGGACGGGTGGTAGGGGAAATAAGGGGAGATGAGAGGGAGTAACTGTGACAGATGGAGAGACACGTTGTGTCAGAGAGACATGAGGAGGAGAGAGAGACAGCAGAAGAGGAGGCAAAATGTAAAAACAAGAGCTGAATTCTTAGAAAACAAGTGAACCTGTAACCAACCAAAGGCCATGTGGCATGTGTAAACATATAGCAGGGTGAGATACGGGCCATTCTGTATTTACAGAAAAGACACAAGGTGTCTGGTGATTTTAGCATGTACACTATCATAATGCATGAGTCCAGTTCTTGAGCTTGGGTCAACTTACCTATGCCTGCTCAACCAGCAGCATATTTGATTTAAGATACCTTTACATAGTAAATTCTATACTATTTGGGGTGTCTTTAACTTACTGATTTCTTGTTCCAATCTTTAAAAAGTTGTTTTCAAGGCAAAGAAGATGAGATACATGTAGTTGGATGTGTTGACTGGGGGCAGATTCTCCACCATCCTATTACACAAAGGTGTATGCACAACTGCACTTCCTGTCTTGTTTTATGAGTAGTTTTTCAATGAAAAAAAGTGACCTTTGAGATATTTTTGTCTGCTTTTTGCATTGAAAATTTTCAGTTAACTCTGCTGGCCTTTACTCTGGTTTTTGCTACAATGCAACATCCATCCATTGGGTAAACAACTCCCAGTAGGTGTGATGACTTTAATATACTCAATCACTTAAAAATGTACAAAAATGGAAATTTGGCTCTTAACACATTCTGAATAAAATGGGCCCTTAATCCTCACAGCTCCAGGAAGAGAGAGGTGCTTTAGATCCAACGCCAGCCATCAGTCAGAAGAGGGTTTCAGCCTGTGAACCAGTGATTGATGAGGGCTTTAATGGGACACTGTGGAAACACACAGCTAGAGAGGAAATGCCCCCCATCACACAACCACTCTTTAGCAATAAGCATAGGACTAAATGGTCATTAAACAACATAGAGACAATGTCCTGGTGTGTTCGTGTGTGTGTGTGTGTGCATGCAAGCATGTGTGTGCATATATGTTTGTGAGCACATCCACAGTTAGTGCTAGCGTGCACATATTTATGAGAGTGTACGCATGGCTGTGTATGTGAGGATATGAAACTGGCTTGCACTAACCTACTAATGGGAGCATTTCCAATAAGAGACACTTGTACCACTCAGCCAGACGATAATGCAAACACAGGTCCATCCTATTGGTGTTTCTATTCCAAGACGGCCTGCTTTCTGAAAGCTAAATGGAGCATTAGCAGATGGTCTGTGTATTTTAGTGGAGGTTTTTTTCCATAGAAGGGCGCAGTAATTTATTTTCTGTGTAACTAGATAGCAGGAAGGGAGGAACAGAGGAGCCAATTGGATGAATTTAATGTACGAATGATCCATATCCACAAGAACAACAAGATTAAAGTACAAGTACTCATCTACACTGCCTGTTCACCTAAAATGAACTGCTGCCTACAGAATATGGGCACTTTAACACGCTATATCACAAAGTATGAATCCACAGTGTGATGGCGTCCTGTCAGTTCTTGTTTCAACATAAAATTCATGACTGTTGCATCATCTTTTTCTCTCCTCATCACGACCCACAAAGCAAAGAGTGCATGACAAAAAAGCCAAGCCTTTTTTTTAAATTGCCTGAACGTGAATCATGATGAGCATTCAAGTACCAGAGAGTTCCTTTGAAGTCAAAAAAAGAAAGAAGTGTTGAGTTGAAAGGGTGGAAAAAAAAGCTGTCCACCCTGACTTTCCCTCCTTTTTTCAGTCTCTTTGTGTCTCTGTGAACTTGCTCTCCTTGGATGAGACACAAAGGCTCCTGAGGAGAAAGGCCCCAGAATCACCGCAACTGCCACACACAGATCTTTTCAGTGGAGCCGGCCGTTGGAGCCATGAACCCAATGCTCACTCTCCCTTAATGCGTGTGTGTGTGTGTGTGTGTGTGTGTGTGTATGTTTGTGTGCACCCCCGCCTCATGTGATCTATGGCTTCTTCGTTCCAATTTAAACTAAAAAGAAATGTGGCCACCAAACAACTCCCATTGATGTGTGAGACAGCAAGAATTTCTTAGAGGAAAACACATCATGTGTATAAAATTTCCAAACGAACTGAAAAATTCAATGATTTTTTTAACTTAAAATTACAGAAAACTCACCACTCTTTAACCTGAGCAGATTCTTGTAAAAACTAAACACAACTTTTGCTACCTAGCTAACTGGCTAGCAAAATCTTATCACCACCTACAACAAAGAATAGATATAGCTTAGTATTATTTATGGCATTAGAGTAGATTTAACAACAACTCATTATGAGAAAAAGGTAAAAAATAAATGTAATTGTTAAAAATCTAAATATCACCAAATGTTTGCATGCAGTTTGTTCTAGCATTAACATTTTTGACATGCATTGATTTAATTTCCACTTCCTTTGTGTAGCTTCCTGACAGTTACAGCTGGACCTTAATAATGTTGAGATTGAGGTGCAAAGCATAATTACTAGCGAAGGCAAAAACATCTCACCACCCTTTAATTCTTCAATTGCCGTAACTTTTAAGTCTCTATTACACTGATTGAAAGCATAAGGCTGACATAGGCTAAGATGTGGTGAGATGTGGCACTTTCTGATTCCGTGACTTGAACAAAGGAGCACAAATTGTTCTTGGTATCCCCAACAATGTGCTCTTAAAGAACCATTGTGTGACTTGTTTGCCTAAATGAATCCTAAGAGGCCTGGGGACAGGGAAGACGAGGACTGCAATGAATGAGTTTCTACAGAGTCTTGGTTGCACATAGAAGAAGCTAAACTCTTGTGAAAACTTCCTAGTTCACTTCCTTGGCTGTGACCCCCGCTCGCACAATCCCACCCACAATGACCCAGCATGGGAATGCAAGAGCAGGAGGCGGGATGAGGCTGCCAGCAGCATTCCACGGCTCCGACTCCGGCAGATCCCAGAAACAAAAGCATCGCAAAGACAAGGCGAGGTGAAGACATGAAAGAAGAGGAGGGAAGAAAGAGGGGGATTATGGGTTAGAGTAGGAGAAGCAGGAGATAGGACAAGACCAAAAAAAAGGGGAGAGAAAGGATGTACAAAAAGGGAAGGTGGGTAAGAGGGGGTAATGTGTGTGTGTGTGTGTGTGTGTGTGAGAAAGAGGGAGAGAGGAGGGAGGCTTGGAGGCTGGACCCCACTCCTCTTCCCATGGTCTGCAGAGACACAGAATCACACCAGCTCCAGTTCTCACACAGTCCTGCCCTCAAACATCCGTCAGATCCCATTACTGCTGACGCAAGGCTCCCAAAGAGAACTGGAAGGGCATGATGAAATTGGGGTCAAAGAAAATTTGAAGGCACGTGATGAGGGCCATTAGGTTACAGGGTGTCTTGTAGAGCACGGACCTTTGTCTCTCTATCAAAGTGGCATCTTAAATTTAAGGCTATGGCTGCTGAGTGCTGTGATGTTTTCACTGCGGTTTGAAGGTTTGTTTTAGACTTCATGGCATTCCAGTCCCCCAGTGATTGATGTTAATCACTGAGGGTGCAAGTAAAACTCATTTCACATATTTATTTCACCCCAGCAATTAATTAAGTGATTGGGGCCGTTACTTTGTCACAAAATGATCTAAATGCAGGTTTGACTGAGCCTAGAGGCAGAAAAAAAAAACAAAACTAGCAGTTTTTGTGTGAACTGCTTCAGAACATGTATTTGCAGAAGCCCTGCTTTACTGATGCTTATGAAGACACTCATATTAACGACTGCAGGTACCTCGCTTATATAAAACATACATGCACGTGTTGTTGCTGAGCTGAATCGCCTGTGAGACCTCAGTTCTCTGCAGACATCATCATGTGCCTAAAGTTGCTGTTGAGACTCATTATGCACGTGAGTTTGACCATGTGGCCGTTTTTTTTCTCAAATTCTTCGCCCCCAGCTCTCCCCGCTTCTCCTCCTCCTTCCAAACCATTCCCTCCTTTATTTCCCCTCCTCCAAACTGAGGATAACCACAGGAGGTAAACTTTAAGAAGCTCAGAAAGACAAAGCATTTCCCTGAAAAGATGGATTTTCCAAAAAGCCACCAAACCCCAGGCTTTTTGTTTTCATACAGAGAACCAAATCATCTGCAGAGACATGACAGTCACGTTTTGAGGTTGTTTTTTAAGTAGCTATGGATCCGGGCATGCCCATAAAATTCAGCAAATGACCACATGCTGCTACTGGCAGCTATTGCCTCAAGGGCATTTGTAAATGTGTTTGACCAATCAACGCAATGCAGGTATATCAGTGAAATAATGTAGTAAATGTGCAATATACAGTATGTGTAATATTGCATACAATTTTATTCTTTAGAGGTGTTGCTGTGACATTAGTGCTTTTGCTTTTCTCTTTCTCTGTATTTTACAGATTAACCTCTCCAGCAGAAGGAAGTAAGTAGGCTTCATGCAAAAGCATTATTTTTTAAGTTGCACTAGGAATTTAATCTAGCAGGTAGACGTAATAAGTTAGTTTAAGCGAAATCCGTTTTACAGAAGAGAAGGTAGAATTAGTAGTGTGACACATTAGCCAGTCTCACAGTTTATCAGCTGTCATACCTGTACAAGAAAATTGAATCAGAAAAAAATGTGTGCACTGGTTAATCCTAATGCTGAATAAATAAATTGAACTCCTCCTATTTCAGAGTGATGATGTTTTCTTCCCTGTTTCAAAACCAGTCCCTCTTTGAATAGCACCTTCAAATAGTTTCAGGTAACTTTTTAGTCAAGTTCAACAATTTTCTTGCATTTGGATAACAGTTTTGGAAAAAATGGAGCAAAACAGATCAAACTTTACTTCAGACTGGTTTACGACAACACTTTTTGTAAAAGAAAATTGAAAAGGACATTTGCTTAGGTTGAAAAATTTGTAAAAGGAAGCCTCACAGACAAAAGCAAAAAAAGAATTAGTATTCAGCTAAATTTCCAAAGATGTTGTCAACAGACTGATTTTCCAATCAAATCCAGAAATACACAAAAACAATAAAAAAAGGTCCACAAACAAGTCAAACACTACACAAATTTGAACCTTTCCTTGTTCATAATGTAGTCTTTGTTTTCGTGCACATGTTAAACAGCATGACCCACCCCCATTATGTAAATATTTAAATCTGAAATGTTTTACATTTAAAAGTTTTGTTAAGTACATCAGCTTGCCAATGGAATTATAAAACTGTCATAAATAAGGTATTAATAGAGGCCAAAAGCTTTTCCACCCACTGTTGATACACAACTCTGTGACATACAAATCAAAGTTAACTTGAGGAGGGAAACATTGAGCACCATGTCATTCCTATAGATTCTTGATAAAGGCTAAAAAACTGCCAGAGCAGATATATTGTAAGAGGAGCTCTGTGGTCCTGCAGATTAATCAGGTCATTATGATGTCAAGCTGTCTAACCCGTGCTGGCCCAGTGGCACACTAACTCCTTTGACATGAGCAGTTTGGAATACTATGCACACACACATGCACCCATACGCACCTGCAAACCTGTCTGCACTATTACCTGCCCTGCACGTGCGGTTGTCATTAAAATGTAATTAAACACTCTGTACACTGTAAACCCATGCAGAACACCACCCCCACACACACACGCACACACACACACACACACACACTCATTCTCTATCCGTCTTACTACACACAGCACTGCTGCTTCTCCAATTCTGTGTATTTGCTTATTATTTACCAGGATAAGCAGGTTAAAGAACTGCTTCACATGGCATGAATGTAACCAAAATAGAGCACTGATGGTCCTGAGAGGGACAGAGGTTAGACAGATAGGAAGAGGGTGGGTGAGACATGTCCAGATATGCCCCTATACATTTGTTTTGTGTTTGTTTTTTCTGTAACACACTACAGTCAGGACTATATGCCCATATGTGGGCATGCCTGTGTTGTGTTGTTGTGTTGGAAAAGTGTCTCTCTCTGCAGTCAAGTGAGTGTGTGTGAATGAGAGGGAGTCAGTGAGAGAAATGGGTGTATATTTAGGTTGGCTTCGATGCGGTGGGACTCCACACTGCAGGGCCTGGCTGCCAGCCAAACTCTTCTGTTACCAAGGAAACATGCTGCAGCCTGGCATCTAAGGGGAGCAACCCAATTTAACCGTTTTTGGCCTTTTTCTGTTGCTGGGGCAAGCTCCCTGTGGCCCACACCACAGAGAGCTGAGAGCTCAACAGCATTACACAGGCATATGTAGATGTACACAACCTCCCTTGACATGCATGTATAGGCTTTGAGGCACATACATCCTCTACCACTGAAAAAAAAAACATTTAGCAATATAAATGAAGTTGCGGGATGGTTGCTGTTGTGCAGCAGTCATAGTGTGGTCAGGTTTAGGCAAAAAAACTACTAATGTTTAGGGAGGATCTTTGGTTTTACACCTTAGTTTTTGCATAGGCCAGAAAAACCAAATCCTCTGGAGCTAATGTTCTTTGTGTGACCTACCTTCAGTCTTCACCCCTTTTGGGGCCTTTTCACTCTTCTACTCTGTTGGGTGGAGCGATTACTTTGAGCGTCTAATATTGTCACAACAGGTTAATATTAGAAGAAGCTGAAAGCCTAGTGCATGTAACACAGATGCTTGAGTGTATCTAGACTACTTTCACAAGTGTAGGCCTTCATCTATGCTTACTGTGTCTCGCTCTCTCTCCACTCTCCATATAGTCTCTGGTCCTATTTTATTTAAATGGTCACATTATTTTTCTTTCTTTGTCCAAACAGGGACACAAATTTTTTATGTTCACCAAAAACAAAATCAGGTGCCGTTCTTCTTGCTGTTGTGAGGTCACCTTTTTCTGTCCTAATGCTTTCAGTTCTTCTCTTTTTTTAAACCAGTTAACAAACAGCGCTGTAGTGCACTATTGCCACCAACATCAGTGGAGTGTGGATTGTGTTTTGCATGCAGTCTCTGTTTACATTTGACTTTATTGAAAGCCTGATGCTATCATGCGCATCTGTATGAAACACAAAAGGCTGTGACAAAGCTTTAGCATTTGACCGCCTGGGAGTGGAACTGGGCTCACATAGGAAAATAAATTGTGGACTGCACATTAAATGATCATGTCAAAACATCCTCATGTACTATGCAAAGGGACGGTGTGAAATCAGTATGGATAGTGTTGCTGTCAAGGATACAGTGTTTTCACATTCTGAATAAGTGAGTATATCACTTAGAGTCATCATTTAAAATGTTTACATTTTGAATTGTGCGTGGGAAGTTGCTGGGCTGCTGTGAGAAACCAGAAGAAACCAGACATCTCAGTCTGTCAAAAGAGGACAGAAGAGGCCACAGACAGGAAGAACTGAGAGACCCAGCAGTGACCGTGATACCCTCTGGATGGAAGAGATAAGGACCACTGCTTTCTGTTCTGCTTTCCACCAGTCACTTCTATTCATTTCATTCCCACATTTCTTTTAACCTATATTTGATTTTTTTTTTTTATTTACTGAAAATATAAGTTTGCTGAAATCATAGTATTATGTGGTAATGAGATAAAAGTAAACAGTTTAAGATCCACAGACACTCACAGTGTTCTCTTTATTTATGTCAGAGCCCCCCCTGCTGGCTCAAATATTATTGATCAACTGGTCCACTAAACTGCTGTGTGACCTTGGCATTTGATATAGACAACCAAGACTCAGAGCTTTACCACGTTAATTTTTGAATCCATTTAAATACCTTTATTTTTATTGGAAAATATTTGGTAATAGACAAGGGCAATTATACAGTTGCAATGATATTTGCCATTCATGAAATGGTAAAAATATCTATTCTGACATGCTAAAGCCTTGGCTCATTACGCTTTCTCAGAGCTTAAACATGTATGAACAAGCTCAACAGTTCAGAGAACAAGTATAATTTCAGCTATGCACACAGTCTTTACAAGTATATATATATATATTTGCATATATGCATATGCATGTGTAGACACACGCCTACATGCCCATATGCACACGTAAATATACAGCATTTTCATTAAAATAATATTATGCACATTAAAACCCTTGTATTAAGTACCAAAATGTTATATCAGCAGAATAAATTAACTGATTTTTAATATGCAAAAACATGCTGTTATTTGTTTACATTCATCGATTGTACTGCAGCTTGTTTCATATCATCCACAAATTGGTTCCATAGATTCACAGCTTTTACCAAAATGCACTTTTCAGATATTATGTGCCTTTGCAAGAAATTACACAGTGTGGTTTGTACATGAGATGCCTGCATTTAGGCACAGTGACATGCTGAATGTGACATTTCTATCAGAGTTTTTGTGCCTTGAGAGACATTGTTAAATTTTGCTAAAATGTCTCTGAGCTTCCGCCCATTGTGCTTGATAACAAAGCAATGCTGAGTTTAATTCCCTTTAGGGCCGTGACCTTTCATCAGTCCTTACATGAAAAGTGAACTTGCTTTATGTGAACATGAAGAGAAAAGAGCAGAGAATAATCATGAAAGCAGGAAAAAAAGGAAGATATGTGCTGGAAAGAGGCGGCCCCTTTCCAGTAACTTCACTGAGTTCCTCTTTCTGTTTAAGTCGAACCCTCTTCATATTTCACTTTCAAAACATCCCTCTTCCTGTTTTAAAGGCTCTCAATCTGCCTTCAAATAAAAGCACAAAACACACACTCACAATAAACCCTCCCTCCTGTGTCAGTGTGACCACACACACACTGTCCTCCGGGCACACACTATGATAAAACATTAAACCCTGGTTGAGGTGGAGACCTGACATGTGTGGAGGTGACAGTGCTCGCTGTGTGTGTCTCTGAGAAGCTGTCACTCAGAGCATCGCCTCCCTCTGCTCCTGTAGAAAAAGCTGACGCTGTGACATGTCGCCTTAGGGATCCCACAGACCTGACTCAACTTTAAAGACGTGAGAAACAATAATGTGGTTTGTAAAACAAACACTAGTATAACTACTGCTTATACTCGTTTGTGTACCTGATACACACACACTGATGCAAATGTATGTGTCCCCATGGTGATATCCCCCCCTTTGAGGAACAAACTAAAAGGAAAAGCATTTTTTAAATTACTGAATATTTAGTTCTTTCTATTATTAGGTGGATCTTTCATTTAAAAAACAAATTACAGCAAAGTAGTGAAAAACAATGTTTGTTTTTAGAGAACAATGTTGATTTCAGATCTTTTCAACATTCAGTAGTGAGATTTCCCAACAACTTAACATTACTCGAGTGCTTATGCATAGGTGTCTTTCCATGTCATCGTCAGAATGGCCTGATACAGAGATATTTTATCACATAGTGTAGTATGTTTAATGAATTGTGACCTATATGGAGAGGCTGAAAATGAGATGGCTGTCAAAGAGCCAAATGTCCAGTGGAGCTGTCAAACGTGTGTGTGTCTGTGTGTGTGTGTGTGTGTCTGTGTGACAAAGAGAACCAATGTGGGGGCAGGGCAGCAGGTCCTGTCACTTCCATTTCTCTGCTTTGCTTGCTATCTCCCCTATATTGTAAAAGAAAGGGACACCAGCCAAGACGCCATCAATGTTCATACACACACACATATAAATGCACACCCACGTAGCGAGAGAACAGCAATTTATTTAGCAGTCAGGGCCTGGGAGCCCGGGCCCCCCTGCTGTCTCCCAGCCAAGCGTGAGTCCTGGCCCAGCAAACAGAGCAACTTTCACGGGTGGCTGCTGGTGAGCGCAGCTCTGTCAGCAGCATCAGTGCCAAGGAGCTGACAGGTGGAAACAGAGCAGGACTGATGGCTGACGCTGGACTCTTTCTCCTAAAAACATGGGACATTTGTTACACAGTGTGTGCTGCAAGGAAGCTGGGACTTTGACCCAGCCCCCTTATTATTGGTCATTTTGGAAAGGCAGCAGTCTAAGGACTTGCTGCATTTACTGTAAAGTCACTTAGTAATGTGTGTTATCTGGAGAGCTAAATCAAAATGAAACACCACCCCTCTCTCTCTCTCTCTCTTTCTTTGAAAGTGTATATATATGTGGTGTTATCAAAAAATCAATGTATACCATGCATTACTGTTTGTAAGTTATTTTATATTTTTTATCAGAAAGTTAATTATTTATCAAGCAAATACAACAGTTGTCCAATCCATAATAAAATTAGTTGTTTCTAGGTTTTTTAATACTTTTTATTGTCCATTATTTACTGTTTATGATGTGTATTTTAAATGTATATTTTACCCAAATTGATGATGTTTTAGCTCATAGTACATATAATAAAGATATCATAAATGTTGTCCTAATGTTGTTTGCAACAGAAATCTACAAGTTTTAACAGAGAGGGAAAATTGAAATGTCAGCATGCAAATACTGACATCAAGCACACAAATTTTAGTGACGTGTTCGTATATGCATTTGAGTAAATGAGGTGGAAAAAGTAGTAGTACTACCCTATTTTGTTATATTGTGGTACTTTGAGAATTGCAGTTTTTTAAATAATAATTTGTTTAAATATAATTTTGTTTAATAATAACTTCATTTGCTTTTTCATCAACTTGGAGCATTTCTACTGATACACTGATAGTTCTTTGCTCACTCTCACATAGAGAGAACTACTGAGGATGCTCTGTTTTGACTTATTAATAATGTTGCTATGCTGTGTTGCTTAAGGGCATGTCTTAAAAAAATAAAATAAATTAATGAAACATTTCACATTGATCCCAGAGTAACGTAATGTGCAAAAACACACTTCATCTTATACTATTCACAACAGTAAGGCTCATTTCAGTAATGTCTCTATCTTTTAAATTAGCTTAATAAAGCTGAAGGGCATTTCACACCCCCTCAACCACAGGCATGCATCCGCACATACCCGTCTAATCACATCACACTTAGCTTCAAGTGACTGTAAACTGCAATCATGTTATATGTTTACAGAATATGTTTGTTGCAAAGGGAGCTAAAAAAAAGTGCTCGGGGATGATGTCAGTGCTCAGGTTACATTCGGGCGAACTATGTTTCGCAAGGTGAGATGCTAATGTGTGCAGAGGGTGAAGAATCCTGACTGAAGCGTTAGAGTTAGCTATCTGGTTTCTTCTCTCAGAGTTCAGCACAGGAGACAGAGCCAGAATAGCACTGCTGATTGCTTTGCAAGAATCCTGTAAAATGTTCTTTATACAAAGGTGTGAGGTTATGTACAGTGGCACTTTATGTCACAAAAGGACATTCTTATCATGTGAACATAGAAAGCACCTGCAGGTATTTTACAACCCCTTATGAGAAGG
>JAPZDY010000002.1:2485335-2495602 GCA_029783645.1 Ctenochaetus hawaiiensis
GGGATAGGCTCCAGCCCCCCCCCCCGCGACCCTGCAGAGGATTAAGCGGTATAGAAAATGGATGGATGGATGGATGGGTTTTTAATTGAGGCAGAAACAGACATTCTATGGCTATCTATTTAGTCACCAACCTCATTTAGAAAAACACTCATTTTAACAGTAAAAAACAGGAGCTGCTGGTCAATTTCAGGTAAGTTAAGGTCAGGTAGTCAGTAATCCAGGGTTTAATGCAAAGATCTTCCCCTATCACTTTGAGCTTGTCTCTCAGTGGGGGGGTCAGATAGTCTTTACTTCAACAGATTATCTTTCTATGGTACTCATTATGGATAGGTATTATATATCAGTGTTACACCACAAAAATTAAGTGCAGTAGGCCATCTGGTTCATTACTTGTTTCAGATCTTGGCTGACCGGAGGTTACAATGGACTCCACCTAAATCTCCAGTGAAAATAAATCAATACTTTCTAAAGTATTTTGTTGTCCTGAACCTCATACCGAACAAAATATGCAACATAAAATAGATACGAGCTATAAATGCATCTCTGTATGACTTCAATTAAGTGTTTTATGTTCCACCTGAATGTCTTGCTTTGTTTCTGAGACTTTACAACCTGTGGGCTCCATCACAATCCCCTGGATTTTAAAAAATTATAAGTGAGAAATTCTCTTGGCATGCACCTAATATTTTAAATACACTCTTTAAACATTACACAAATAATAAATTCTGCTATATTATGCTGAAACCAGGGGCGGGGCTTCAGGGGGGCTGGGAGGGCGAATATAATGTTGTGCTGCATGACTGGCTTTATCTTCACTCTCACATCTAACTTCATGATGCGCAAATTTACAAGTGGATCGCCGATATTGTCTCCAAGTGTATTTTGGGTAAAACTTGTCACCAACCGTCAACCAGCGTCATCATCAGTCACTTGTCAACAGATTGCAAACTAGGTGGAGCATTTTTACGGACTAAGTAAACATGAGTGGCACTTCACATGAGCATAAAAGTGGAGCGGCAAAGCGAAAAGAAAAGGAAAAAAGAGAGCAAGGAAAAGCCAAATTACAAAAACTGGACACATATTTTGTTCGTCATCCTGAAGATGAACCCGACTTTTTTGTTGGCAGCGATTCAGGCCCGCCAAAAAATGTTTTTGTTGTTCTCTTGGTTTGTTATACTTCATGTCCGCTTGATGGACTTCAAAATGACATAGTCGTTCTCCGTGGTGCCGAAGCTTGTAAGCCCCGCTGTTGCGGGCATGTGTATGTTGTAAAATGATGTTATCATTAGCTTTATTATTTGGGTTTAAAGGGCCCGGTCATGTGCCCCGCCCCCGGCCCGGCTCTGATTTGTTCCACTAGTGGCTGAAACATTACATTTCACATGTCACTTTTTTTCATTGAAACTTTACATTTCTGAAGTTCAATGCTTGCTAACTTTAAGCATAAAGACACTCTGTAAAAATTAGGAAAAGGTCATGTTTTGGCCTAAAATACTTTTTTTTTCCAATAAACACAGCTGAAAACCTTCCCAACAGCCTCAGTTACCCACTTAAAACTTAGCTGGAAGTTGTCTTAACTCTGCTGCTTTACAGCTGTCTTGCCTATGAGTGGAGGTTAGTTAGTCTTGCTTCTGTCTTGCTTCCAAGTGGAAAAGAAACTTAATCTTTTTATGGGCACACTAAGATATTTGTCTTAGTAACATCAGCATAAATATCAGCAATATGCAAACCTTTTTGAAAAAAGGAGGCATATTGTATGTATGTTTAGGCTATGCAGAGCTATGACAAGCTCAAGTTAGGAGCAAATTGCACAGAGTGAGAACACATTTCGTCAGAATGCCAGTCCGAAAATTAAGTCACATAATATCATGGAAAACACACACTCAGAGATCAGAAGCTGTTTGCACTATTCCCTATTGATTAATTATTCATTACATACTGTACTGTAGTTCTTAGTATCATTATTTTTTTTATTGATTTTTTGTGATCAACTTTACTTGTCACATTATACTGTGTGTTAAGTATTGAGCATAAGAAAACTCAGTGGTGAAGTCACACTGCTGGCTCAAGTCATTCAGTTTTTTACTCCAGGTGCTTACAGAAAAGGCTTCTGCAATAATCGTGGTTTTCATTTGGGATGATTATTTTGTAAAACAAAATGTGTATTATATTTTTTTGCCACAGAGCTTATTTTCTGCAAAAATCCAAAACCTATGGGAAAATTGTACTGTGCTTTTGTTTTGGTTTGTCCAGTAAAAGTAAGTCATCTTTTTATGACAAGTTCTTGAGTTATTTAGAAACATTTTAAAGTCCACCTTTTGTGATCAATTAATGTGAGGATCAGTTCATGAGAAATGATATATTATTAATAATTAATTATTATTAATAGTCTTAATATTTGCTTTCAGCTACATTATTGTGCTAAACTGTTGCTACACACTACTTGTAAATGCTCACAAATTCTAATAATTTCGTACTGATGTAAACTAAATCAACAATCAGGGATTAGAGGCACATAATCACAGTAATAAAACCAGGTATGTGGAAGATTTGTCGGGCATGTCTGGACATTAAGAACTTTAAAGCAGCAGCTGAAGAATGCAGTTAGGAATCTAAAAACTGTGTGTATGTACTAATGTGTGTGTGTGAATGTTGCGCATGCCTTGTGCACATTTGTGTGTGTATGTGTGTGTATGTAAGTGAGACTACCATGATACAAGATGGACCATCTGTTACCTAGAGTTGGACTGCAAAGATGCAGTTTCTCACGGCCAAGAACACTCTGCCCCGAATCATCAATGATGATCGATAAATCTTTTTTTTCCACAGCAGGTGCTTACACTGAGCATTTGAACACATTTTTATATTCTAATGTGTGGCTTGGTGAAACATTTCACTCTTGTTCAATGGATGAAACACCCTTTGCACCCGATGCACCGAAACAAATGCTAAGCCACATGAAAGGAAGTGACTGTAAAGTAGCCAAATGACTAAAACATCTTGTGCAGAGTAAGGTCATAACCTCTCATTAACGACCTGGCCAGTGTTTGGAACAGCTGTCAGATATGGTCTGTGATAAGAGAGACACATTTGGAAATGGTGACATATTAATGTGATTTCACACAGGGCTGAATTTCTCAATCTAAACTTTTAAGCCTTGAACTAAATGTCATATGTGATTCTGTCTCCAGTCTATTTGGCAATTGTTCAGAACAGCTGTGAGACATATGTAGCGTGTAACGAGTATACAGTTCAAACCACTATATGTATACATATGGATATATGTATGTGACCTAATTTCTGTTTAAAGTAAAATGTTGCTTTTAAATGCAAATCCTTTGCCGTTACACAAATAAAGATATAATTATAATCTCTTACTATAAAAGTCTAAAGGTGTACAGTTTGTCTCCTGTTTTTGATCAATCAGGACTAATTGTTCTGACACGATCATGCAGTCATGTTGGTGTTGGTAGTGTTAGTGCTCTTGTTTGGGTCTCTCAGCCTCATAAAGATCATGTTTCTGTCATGGTCAGAATCAAAAATATGCTTCTCCCTAAGTATATATACATTGGAAAACATCTTACTAATGTGTATTATGTTTGTCATATTAACAATCTTGTATTTGGATGTCATCTTGTTGGGATTAAAAGCAAGATGTAAGATATGCACTGACCTGGGAACAAGTATGTTTGATTTATATTGTACAAAACTTAAAACACAAGATACACCACCTCAGATAACAGTCTTGGGAGTTGCTGAAAGGTGCATGTTTTAACTGTTGATGGAGCTGAACTCTTAGCTCTTGCTTCAACACTCTGAAGTAAGCAAAGTTTGTCCCCGATCTCTCTCTCAGTTCTAAATGCTTACACTTGAAACTGATAGTGATTTTTTGGTAAAACCTGGTAAACAGCAACAAACAAGCATACTTTCTCAAATGTGAAAGTGCCCAAAGATTTTTTACAGATTTACTCAAAAAACCGACACTTATTAATTTGGCAAGGATCTACTCAGCTGTGTTAGAAGGAGACATAATCTTTTGGAAACACTGACCTCACTGCTCCTGATCAACTTTCCATGATGTGCAGGGACGATCAGCATTTGGAGTTGATATTCCCTCCAGTTTGTTTTGGAATTGATAGCCCTGACTTTATTTTCACTGCATGTGACAGACAGGGATATTTTGAACAACTCCAATATTAATCATAGAAAATAGCCATTCATTTTGCATTGATATCTCTGAACTGACATCTGAAACTACACTGTGTGGTGTATCTTCTTTAAATTGATCTCAAAATGTTTGCCAAAGAAAAAGCAAAAAGTCTGCACTGTGCTGCTCCATCCACACAGCTCTGTCATTCCATTCCTGTGAGACCATGATGAATGCAGACAGCAGTGGTATCGTGATGGGACAGGAAGTTGGGATATAGACCCTGTCTGGCGCCTCAAAGACTACTCTGTACCATCGCGGGACGTAAAAGATCCAGATCATGACATGACCTCTTGTCTGTGGTGACAGCGTAACACGATGATCACAAACTTCAAAACATGCTTCACAACATAACTTTAATCACTGATGTGAGCCTCACACAGTAAGAGCACTGAGCACAGTGGTTAGTGGACTGAAAATAACAGATCTTAGATATCACTAATACAGCTGCATCGAAAGTTTTCCTCATGAAGACTATAAAAGGCTGAAATGAAAATTGAAACCTTAAACCATCCCAGTGTCCAACTACTGCACTTGGATGAGTAACCCAAAATTATCTCAGCTCTATAAAAATGATTCCCAATAAAATGACCTCTGTTGCTTTTTTGGCAAGCCAGCAGCTCTGGAGTACAGTGAATGACACCTCATTAGCCCACCGCAGCCTAGAGGCCAACGCACCAACATATCTGTTTCTTTGCATGGTTAGTCCTGTTTGTGTGGGTACCCTGGTACCCTCAGAATAACTACAAGGGGTCACAGTGTTGAGTGAGTTCATGTTAAATGACACATAGGCCAACACAGTCATATAGACACACAGACAACAACACCCCATTAGGCCTGCTCGAGTTGTAGGCGACAGCCTGGGGGATTTGTCTGTATGAGTGCCACAGCTTGAGTGCATTTATGGCCCCCAGTTCAGGGCCATGAAATAAAGGCTCCCCCTGGACTGGTGCTAGCTCTGGTTAAGCCCCCTGTGAAGTGGAAAGTTCTGATCTATGCAGATGAGGTTGTGCTATTCAGGTGTTCACCAAGTAACACTATTTTATTTATGTTATTCATTTATATCAACTGTCTTTTATTTCAACTGAGACATGGCCAAGACGGAAACAGAAACAGTTATAGACAACCTGAGTAATAACAACTGAGAAAACAGAGAAAATAAACCAAAGGTATAAAGATTCTTACTTCCAGGACACATTGCAAACCTCAAGCAGTTTGTGTGAATTGCAAAACCTCTTGCTTTCATTGTAAGTCTTTAACAGGTTAGAGAACAGCTGACATGAGCAGGATTGGGGTTAAAAGCAGCTGCAATGGCACATCATCTCAGGATTTTGAGTGTTGCTAATATTTCTAGTATGATGCGATTATTTCCAAGCAAAAATAGCTGAGAAAAGGATCTTTCCATAGACACAGTGATGTCAAAGACTGCTAGAGATAACACCACTCTGTTAACAGTTTTCATATCTCTATCTTGAGATTATGTCTCAGACCTGAAAAATTTCAGTGTAGGGAATTTTTCAGTGTTCTCTTTCTGTTTATGTCTGTTCTGTCTTTTTCTGTCGCTCTCTTACTGAAAGCTTGAGATTAAAATGTGTTGTTCTGTTCAAAGGAGATAGACATGTGGTTTGTTTGTGGTGATGATATAGTATCAATTTTGAGTTCATATCTGAAGACATGTTTGTTTATTTGTCTTTTAACATGAAATGGTCACCATGTGTAGTATCACCCCAATGAAAAGTGAGTGTAGGACGTACCATTACAGTGAATTGCTGTCTCCCTGACAAATAATAACCACTCACTGCAAACTGAGTTTGCCTACACAAGGAAGACGTTTGCTGATATGCTGACAGTTAAACCACAGTGTGGCAGAGGCTTTGCAAGCTGTTTGTGTTTATGTGTGTGTTATTGATAGTATGTCTGAGTGCAATGTGTAATCTAATCGGAGCATCAGACCCATGCGTGTATTTACTCAGACATCTCAGACCAGTTTGTGAAGCGGTAATAAATCTCTGTAAGAAGGTCAGTGGTGGTGAAGGAAGAATTCAAAACTTTCGCTTATGTAAAGAAGCCAAACCGCACAGAAAAAAAATACTCATTTTAAAATTGAATCATCCTGAGTTGAATACTTGAATCAGGAAAATGACTTAAACATTATCAATGACATGTTCCTAGAGTGTCAACTGTAAGCATTTCACTGTTGTAGTTAGTCAAGAAGGAGCAAATGTCCCATATTTGATATATTCTTTGGTAGCTGAATTTGTAATAACTGCTGCTCATGTTTTTTTAAAGAAAATCTTTATTTGTGAAACTTTCCTGTATCTGTCAAATAATGTGCTATACTACAATTTTTCCCTTGCTGTAGCAATAATAGAAACACAGTATTTGTACCACATACTTGAATGAATTTGTCTAACATTGCACCACTGAGAGAGGCTTAATAAACAAAATGTTTTTAATGCTTCAGTGATTAAATAAAATACATAAAAGAAGAAATAACGTGTTTTTTATCAATAAAATCAAAGTATTTCTCCACAGTACTTCTATTTTTAAGTTATTTATTTAATTATTCAACCATAAAAATCATAAAAGCCTTTATAAAGGCTGACATTCACCTGCGTGACTTCTGAAGATTTAGTATCTTTGTGAAAATGCCAAAATCATCATATGTAACAGGTATGCTAATTTCAAACGATAGCAGCATTAATATGAAGTAGTGATATCACTGATAGGAGGTTTTGAAGTGCAGAGGCACTTCTTACTCTACTGGCCCTCTTCACTTTTTCCATGTGTGTGTGTGCACATGTGCACAGTAGTAGTGACAGAGCCATAAATATGTCAAGTGGGGTACTACTACAGTCAAGGCAAGAAATATGTGAATGACTGAGAGTTATTATCTTTATCTGTGACACTTCATGTCAGTGCTTTTCATACACATACTATATATGCATGTGTAAGCCAACATGTGTGTATGTGCATGTGTGTGAGTGTGTGTGTGTGAATGCCCTTTGCAGAAGCAGCTTGTAATCAGCTGTTAAAGTGGGCTCTGTCCCATCGCAGTAGTTGAGAGCGGAGCTGTGTGCCGGCCAGTGAAAGGTCTTTGCATGCTGATCCGTGCAGCAGCACTGAAGTTGGAGGACAAACAGGACAGAAATTCAACGTGCACTTCTTTGGCATATTGATTACCTGCATGTTGTTATCTTAAAGAATGAAAGTGTGAATGTGGCACATTTTGTGTGTTTTGTTTGCCTGTTTTTAGGACACCAGAGACTATTGGAAACCAAGTGCAAAAGGTAGGACTTGGAGTAAATAATCAATATCTAATCATGGTATATATGGAGTGATATTCAATGCTGCTGCTTTTTAATGCTGCTGCTGCCACTGTTATTAGAAAATCGCGTCTGGCAAAAGATGTAATAGAAATGACCAAATATTAAATGTAATCTAAATTTTGTCTCCTACATTGTAAGCACAATTTGTTGTTAATATTCAAGAATTTGAGGGTTTTACATATACACTACTAATTTGTTTAGTAAAATACTGTCTGGCGTATTCATTTTGCTGTACCACATATGCAAAAAATGGTACAAGAAAACTGGAAAAAAGCATGACGGTAAATAAGAAAAATGAGGTTGTAGTAGGCAAGCTAATCAATAAATTTGATAGCAGAGGGGTAATAACGAAAGTTATCTTACTATTTTAAGGTGTCCTTTGATTCTCTGTCCTCTGCTGGAATTAGACCAGGGACAGTACAGTGAGATGGTACAGATCTACCTATAAGGCTGCCAGGACACCTTTTTGGTAGCTTTGTCATGGCAAATCTTATAGCTTTTTATTAAATCTTATTAAAAAAAATTAATAAACTTGCAGTACACATGAAATATTAAACTGTCTTACATATATAATGTACCTATAGCTTAATACAACAGTCACTGTCGTTGATCACGGCACTGGAGTGGAGCTGAATTT
The DNA here is from genome assembly GCA_029783645.1 of Ctenochaetus hawaiiensis. Classification (NCBI taxonomy): domain Eukaryota; kingdom Metazoa; phylum Chordata; class Actinopteri; order Acanthuriformes; family Acanthuridae; genus Ctenochaetus; species Ctenochaetus hawaiiensis. The sequence goes on from JAPZDY010000002.1 coordinate 2,493,509, forward strand.
GGTCCTCTGGATGAGATGAATACTAAAGCAGTTTAACTGCATTTTGATGGTTATGATTGTGTGTGACAATTAAGACTTTCTTTTCTCTTTTACAATGTATATTTTACAACTGAGATACTGAGAAAATGATCAGTTATAACTTTTTACTTTCTGGAACTTTTTAAAAATTACATACCTGTCAGTACTCAACATTCAAAAAGTCATTTATACAAATTATGACTATATCATAATTATTAAGTGCAGAGGCAAATGCTGAAGTATGGCACAGATTCTGAATTAAATCAAATAAAGTTTAATACTTAAAAAAGAATTATACCATATTATTCACATGGTAAGAATTGTATATGCCCCCCCATTTTATTATAGCTGTTCCTCAAAGTACTGCCTTGACAAATGTTAAGCTTGATACATGTTGCACATTTTTGTTTTTTAACATGTAAGCATAAATACATTACATAGTGTTTAATGTGTCGCCAATGATGTTGGAAATCAGAGTGTTTATAATTGTACATAACTGCCACAGTTGTGGTGAAGAGCTGACCGTCAAAGAGAGGCTGAGAGATACACTAAATTTTAAACAAGGAGATAATGGCACATATTTTCAGACTGTCAGTCCTGGTAAACATTAACACTGCTGCACCTGGTTACTCACATTAAAAAATCATATCAGTAGTAAAAAAAAGAGCCAGACAGAAAAGATTAAACCATTCTTATACCCTCTCCATACAATACTGTGTATTCCAATACATTTGCACATTTTGCATTTTATTTACTATAATGGCAGTGCAATAACTTTGTGTGTTTGTTCCCTAAAGGTTATTTAAAAGGCATTTGCATCGTTCTTTTGGTGTTTGGCTAAAGATGATTGAGTTAGGTCTGGCTGACGGCAGCCTAATCGACGAGCTGATGGAGCTGACGGCACAGAGCCTCGGTCAGAGGGAGATCCAGGAACACTTCAACATCATCAAGGAGATTGGCCGAGGAAAATACGGCAAAGTGCTGCTGGTCACACATCGTTTCAAGGGTAAGACTGTACTCTCATTTAATTTTTTTTTGTAGTAGAGAATCTCCTTTTAGTGATTCTTTTTTTTCCCCAATAGGGTTCAAAAAAGTATAATCATTCTGCTCAAATTTTTTAAGCTGCTTTTCCCCAGATTAACACAAGACTGTAGCTAATGTGTTCTTTGACTTATTTGACAGTGAGTTGCCTGGAGTTAAATGTTAAACAGATTGGTATTTACAAGAGCAGATGACCAAGTCTTGTTCCCAAATACTCAGCCAGTGGAAGATATTAAACAAATTTAGTTCTTCATTAAAACTACTAATGTGTTTATTTTTTGTATCTATAAGCCCGAAAACAATTAAAATAAATTTTTGTTTATCACTTGGCTTTCAAATTGTTACGTCATATAAAAGAGCAAGCATTCTCTTTCTGCAAGAGAAATAATTTTCCAAAACTTTCTAGCCAATGCAAATATGCTGTTCTTAAACAAAGTTCAAATCAAAGTTGCAACAATAAATAAATTGTAAGCTAGTGAAACAAATAGAGGGATACAAAGAAAAGGTCACAAAATCACTTCTTTAGAAAAAGACAAGGTGGGTGACAACACTCTTTTGACTGAATGAGAATCTTGAACCCCAGATGGAAAAGGAAAAGAGCTGAGCCACAGTGAAGCAATGGCCAGGTTATTGTAGACAAAAGAGAGAGCAGACTCAGAGCCCTGGCTGTAGTAGGGCCGGCAGCCTTGGGGCCTTGAGGCTTTGAGTTTGAGAAAAAAAGGAGAGGGAGGTGGGGTATTAGTATGTTTATGACCTGTTAGAGAATTAAGGTTGCGGAAAAGCCATTATCTGGTATAACAGAAAATTACTACAGTGTAAAGTGAGAACCTTTTGTCACCTCACACACACACACACAACGTCTCCAGCTGCATTTAAATCTCTCCTTAAAACATTTTTTGTGCCAATTCTTGAAAATACTTGATACTTGTCCCTGTTCTTATTTGTTTATACTTGTTAGGATCTGGGTACGGGGAAACAAAGGCCAGGACCCAAATTGCAGAGACAGGCAGAAAAGTTTATTTACAAAGTACCAAA
>JAPZDY010000002.1:2503606-2515167 GCA_029783645.1 Ctenochaetus hawaiiensis
TTATTATTATTATTATAACTTTGTACATCTGTTGTGAAGAATATGCCCCTCACATACGCAAAATCAGTAACACAATGTATTTCTTCTTCTTCTTCTATTCACTGCTGAGTGATGTTTAACCCTAAAAGAAACCCTCAAAGATGACTTGCATCTGTGCAAAGTTTCTTACTAGAGAGTTGTTTTCATATTGCCCTGGAGACAGAGGAGATGTCTGTCCTAAAATCTGAGATTCAAACAGACAATACTGATTTGGTACTTCACAAATCCAAAACCAATAGTAGTCAGAGATATTTGTAACCTCCAGCCTAGAGCCCACATGTCAGTACAGATTTTAAATTAACACAACCACTGTGTCAGCCACTGCCAGTGAGAAGCTAACAAGCCAACTAACAATGTTAACAATGAAATATGACTCACACTTGTCATTCTGATACCTCTGCATGTCGTCTATTTTGTTTACCAACATACATTTCATCTGATTTTGGGTCTGATTGAGACACTTTTCCTCTATTGCTAACTGTTAGCCATCTTGAGGTGCACTGCTCTTTCATTGGTCAAAAAGTGCAAGCATTGTTGATGGGTGGGGAACAATTCTTGTAAACTGATAGATCCAGAATTTTTCAATGAAGGAGAAAGAAGAAGAAGTGTAGATGAATGTACAGCCCCTTTTAATGTTTTACTTTTTATTATGTTTTATGAAGGACAGTCATGTTAAAAATATTGATCGTAACAAGTCTTTCTTATATTCTATATTATTCTTATATTCTAGTTATAGTTAAGTGGCCAGCTGACCACAGATGAAGAAAAATGTAGATAAAACACAAGTTTATAGTTTGTCTTGGTTTCCCATGGTATATCATTCTACCATGTATCAAAGGCCCACTTAGAGAATAACCCCAGTCAAATAAATCACATTTGCAAAACGTGTTTTTAGATTAAATGAGTGGTAAAAATGAGTATTTTTTTTGGAAAATTAGCCTATTCACATTTTCAGTTAGATAAGAAGAGCAATTCAGCTCTCATATCGTTGCTTTAAGAAGCTAGGAGGTGACTAACCTAGCTTATCATAAGCTGGTCACAACTAGGATCTAGCTCTATTGATAATGCACAGACAAGAGTGGCACAAATCTTCTTATCCAAATGTAAAAATGAAAGACATAAACTTTTCCCCAAAACACATATTCAGTAAGAGAATAATCATGTTCTATTTGTAGATTTAGATACTTATTTGTAATCTTTCCAGACTCTGTTATGTTATACCATAATTTTAAGAGGTAGTGTTGAATGTGTAATTTTACATATTTGTAGCTATAATTTGTGTAATGGCATATTTTTAGAATAACGCTTTATATTTGTATAAAATATTTTTTTAATTAAAACACGTGATGGCCACTAAACAGCTGATCAGCAGAGAGATTTTGGATTGAAGCTCTAGTCAGATCTGCCAGCAACTCAAATCTATATGACTTTGTTAAGTACTCCTCCAAATAACTATCAAAAAAATAAAAGAGGAAAATTTAAAAGATTTCCCTATAAGACGTCAGCTTGAAAATATTGTGGTCCGTCATTGCTAGTGTACTTACATCTTATTTTCTTACAAACAGGTATGTTGATACAGGTGTCCAGAGCCCTGGATGCCTGAAGCATACTTCTGTGATAAGCCAAATCATCAAAGAGGCAAAGAGCAACAATAGCAAACTCTCGGTATAATGATGGATCTTGCCAAAGCCTTCCAAGTTTACCTTGCCAGCTGATCCAATATGCATTCAAGCACTGCTGAATACCATTGGGAGAAGTCAAGCTGTCACACATGGAGCTGCTGAAGATCAGGTTCACTGGAGATCAGGTAAAATCTTACCATAAAATGTTACCACCAAATGGCAGATATTCAAAAGGGGCATCATGGAATTGCATAGAATTATCGCATTATCTGTTTGTGACTGCTTATCAATTACTAAAGGTGGATGTAGTGAAGTGTAGAGTGTCAAAAGCAAACAACGCAGCAAAAATCTGGCCTGCAGAGTCTTCATGGACAATGCAATTTTGAAGATGACATCAATCAAAGAAGCACAGTGGATTTGAAGCTTGCTGTAGAAAAATAGTGGTAGGGTCACAGATGCAACTCAAAGAAGGAAAATCTAGGGGCCAAAGTATCATGAAAAGGAAGGTGATTTAAAACATCTTCAGTACCCAAGAAGCTGAAATTCCAACAATCCACAAACAGGAAATTCTATGCCTTGTAAAGAAAAACGACTTAACATAAAGGACAGTGGCTTAGAGACGCTATGGCTTCCCTAACACCTGTCCCACCTGACAACAACTAGTGGCTTGGAAAGTTCTGACATTTTGTTTCTAGTATGGCACTGTATCCACACCCACAATGGCCTCTCCTGCTTCCCTTTCATAACCATCCTATGACTCGAGTAGGAGGCAACTGAGAAACTGCAAAGGGTCAAAGCCAAAGCCAAGAAAAAGAAAGAAAAATGTCTTGGTTGCCAAATTCACAGTGCCCTGGGATGTCAGGCTAACCATTTCTCATCAATGAAAGAATGCCATGTAGCTGGATCCAGTAACTGGGTTCTCGTCAGAGAATGGCAGGCAGCCATATTTCTCATGGAAGTCAGCTACTGCAGTTTCTCAGCAACATCAGGGCACCTTTAAATAAGAAAAGCCGCTGGCAAGGGGAGAAATGCTTGTGACCTCAAGATACCTGCTGAGCAACAATGCTCTGAGCACACTGCCACCAAGCACTACCGTCAAAAAGAGGAACTTGTTGTCACACTATAGTAAGTACCTCCAGCAGTTTCTGCTCGTAGCAAAGCATTACTGATGTTTCTTTTATCTAAGAGATTATAAGAGCCAATTTAATAAGGAGTCAAAAATTGGTTTAGAGGAGGCAGATCTTGAGTCAAAATTTTAGACCCTACAATTCCCAAAATGCAATTATTTCTAATACTGGCTTTGAAATACTTTTTTTTCTCAAGCTTGAGCCATTTTGAAATTGTCAGAGTTGTTTTCTCAGGCAGCAGAGATAGTGCCTTCCTAAGCCACGGAGGGCATTTTATTAGGGGCCTGTCTCTGACTTAGCTTACATGATATGAGAAGTTGCAAATTTTCATGTGAAGTGCCTCTTTAAATGTTTAAAAGTTACTGTTCTAATACTATTGCTGTGTGTCAACTCAGTATTTCAGTCATCTGGAGTTAACTGAGACAAAATTTTATTTGTTTAAGTGAATATGAACTAATTTTAATGATAATGGCAATATATTGTTGTATAGCATTGCAAAGCATAGAAAATTAAATGCTAAAGCATACTAGTAAAGTTAAATATAAATGTTTAATTTAACACTGCATTTATTTGTTTCTGTTTAATTCTTTGTGTATTTATAGTTAAATTGAATATATATTTTTGTAAATGTTGATATTATATATTCCCAGTACTCTTGAATTGGGGTCATATCTGACTCTAGTCATTGTTAGTGTTATGTGAAGGTGGAGGCAGCGCTCTATAGGCTCAATTTACTGCAAGTGCATAGGTTGAAGTGGCATAAGTTTGTGTGTGTGTGTGTGTGAGAGAGTCTAGTTGACTGAAAGCAGCTGTGCTTGTGTTTCTATAACTAAATGTTTACACGGTTATTAATGGATAAAATACATACTGTAATGTATAACAAGGTAAACAAGGTTATATTTAACTTTAGTGTTTCACACACACTGCTTTACACCTCCCCACCCACACTAGTGAGTCAAGTCCTCTTTTCCTTATGTGTCATATTCTATCTTTTTTTTATCACCTTCAGTACATTTTATTAAGTTTGGTAAAACCTCCCATATCACATTTGCATATAAATAGACAGATCACAAAGCAGTTTATCATACCATGTCGAATACTGTATAGGGAAACAGCACAGTACAGCAAGAGAAAGATCAGAATAGGAGGAGGATTCTGGGTTTGTGTTTCCCCAAGCGTTTGTACAAACTAGTTTCACTTAAACACTTAGCAATTAAAATGATAGTCTGTAATGAAGAATGATGGTTCTCAAGCTGTAGAGATTTCTTGAAATAGTGATTATTCACAGAATTCAAAAATAATTTCATTGTGTCATTATTGTAGTTTTTGTTGTTTGATTTGTTTATAGCCAGTTGTGTCTGAATATAGAAACCAGAGGGGTTACAAGCTTTTATAAACTGAAATACAAAGAAAATATGCCAGCTTGTTTGTTTTAAATATAGCTCTGCTACTTCTCTTGCCATGTAAGTATATGTCTAGAAGACATCTCTAAGAACCATAACAGCAATATTTCATATATCTGCTTTCCCAGTATCATACAAACTGTTTCTTTTTATCTTATCTGACCAACATAGTGAAAATAATCAGATTTGTATATACACTTCTATTAAAAAAAGTATTTGTTGCAACATCAGCTCAAGCGAAGCTTTGCAAGTACATGTAACTTGTGACAAACACTTTGGGGAACCCAGCTCAGAGCTGGACAACACCACACCACATCTGTCACCTCACAACCGCACGCCACAACACAAACAACTGGAGGGCAAAATAATAAGCAAACAAGAACAAAATCATAAAAAACAAATACTACTTTATCCATCCTAGTTATCTAGTCAGTAAAAATTAAGGGGATGTCTGATGTGTATTTTGGTGAATTTGTATACATATTAACTACAGGCCTACATAGGCAACAAAAACAAGAACACATAGTTATAATCATGTAAAAGGAAAACATGTACGCTACCAGTGGATGTCAACACTGTTACTTTCGTGAAGGAATTTTTTTTTTTACCCGCAAAGGGAAAAAAATAAAAATAAAAATAAAAATATAATAATAATAATAATAATAATAATAATAATAATAATAATAATAATAATAATAATAATAATAATGGTGTTACAAAAGGACAATGTGATGCACTGGATTAAAAAAAAAACAAAAAACAATAAATTGTCCACTCTCATCTTTGCACTGTGCTGAGTGCACCCCCTTTGTTTTATCAGAACCTGAGTCTGTGGGCTTTATTTTCTAAATCAAGGCACAGAACCTGCAATGCACAGTGTGCCTACACTAAAAAATGGCCCTGAATGTGTAATGGACAAGAAGGTATCTACAATTGTTTTAGAGGTAACGATACACAAGGCAACTTTTTGGGGCAATGAAAGTCTCATCTGTTCACCCGAAATAATGAAAACGTGCATTCACTGCTGTGTACTGCAGGGTTTCAAAAACTTGTGTCATCATTTTAGGGCACTTGTTGCATGTAAATTGCCCTGCATTTCAGGTTCTGCAGATTTTTCAGACTCAGTTTGAAAAATGTCACCTAGAAACTTATGCTAATTAAAGCAATATTAATGCTAATATCATGGGAAGCAGGTTCACAATACATTTTGACTTTCAATTAGTCCTTTAAGAACACATTTACATACACATTTACATAAGCTTGTGTGTCATCTGCTCATGGCCCGCTAAAAAACATACAGCATGTTAATAAATGCTACCTGTACTGAAGCATCCTGGCTTTTTTGTTTTTGTTTCACCTTCAAAAACATCAGAAAAATGTCACATCAATAGTAAGCACACTGATATGTATGTCACACAAAGAGACTGAAAAAACAGGTTAATGGGGCATTTAGGTTATTGAGGAGAAATTTTAGATTTATGAGCATGTTTTCTAAAAACAGGTCAGGGAGGAAGTTGGAGTGAAATGTGGAAGTGGAAAAGAAAAATTTCACCAACTAGAAAACCAAAAGAGAAAACTACTTCTTCCAAAGTCCCAGAATTCCATGGGGACTGCAGTGTGGAATACAAACTACGTAGAAGAGCCAGAGAAACGGACATACTGCAAGGGAGACAGTGTATATCCTCTAGACCAGTCAAACAATAATACTTGGTGAGTGAGTAAAAGAATTTGCACAAACACACACCTGCACACACTCAAAGAAAAAATGTGCTCACATGCTCCCACACACAATCACAATCCCGAAAACACACATATGTTAGTGCACACAGGTGATAATGTGTTAAAGCTGCACTAAGAAATATCTTTTTGTATAAATGATGGGTGAATGATTATGTGTTGAGAAGTATTGCCAGACTATGTAGCTCTATGCTTTTGAGCTTGTTTTCGCTCATGGTTTCAGTTGTAAATCCTTCAGACTCAGTTTTTAAAAAATTAGTTGCCAGCAGTAGCAGGACGCTGTTCTCAGTGTGAATGCTCTTGCCAACCCACTGAACACTACCAGCTCAGCACCAAGAACAGGACAAAAGAAATCAAATGCAGTGTCACACCATAAAGCAATTAATAAAGCTTTAAAAAAATGCATTTTACATTTTACAAATATATTTATACTAAGAATAGGACAGTCGACTTTGAAGATGTGACGGACCCTTTTGCTTGCATTTGTTCTTGCTCATGTGGGAATTGCTTCCAATTGGTTTTTAATAAACTATATTACAGAGTGTGGTCTACAATTATAATACATGTCAAGTGCCTTGAGACTATATATATAATCCATATTGTGATTTGGTGCTACATAAATCAAATTGTCTTTACTTGACCTGAAATGGTTCACCGATAGCAACAAACCTACAGAGAATTTTCACTCAACTCTGCTGTTCTCCTCAGCTGTGCAGAGCACTGTGGCATCTTCACACGGCTCTCACCAACCTCATTACCAGAAAGCTGTTTCTAGCCAGAAAGCTCTGATGTACTCACTGTATACTTACCTACCAGCACTGAACTGCAGACAAACACAGTTATATGGAGCATTTAGCAGCAAAAGAACCAGATATTTTAACAGAAGACCAAAGAGCCATTGGACTTTTCTTTGGTGGCCAGGAACGTGACTTCAAATAAAAAACTGAGCTGTGTGCTAAAGTTACTCCTGGTGAGCTGAATGAGGATATAACTGTTAGATTAACTTAATATGGTAGTATGTCAGTGCTGTCTCTGCAGCTAATGCAGCTTTAAGATCCAGAGTGTGTGTGAGTAAGTTAAAAGAAAATAAACTGGCCATTTTTGCCAAACTTTGTCCACCACAAAAAACACAGATGACCAAAATGAAGAAAATACACAGTCTCACTCATACACACAAACACACTCACAAATGCAGTAGCCTAATTAGACTTTGATGAAGTAGAGGGTCTCAGTCCCCAATCCAGAAAAGCTGTTTACTGACAAAATGATCTCTTTACTCTCTCCAAGCTTTTGTGATTGTTGTCTGATAAAACACAGTGTGAGTGAGCAAGTGACTGAGGCTGTCTGCATGCCTGAAAGCATGCAGTCAGCCTTGCGGATCCTTGCTTTGCTCTGCGCACAAGAGGGAGAGAGTGTGTATTTGTGTGTTTGTGTACGCATACATATGTGATGAGCGTGTGGCTTGTACCTAACACACTCAATTAGGTGCACACAAAGCAGCACCAGAAATAACCAACTGTCAACTAGCATCTCATCTAAGCTCCAGCAGCTTCAGTGCTCTCTCACAGCAATAGATGTCTGACTCTGTTAACAAGGTCTGCCAAGGTACAGGCCAGAGAAATATATGAAGTGGTGCACGACAATGAAAAGGAAGAGGGTCTGTGTTTGTGTGTGGGTGTGTGTGTGTGTGTGTGTGTGTGTGTGTGTGTGAGAAACAATGCCTATGTGTATTTTTATGACCAAAAGAAGCTCTTTCTATACTTTGTGGAGTACTTATATGTGTCTTGAACTTATCTACAGCCTGTTTTTCATTATCTTTTATTTCCATTGGAATGAATGCATAAGAGTCACTTTAAATAGAGTTTTTTGTATTGGGAGGCATAGAGGTCAAATTCTGTCTGCATGCTGCCTCAAATGCAAGTGTAACATCTATTTATCCACTTCAAAGTAAAAGAAAAAGCAGTATAAGAATGTTGTCTCTAAAGGATGCATCTTGCAATAATGATACAAGGGTGTATCTTAACTGTTCTTAAGCTAAAGTGGTAAAATAGACCATTTTCTGTGAATTGCCAAATCCAGTCTGATGTAGGAGTTTCTTTCTGTGTGCAAGGTGAATAGACATTTTAACATGCTTCAATTTAGGTTTGAGTCATTAATTCTTGGGCTGAACTACCATCAAATCAGCTGGGCTGCAATTAAGTATGATGTTACATTATATTAGTGGTGGAGTTGATGACTGGCTTCAAAATAGACATTTGAAAATGTGACCAACATGGTAGGATGGGAAAGACAACTATAGGCGACATGCCATACAGCGCCACACCCCACAGCAGGCCTTTGTTACTGTCAGACCTCGTCTGCTACAGGTCAACACATCTGTCACAAAACATTCTGTACTGTAGTACTTTTTATCTCTTGAACACAAAGCCTTGCCTCAGCACAAACAACCTAAATCTCCACCTTAAGTTTGCTGGGTTTTTTTCAAAATGCAAATTTGTGGAATACATAAAGCACTGACTGACACTGTGCATTTTTGTAGACCTATTGTTTTTGTGTGACTTGAGCATGGTGCAGTAAAGAGGCAGTGGCAATGCATTTACAGCAGATATGCACCAGAGGGTGCTGTGGGTAGTTGATGATAAGTTTTAAATGTTGTGGGTGGCTATAAAGTAGCAGGAAATGAAACCAGAGCAAGTGTCAGAGAGATACATGGAAGTACATCTAATTGATTGAGTACAATTATAATTGCCGAAATACTTTGCCAGAGCAGACAAACATTTGTTAGCACAATAAATTTTTTATCTTAAGCAATTTTAAATTACAGAATGAAAGATTCCCTCTGCTTCTGCAAGAAAGCAGTTGCAATGTTACTGAAGTCTACTAAAGTCTCCAGCTTAGATCAGCTTGCTGTGGGTTAAGTCCACTCAGGTAGCAGCTCACTTTCAAAAAGTCTCTTAGTCCAAACCATCATTGGCAACTATAGCAGTCAGAGACTGTTATAAATCCAACAACATTGTTCTTTCTCTTTGAGTGGTCACAACATGGGTAACAGCCTTGGTCAGTAGTCACCTCATAATGCATGTCATGTGCAGACTGATCTGTTGTAAGGTACTAGCTTTTAGCAAAGGGTCAAATGTGCAAAGTTTGTTCTGTGTCTTCTTTGTTGGTTACCTAAAATTAGCTTGACAGGACTTGTGAGACTAAGCTAGCTGATGGTCAGTAAAATCAAAAGAATATATTTTATATTTATTTCCACACATGTTTAGTGCAGATAATGTGACATGGTTGCGAGTTATAAAAGGCACAGTTACCTGAGCTGAGCTGAGTAATGTAATACAACCAATTACTTTAACCAATTACTTCCATTGTTGAAAGGTGCTTAAGTAACAAAAACGTTTTAATGAGTAAAAAATAATCAGTAACTGAATAGATTTTGTAACTTGCCCAATACCATGACAACTACTATTCTTGCTGAAAATAGTATGACATTATTTAGCAAGTTATGGACAAAATGATGACATCTGAGACATTTTGAAAATACAGACCAATGAAAATAAGGAATTTTTAGGGATATTTAAGGTTTTACTCTGTTGGCCAAAGCTAACCACTGAGCAAGCTACAAACTTTTTAGTCTAATTTTAAGCTTGCGTTGACTAATTTATACCCACAGCCAGATTTTTGGCAGAGACTTATTTTGAATAGATAGCTCTACCACCTGTTGTTATGCTAGCCTACTCTAAGTGAAAGTCAAACCAAACTAGGCTTTGTCTGATTGCTTTCACCACTGTGTAAAAAATCATGTTCCACACACAGTTAATTAAGCCAGAGCCATTAAAATAAAACTCAAAACATACATGGTTACATGGTTTTGTCCAATTTAAACATCTTAAGTCTTCCAGTAAAACCTACTCGAAGTAACAGAAAGTTGCCCAGGTATCATCACCCTAAGATGTTCTCCCCATTTATCCACCATTTGTCTGACATCATGCTGAGGTCAATAATTCAATTCACTGATTTTAATTCCTTAAACTAGAGGGGAATATAATATGTCAGGAAGCTGATGTTCAGATTATCATTTTTCTGTCTGGATGCTTCAGTGCAGTATGTATTAGTAACTTGGCATTCACTCCATGAGCAACTGCACCCTGTGTGAAGGACCATTTGAGTTTGGTGATTCATTGCTGCAGCCAATTTTTGCTGCAAAACTACAAATGAACACAGTGACTGTGGTCAACATCAGCCAACCTGTCACTAATTGTTGAAAACAGTTGGCCTCCTGACCAACAGTTTGAGTTGCTTGCGGTGCGAGTGCATGTTAAGGGCATGTTAAGTTGTTGACACTGTGGTAGCAGATGCTAGCAACGTCAACTTTCACACGTAAACAACACTGCAACAAAAAGAGACAAACCAGAACAGACACTCACATTCTCAGAACTCCACTGTCTAAAACTTGACTAAGTGTTGCGCTTAAGGTCATAAAAAAGTGTCCAAGCTTGCTGTCAACGCTGCTGCAAGAGATACAGATATGGCCCTGTGTTCCTTAAATATCCATAAAAGTACCCTGCTTTTATTCTGAAAAATGCTCAACAGTTCAAAGGCGTATTGTTTCTATAGACACCATGTTTGTGTCTGTTTTTTGCTCTGATTTCCCCAGTGTAGAAAAACTGTCAGCAGTCGGATTGAACGTCCTTGATCTTGTATTTGTCCAGCTCTGTCACAAACCGTCCCTGCAGTCTCCATTCAAAAATGCTTGTCGAATGTGAAAAACACCCTTGTGTACAAGAAGAATCCATTAGTTTGGACGTAAAGGTAGAAAAGTATCTCAGTGTGACCTGTGAATCAAACTCATGTGTTTTTGTCTGTGTTTATACACATACATGAATCAGTTTTTTTCACTGCCGGTTCGCAATTATTTCTGTCTAAGTGTGTTGCTGTGGGTGCATATGTCACACTGTTTCTGGTAAACACAGGCCTTCCACTGCATTACTGGGTCCCTGGGAAACCCCGCCAATGACAAAGAGCATGCTGGCTGTCTGCAGGAGGGCAGAGGAGCAGCGAGCAGTGGGCATGGGTGCCACATACTCCCAGCGCCGCTTCACCGGGTTGTAGCTCTCCACAGTGCCGAGTGGCGCTGGTTCATTACCTGCAACAAAGAAAATATCTTGTCAGAAGGATGGCAAAAATTATTTTACATTCAGCAATGCCCAAGTCTGTAATTCAGTTAGAAAAACTGAAAATGTACAATTATGAACACACAAATTTAAACTTGATGTATTTATGTTTCCCTTGTTTTCTGAAGTTGATTATGGACGCAAAAAGGACCAGAAAGACCTGGAACTTATGAGAAACTGATTACCCACTTGTGAAATTGAATCTTACTTAATAGTAAATACTAGGGATGGCTCGATCCGATCCACTGGATCAGTATCGGGTCCGATCCAGGCCAAAATGACTGGATCAGGTATCAGATTTTTTTATTAGAACACGTCCGATTCAATCCATAAGCCCAAACTATCTCATATATCTTCAACTTCACTTTGCGCAACATGCCGTAATACAGACGAGCTGTTGCCATGGTTGCCATGTGCCTGTGTTTTGGTCACGTGAGCAGAAGCCCGCAGAGCTGTAGTCAT
>JAPZDY010000002.1:2531272-2548430 GCA_029783645.1 Ctenochaetus hawaiiensis
GTTGAAGACCAGACGTGCTGCTGCATTCTGGATCATCTGTAGAGGTTTGAATGAACATGCAGGGAGGCCTGCCAGAATTTCTCTTAAGAAATTCAAACCCAGTTTGTCACTGGGTTTTAACAGATGAACTGTTTAAAACCCAGTGACAAACTTCCTGAAACTGGTCAGCTCTCCTTCTAAATTAGGGATATGGTGGGGGACACCTTACTATATAATATATGTACAAGGCACAAATAACACTGAACAAAAGCATCTACAAAAAGGTCATCTAACACCAGGCTTTCTCTCAACTAACAGGTGAACCAAGCACTCTTCTTGGAGTAAAGCCTTGATGGCCCTGCTAATCTAAGAGGCAGATGTAATGTTCACATGGTCAACCTGTTCTCCCACAGCCAAGAGAACCTGTTCCATGATCCACCATGAAGCAGCCATAACTGTGATCTCATGTTTGCTGAAGGATGCAATAACTCAGCAAAAACAAGATTTATAAATCAACTTTCACTCACTGCATCCAGAAATAAATCAAAAGTCTCTTACTTTCCCATAAAGGACAGAGGTGAGGACAGGAGAAGGAGAGGAGAGGAGGCACATTTTCAAGATAACACAAATGGGCTGTAAATCTGCTGTAGTGTCAGCTGTTGGGAGCTAATGTTGTAAAGTTGTTTTGGTTGCCAAGCAGCTAAATGATAAGCTCTGAGTCAGAGGAGGGGAAGGGAAGGGAGAGCCATCAGCAGCTCACAAATAAATATTCTTGTTGCAACACATCAACTATTCAGCTGTTGAAAATGGAAAGGCCAGATTACATGCAAATATAGTTCAGATATATGAAAAGAGAGGAGTAAGCAGTTGAGCTTTCAAATGGGCACGCCAGCTTAGCCTTTGCTGTTTTCCTCCATTTCTTGCTGCCATCTGTAGATAAATTGGCAGAACAATTTCTGACAGTGTTGTTGTCTCAATGTCTCAGCTATCTCTGGATTCAATTCAACCTTTGCACTTTTTCTCTGATTTCCTGATAAATGAGGGTTTGTTTATTTTTTTATTTAATGTTTATCTTTTAATGGACATGCATACAGAATGCCTTATTGCCCCGTAGCATTTACAGCCTCAGCTACTGTTGTCTACAATGCAATAGAAGGGCCTTAAAAAATACACCAACAATACTGAATGAGAAAACACACAAAAAACTGCAAAACATAATTAATGATACCATAGAAAATAGGAATTAATAAGAAGCATCACATCATTTTGTTTCCTATCAGCTGGTCAGAGGACAGGTCTGAAACAAACTTAAATCAAAACAGTGGGCTGAATTGAGCTTTGATCTGCCTTTAAGATTGTAACACATTACAGACCTGTTGATCCCTTGTGTCTTCTCAGGGCTGTTGACTCTAGCATACCAGCTCTTAACTACAAGGTCTTCAGGTACTGGGGCTGTATTGAGAGGATGCTAACTTCAAAGTTGTTGGGGTTGGATGGCTCACGGCAACCACAGCTCACAGCATTAGAGGACCGATCACCAACTTCTTGGGTCTCAAGGCCAACAAGAGTCAACGTGTCAGTTTGCTAGCCCTGTTGGCTTTAGCTTTGGCTGTTAGAGGACCTTTGAAGCGATTCTCCTTGCTGCTCTGGGCCTGAAAGCTCCTTCTCTTTGTGCTCCAAAGTTCCTTTGCAAGTGTAAACACCAATACCCAACCAGTGCCACAAACTCCAAGCTCAGGCAGAGTTAGCTGTGAATCTAATTGAGCTAACCAGCTATGGTCAACCACTACTGACCATAGTCATAGTGTTAAGTCATAGAGTTGTTTAATCAATAATATATGATGCAGTTTCACTAGAATGATACAATAAAGTTGCATAGTTTTGTTTTTGTGCCATAATTCAGTCAGTGTCCTGCTGCTTTTTTCCAGTCTACTCTTTTAAGAGGGACAGTGTAGAAGTGTGAGATGATGCACTTTTGCCCTAAGCCCTAGCTTAACTTCACTATCAAGACCATCTGTCTCTTGCCTACAGACACTTCAATATTTAAAAAAAACATCAAACTAACAACCCTGTGACCAGTGGATGATCCCTTCTACCAGCAGCCTCTGCGCCAGAACAAATATGTTCAGCCATGTCAGCCATCTGCAGAGGAGTCCAAACCACCAAGTTTACGCATTATATCCATTTATCACGAAGCAGCATCTTTTCAAAACAGTGGTCAGAGCCATGAACTTTAAAAGAATTTGCTCAAACCTCAGTCTGATAAAAGTTTTTTAAAAAGTTGGCAGACTAAACTCGTGGGGCAGGCAACCAAGGACAGACGGCAAAATGAATGCACAGTTTGATACTGAGTGATGCTGGATGCCAATACAGTCACACAGCCGTACACAATCAAGCCATAAAATCGACTCACACAAGACAACAAACTAAGTTACAAGTGTGCAAGCCATGTGTGGCCTCCTGTTGCTACAATAACCAAGCAGCCACAGCAGTTAACAGAAAAGAGCAGCGACAACAAACTCTATTCTTGAGAAAGCCCTGATAGCGAACATCTACGACCACCATCTGTCATCACAAACACTGAATACAAACCAACTTACTTAACTTAATGACAGCTCAATAATGTTGTCATACAATAGCTGTCAACTAAGTTCAACCCAGAAATATGACACTGAATCTATCGTAGCTTGCATGAAATGTCCACTTTTCAAAAAACGCTTAAGAAAAGTCTCTCCTCCTTTAACTCCTCCTTACTTCCATCATCACGATTAAAATAGTCACAGCCACTTTTCTGCACACTGACCGACATGTAGCTTTCTGCATATTTTTGTCTTCTTGGCTCATGAAGAAGCTAGCAGCAGGACACTTGCCAGATGTGCAGAGTTGAGTTGTAAAAGGACTGAGAGTTTGTGAGCTGAACGTGTTAGACCCATGATACTTCCTCTGCTCTAACTCTTCACACTTAGTGCACCTCACCTGTACAATTTAGCCAAAAGAAAAAGAATGAGGCTAGTTAGCAAGCTTACACACAGTTTACGTTACAGACAACATGTATTCACCTGCATTTTAAAGTCAGAGTTCATGTTCTATCGATGACACAAATCTGCACAGACAGAGAGAAAGAGGGGGAGAGAGGGTGAATTATAAACTGCATCCTATGACAGAGAAAACTTGAGAAGGGGACACAGTGAATTAAATGTGGGTCACTGCCCTCTGATGCCCCCTCATGGCACTGACACTGTCTTCCACCTGAGCCACAGTCACCCTGGAGTGGTAACATGTATTCTCACGCTCACAAAACTTGTCAAGCAGAAAGCTACCAAGAGACAGAGTCAACCATCCTCCTATATGCAAAACTGATACGCAGCATCTCTCACTGCTGCTTTAACCCATCAGAGGACAAATGAGTCACTTTGCAGAGAGAATGCTGCCATTTATCAGCACAAATTATTAATTCTGTTACCCTAGCCAAGTACAGACTTTAGAGAAGAGGAATGAGCAGGCAATCAGTCACTTTGGCCAACATTCCTCTTGTTCCTGTTGAACCAGGTGATGGCCGAGGCTGCGCTCACAGAGACATGCAAGCATCCTCCCTGTCTGCGGTTGGGAGGCTAACTTGAGTGACATGTGGGGCAGAGAAGTGTCTGGTGGACTCAGCTGGAGGAGAGCACAGAGTGTTATTTAAAGCTCAGAATCAATCCTCTTCCTTCTCCTGTTTCACCCTTCCAGACACCAGCACTTCACTCTGTACCCATCACAGAGCTCAATAAGACAGGCACACACACACACAGACACTTAGGTAGGTATATGAGACTAACGCAGCAGTGTGCATGCACACTGGCACGCAAAGGTAAAGATGAGGAAATTCTAATACATATAGGCAGATGTGAACACAATTATGCACAATTTCACCTGTGTACACACATATCCTTCTTCAATACACACTTTGCACACATTCTCCACATGCAGTTTCACCTTAACTTGCCTCTTTTCAAACCACAAAATAGAAATAGGAGGATATTGGCCAGGAAATGAGGTGGTGATAACAGCAGACACTCTGATAGATGGCTAAAAGCACAATAAATATTTTGAGGCAAAAATCAAACTGCTACACAACATGTAATTCAAGCCCACCAACCATGCTTATTGTATTTTTCAGCTGCCTATATTTTCCTTTGCAGATGACTATAATTTCAGTGTTACTGCTTTGCTGTAAAGCCAAAGTGTAACTACACAGCAAAAAAGAGATAAAAATATTTTTTTCCGGGGATACTGGATCAATAAAACAAGAAAGCACATCCTTTGTAATTACTTCAAATCGCCTTTTGTGGTCTGTTAAGGTTACACAGAGAGTACAGTACAGGTATAATATGTTATTAATGTGCCATATTTTCCTTTAAAGCAGAATATCTATCACTTGGGGAAATCTGCCATGGAAGTAACCATTTGAATGGAACAGTATATGGTGAAGTTTAAACTAATCTTGAAACATTCTTACATCTTGGATATCCTAAATTTGATACATGAAAAAGTACAATCCAAGCTACATTGAAAAATTATCCCCATTATGAGGACGAAAGTTTACATTATCTCGTCTAGGAATAACAATTAAGATATTTTATGACACATACATTCACCACACCTACTCAAAAGTAACCTCAGCATGTAAATCCTCACCATATGTAGTATAATACAAACAGACCTTACAAAGTCCATAGTGCTGAAAATGAAGCTGATTCCTGTCAGAAGTGTTGTTTGTCCCTACACACTTAACTGAGTCATTCCAGGGTCTAAAGTGTGTACAGATGCTGCATTACATCTACATCTGCTGGCTAAAAACACTGGAGATGCATCCACACTGTTCGGTACAGGCAGGTAGGATGAGACTTCATCAGTGTGGTGTTAAAAGACGTAGGCCGCTTCTGAGCTGCCGGCAGTCATTCAGCCATCAAAAACAAACTGAACCAAACTGAATGCTGTTAAACACCCACATAGATACAAGCTCTTATAATGTAACAGGTTGTCATTCAGCAGTTAAGAAGGCAGCCAGGTCGCTACAAGCAAGAGTGAAAGGGAGTCAAAATACTATAACTGTGTGAGCATGACTGCAATTTACTGTGCATAATTAAATTTCAGTCAGCCAACCAGTAGTAATGTTCATCTGTGTAAGCAACCCCATGGAGCTATCTCTAGCACCTGTCTAATGGGCCCGCACCACTAGGGGGCATTTTAACTTAGTTGCTTCGAGCAAATACTTGTATGACAACACCTTTTCAGGTGGCTACCTTTCAGGAACTAATTGTTGGAAAGTCATTATTGCCATGAGGCGTTTGGATGGAGGAGTTTTGATTTTTTTTTTTTTCTTTTAATTTGGCACTGACATGGCTTTTTGGAAGTAATGTGATGCCAGTGCAGACTGAAATACCTCAACTGATATTGGATAAATTGCCATGAAATTTGGTACAGTCATGTCCATTTCAGGAGAAATTGTAATAAATTCAGTGATACCCTATCATTTCCCTTTGGAAAATGATGACCCCAAAAGTCTCAGCTCTACTTTTTGTTTAGTTAAAATCATAATTATTGAAGTTTTTGGCTGTTTAAATTCAAGTAACAAAAAACGGAACTTCAGCACCAAAAACACAGATGAACATCAGTCTGCTTCTACGGAGAGGCACATATTATGACTTTAATCATTAAATTTGAGCAATAGTTGGTTTCATAATTGAATTAAATTTATTGATTAAAAATAAAATGCTTGTTTTTTATCAGTCTGCTGGCTATAAAATATTGCTCTTGTCTGTTATTATTATCCTTTTATGTAATTTAATGGAGACAAGCAAAGTGGAAGCTTTAAAGTGGACAAATTAACCATTTGGCAGAAATGGATGTTATAAAAAAAATATGGTTACAGTTGGAAAAAAATACGTTTTTTTATGTTAGGAACTAAAAAATGCATTAAAAGTTCTCTCCTGCCACTTTCTACCTCTCAGCAAGTCTCTTTAATGCCCCATTGAATCACATGTTACATGCTGCTATAAAAAGCCTTCAAAACTCTTTGTCTTGCCTGCTCTTTCCTCGCTTAACCAGGTTTTCTGCTGGATCTCATGCTGCAACACAAAGCCTTTTAAAGTCTCTCTCCCTCTGCAATTCTTTATCTGGCTCTCTGATACTGAGTATTTATTCCACTCCTCTCTGCGACTGGATTTGGGTCTTGGTCAGTCAGATAACAGCATTCATCACAGTGCAACACATGCACATGCACACAAACACACACATTAGAACAGAAAGCTTGGGGCATTTGCTGCAATGCAGGTTTGATTAATAGTACTCTACTATTGATTACAGGGATCGATGCACTAATCTACATGTCTTATGGGGATCAAGGGGAAAGCAAAGCAGTGGAGAAAAACCGTTCACCCCGCAGGACTTAGAAACTTCCCGTGAGTGCAGAGACAAAGGTGCCTCTATTTGTAACATGCAGTACTGGCGAGTCCTTCAGCACTACTGACAGCTCCACATACAGAGGAAAGACAGCTGTCGGAGTTGAATGAGGATTTGGTGAATGAGGCTGGACATTTCCCAGCTCATCTTGGAGATGATCCTGGACAAACTGATTACTGTGGATCAGTCTTATCCGACAGGGCTTTAGGGGAAACTCAGGACCAAAATGGTGAGGGGAAGAAGAAACAAGCTGCAGTTATCTAGGAGGTCTGTTAATGAGTCTCCATGGCCTCTGCGTAATCCCATAAATATTTATGCTTGGTTGGTGGGCCTACAGGTTGATGTGGGCTTTCATTAGCTCTGTTGTCATGACCATATCATGCAGGGTGAGGCAGACTTCTGATCCACCAATGTTCCCGCAAATTCAAATTTTTCTCTACTGTGAATCTTCTGATTCCTTGCACTCATGTGCTTGGTGTGTGAGAAAAGCGTAATGTGAATGACCTCCAACAATGTCAGCAAAGACCGATCAATCAGTCAGCTGCTGGACTGAATACAGAAATCCACCCACTGAAAGCCGAGTCCAAGTGGAAGCATTTATCACTCACAAAGAGGATGAAGAACACCCATCCAGAAACATCACATGTTCCCACACCTTCTCACTCATTAAATACAAGGACTTCTCAATGACTTTTTTAGGCCCGATCCCCTCAAATTCCAATACACAACCAGGATCAAGGCTAATTACTGTAAAAACACTGAAAGTTTTTTTTTTTTTTATGAGAATTCAAAGGCTCCACTGAAGCTCACTAAAGCTCTTTTAAATTATTTGTGACAGAGTTAAAGAGAAGCAGCTCTAGACAACCAGAGTGTGTTTAAATATATGTAACTGGCTACATGTGTGAATATTTCATTCACCATCCACTTACTGTACTTTACTTGGGTTTTCATATGAAATCTTAATTGCCCCAAAGGGGACATCTTCGTTGCAACATTATATAATAGTAGGTTTTAGAAATGAGGAGCAGAATTAGACAGAGCTGAAGAAAAGAGCTGGATTTCTAGAGGATAGATCGTTACCTGCTGCACCAACAATTTCTCCATTTCCTGAACAGTAATTTTATGAGTCCAATCAAAAGAACTCTAAAATACATACAAATTAAGATTGTATAATTTTATTTGACCTCTTTTGCTTTCGCATCATAAGATAGAAAGGGGAGATAAATGTGTTTCTTCAAACTGTTGCTCAGTGAGATCAAGGATCCCCAGTGAGAGTCCAGAGGTCCATCCGTCTGAGTCACACACTTTGGCTTGTCTCTTATTCAATGTCACTCTTGAATATCACCTTTTTATACAGAGTCCAACATTGAAAAAAGATTAAAAAGAGAGTTGGCAAAACATATTGGAAGGAGAGAAATTCGCTCACTGACACTCACAGCTGCCAAGACTGCAGGGCGAGAGAAGCGTGGGAAATATCCAACATCCAAACATCAAATCTTGAAATCTCTTCATAGAGTAGAAAAGAGAAGACATGCAGGGAAGAGTGTAAACATGACAGAGATGATTCAGAGTGAGAAAAACAAGTCTTTGGTTCTGAAGGTCTGACAGTGGCTGCAAGTTTTGAGTCATCCTTCACATCTCTGCGGCCTCCTCTGCTCCCCCAGCGAGGATGAGTATCACTGATTTGCACACTGTAATTATTCAGCAGATAGTGCTTTAATAGAAAAAAGATGTAATCAGCAGGAGGTCTAACAAATTCATTTGATAGTCTGTGCAATCTCAAGATAATATCAGCTTTAGCTCTTGCTGAATAACAAGAGTGGAGATGGCTGCTGAAGTTTTAAAGCCAACGTGGACTTGATGAAAAAATGGAAATGATATTCTGTTGCTTTGACCTTCATTGTTTCCAACTTTTTCTGTTCACACATCTTACTGATTCAGTCTCTAAAGGTCAGTCCCGTGAAGTACTTACTGCTCCTCCATCTCTCTGTGTCTTACTCCATTCCTTCTTTCTTTCATATACTCCCTCACACCTCCACCCAACAGGGAATTTACTGTAGCTCAACTACTCTATGAAACAGCGCACAGGGACCAGCTGAGACCCGAGTCCATGTCCATCAGTCTTTGTGTGTTTACACATGGGTCTGCATAGATGTGAGGTATTATGTACTGTTTGCCACATTTCCTTTCTATGTTCCTAGCTGAATGCAGCCTGCAAATAGTCTTGGTTTTCAGATACAACACCTCTGATGTTTCACCTCAGTGCCATGGAGATGCATGAAATTTAATTTGTGTCATTTTTACTGTTGAAATAGTCCCATTTAAAGCTGTTCAGAGCATATTATGTGGATAACACAGCATAACTGGACTATTTGGTACGTTCTAGTTAAATCTATTGTAATAAACTTTTTCAAAGGTAATACTGCAATATTCTACATTTGGTGTTATTGTTGTAAAGTCATATAAAGAAATTATAAGATAGTCTGTCTCAATACTCTCTGACTTCACAAGCCTATGTGGGGCACTTATCCACAGGCCAATTCATTCCTTCCAAAACAAAATTACACAATTCATCATTTGTAACAACCAGAAGTACAAAAAAAATGAACCAGAGTCTTCTGAAAACTATTACAAAAATAAAACAGTAATCTGATCCAGCACTGCAATGAGCAAACCTGGGTTAGGTGTAGGCACAAACTCAACTTCATATAGAAATGTAATAGTTTGAGTAAAAATAATAAGTGCATAGTAAGGTTTAGAAAATAATGATGTCTGTTTCTCATTTCCTACTGATGCCAACATCACCAAGAGTTTCACCACTAAACGCCATTTCTAAACCCCCCTAACTACTAGCTTACAGTTTGCAATGTAAATTACAGCTCTTAATGGCTCTTAATTATTTAAGAAAAATTAACAAATCAAAGACAAATGGACCAACAAAGAAGTCCAGGTATTACTGAGTGTGTATGCAAAAGACAACACGAGTTATAGAAGTAGTATCATAGTATCTGTGGCTCAATGCTCACTGAAGCTCTTCAGCACACAGTATTGAGATAAGCTTTGGATAAACACAGGAATTTTGGCTAACATCAATTAATTGGTAGTTTATGTGTTTTTATTGTTTGCAATTACAAAATATGTATTCTTTTAACACTAAGAGCACCAAAAACAATATTTAATTCACCTCCATAATATTGGGGTTAAAGCATGATACAATATGTGCTGCAATGGGATGTCACAAGAGGTAGTCAAGAAAATCTGTTTGCTATGTCTTGTTTTGTCATCCAGGTGAAACGGCCCTTGAATGTGATGTTTAAGGTTTATCTGTTCACGTCAGAGAGACAGATTAGATAAGTGACAGACTGTAGTATAGAGGCACAGGTTCAAAGAGTGAGCTTAGAGTCAACACATTCCCTCTGACAGATATACTGTACATGCTTAAAGGAGCCTGGAGGACGATCGATTGTCTGATGTGAAAACTATCATAGAGGACACACTGCCAGGGCAGATCGTTTTATCCTGACAAGGTCATTTTCAGGAGGTGATGGAGTTCTGTCTATGGAGACATTCAAAGGTTGTGTTCAAGTCCTTCCTCTCAGTGTGCACCTTTGAATGGGTGCTCGGGGCAGTGAAGCGTGTCAAGTGTTTCTCCAAACCTCTTGATGAAACCTTGGCTTTGTCTGAGGGACAATGTAATCAATCCCAAGTTCACCTTCACTCGCCTGGAACAAACCTGACGCTACTACAGACTAGAGCCATGCGTTCAGTAACTCAAGGTCAGAGGATTTACATTCAGCACTGATATGGATAAACTGGCTTTGATTCGAGTTATTTGTTAAACATGTACTTAGAAAAACCAGGACTGAGGACATATGAATTGGAATCACTCTTTTTTTCCGTCATTGTGAGGGCTAAATGAGCTGCTGTCAAAAGCTCAGAGCCTGTATTTTATGCCTCTGACAGATAAATGCCTAATTTTTGTTTAAACGTACAACACAATGGGATTCATGTCACTGAGGTCACAAATGCTTTCCAGTGCTCAGTGTGCTGCCTTATTGTAAAATGTTAATAATAAAAGTACATCGCAAAAATTACAATAATTAGCTTGATCGTAATAATGGCTACTTTAGATGTCAGCTCTTGACACTTAATCCGTTTACAGCTGGCAGCTTAAAGTCTGTTTTTTGTTTGCTGTTTAATGAGTTGATTTGTTACATAAACTCTTCTTCTTTTTCATGTTGTTGTACAGAATAACAACTCGATATGCTACTTATGTTAAATGGCAACATAAAGTATATATGCAGGGCCCAAAGTAAGGATGTAAATGTTCAGGTGGAGAAAGGGCTTGTACATGTTAGACTTTATGCAGGTGGCTTGGCATTTACTGTAAATTACTGTAAAAAAACAGGTTTCATCAGTACAATTAAGGCTGGTCAGACCGAATGAACGTGGTTTGACTTAATATACTCACTACAGTAGCTCAGAGTTGACAAACCAAACACTGGCTCTAAAGAGGGCCTTTCACATTTTTTCACTGTAGCTTTTCCTAAATGCTTAAAAGGGGAGGGTGAGATTTTTGTTGGATGCAATTCCTATCTTAAATATTCCCCTAAATCCTTCATACTGGCATTAATTCACTTAGTACCACACATCTGTGTGTACTCAAAGCCGACATGGCCCTTTTAAACACTTTAAATGTTGTGAAACTGCTGCAGCATGGTAAGGCTCAGGCAACAAAACTACTTGGTTAAGTCTGAAAAAAGATCACTGACATGTGATTCCACTGGGACTTGAGCCCCATTCACCTGGATTTAAGTCCTTTGATTGACCTACCGCTGAAACTTGAACTCCGTCCCTCAGGGAACCTTTTCTCTCTTTTAACTTTGCCTTATTGATTAGCATCCAGCTTTGCAGAGAATAGCTTTACTTCAGAGTGGGTTAAAAGCCTTGTGTGTAGCAACCGGATACTGAAAGGGTACCAGCTGCTTTAAAAAACTGACGCCAAAGGGGTTCTGACCAAGTTGTCTTTTGTGTCTGAAGTGAAAACTGGTTCCAACTCTATGGCTGCTGGAGGGCTTTGTCACTTGAATGTAAACGTTATGTCAGGGCACTAGCTGAAAGGACTGATGCTGACCATTTTCCTGACAGGGCAGTCTGTGTATTACTCTTTATTGCAGAGTTATCTAATGTACACATTTTTGCCTTTTGATGAAGATGTAAAAAAGTATGATGAGGCAAATAGACTGATGAGAAATCAGGATAAAGGGAAATATAGAGGAGATGTAATGGTTAGGGTGGAAGAAATCGGAAGAAAACTAAAATCATTGAAGTCGTAAATACATGCTTATGAGCGGAACAAAATCACTTAGGAACACACCTTTAACATAAGGAGGATTACTTGTTCAAGTGCAGCAGAAAGTTCTTTTGAGATTAAATGCTGGAGAGGCTGTCGGAGAGGAGAAGCTGGAGGAGCATCAGCATGCCTCAGTATGCCTCAAACAAAATGCTTGATGCATCGTTGCACATCAACTTCACATGGGGATTGTGAAGGTGTGTGGAGGTGAGAAAGAGGGCAGCGGTGATATGAAACTTTTTTCTCAAGCTCTCTTTTGTCACCATCATGTTTACAAATGAGTGAAAAACCATGGATGTCTTCTTCAGGAATGAGTTCTAAAACAGCCATAAGTGATTTTTGCCTTTAAACGTGCTTAAACACCTTGCACATACTTATTAATTTCTAGCACACCCAACCTTAAAACTTGTTACATCCTTTCATTTGTCACACCATGTTCCCTGAGATTAACACATGTATTGAAATAGAGAAGTTTGGCAGAATTGTCTATTGTCAACTTTTTTGTTTGATTACTGTATGCTATGAGATGGATGGGTGGATGGAAGTCAAGTTTAATCAAGTCTAATCAATTCAATTTATTTTTGTTGTCCCATATCAGAAATCACAATCTGTCTCAAGGGGCTTTAAAATCTGTACAGTACATGGTTTCCTCTGTCCTTCGTCCTTAGTAGACTCACCTTTTTAACAATGCAGATGCACTTGTAGTTTTACCATAAATTTACGAGTCTTCTTTCTTTAATGTCCCATTCAGCTAAGGGCACAGTTACGTTTGTCTTTGCCATGCAAGTTTGGAACTGTAAAGTACGCATCATCCCATTTGTGATGCTTCCCGGTACGCCTGCTCTCATCAGCTAATGCAGGTATTTCGTCATTTATGATTCCAGATCAGGGAGGCTCCGACTCATTTGGGAAAAGTAAAACAATCATATTGACACCACACACTTGAAGATTATTTGGACAAATAATTGGTAACCAAGCTGTGGGTTTGGGCCCCCCGATGGTTGGGGGTTGCAAATTGGGTCCAGAATTGAGCTTAAAGTCGTCTAGTTTGGAGAGGGCCTTAAAACTACTTAGAGACTTCTGTTTTTGTACAGCATGAATACAACTAACATGAAGGCAGTCAATACTGTTTTTTAACATTAGTCTTGAGATGATTCTGAATAAGTCACAGAGGTGACAAGTTCTATCATTTATGGTTAAAAACTTTTCACCCTTGTTGTCTTTTGTCTTTTGCTGGCCTTACTTAACATCCTCATGTACTGCCTCCTCTGTCCATACGCTTAATTGGATGGTGAGGATGGACATGTAGTATTTATTTTTTGAGGATGCACATAGCCAAGGCACCCTATGTAAGAATGCAAGCTCTTAATTCAAAGCAAGTATATACCAAGCCTTAGACAACAACTCAGTGCCTATTTGTTGCAAAGTATCACATAGACAAGCCATTCATCGTTAGCTGGTGTAATTGGGTAGAGAGGCAGCAGGCAGCCTGGACCACAGGCTCAGAAGACATGTACTGCAAAAGGCTCATGGTAAAAATTGACATAGCATATGGCACTGCATAATATATCTATTTTTTCTCCTTCCTCTCCTCCGTGAGCTTCACTTATGTCCCTCTGAGATGCTCACACACATCTGACCACAGCTGGGAATCTCTACATTACAAATGAGGAAGCTTTCTTTCATCATTTTGGTAAAAGTACAGAGCCCCTGTCCTCCTTAACATGATCCCACCACTGCTATCATCTTATTAATGCAAGCATGTGCACACACAACCACAAACACACACACACACAACCACAAACACACACACACACACTATCATCTCCAGCACTCCCTTAGGGTCTATTTATAGGCCCTGTGTAACAGCATGTTCTAGCCAGTAATAGTGGGAACACTGAGCTGGCCTTTTAATCACAGACTTAGACAACAGATATGTAACATCTCCTCTGCAGTGAAACAGCTTCACACTTGACATAATTGCCTTTGTTTGCAGCACCCATCAGTTAGAGGTTCAGTAAATATGCACGAATAAAATAACCATGAATCCAGCATGCTCTTTTGCATAATGATATGTCTGCGGTGTCCTACCTTTACTGCCATGCCGCATAGCGAGTGAAACATGTAGGAGGAAAACAAACAACCAATGATGACCTGTTGCGTTTCACCAGAACTACAACCCCCCTAACAAGCACTGGAAGGCTGTTCTCGCTAATGAAACTCATTATCAACATCAGTAGAGAGAGGAATACTGATTGAAAGAGAGTGACAGAGTTAAAAAGCAGGAGCAGGGGAGCTAAACAGAAGAAAAGAGAGTGAGTGTTTTTCTTTGACATTTGTCAAACTTAACTTCTCTTCTAATCACAGGTGTTCCTCATAAGAAGCAGTAATGTCAACTGAGCTGATTACTGTGTAATTGTCTTTTAATCAGCATCAGCATGGGGAGCAGATGCAGTGCAGTGTGGTTTTGTTATAAATGACATGAAGAGGAGGAGGAAATCGTTGTGAAAATATTGGTTTTATTTCGACTTTGATATCTTAGAAATCAGCACACGAGGAAAGTTAAAATAAAGAGAGTAAAGTCATCAGATTCTAGGGACTTCTTGAGTTGTTTCTATAATCCTGTTTGTGATTTTATACAAAGACATTTATAATGTTGTGGATTTTATTTTTTCAGAGTTTCAGGAGAATATTCTGCTCAGTGTCTCTGCTCCTGAGTAGGTGTGCACCAAAAGTGAAATAGGCCTTTTTGTGTGGCCAGAGGAAGACCACAGAGGACAACAGCAGCTGCAAGAAATTGTCAGAGTTCAGTGAGACAGAAAGCAGAGACATTTATAAAGTGAGAAGCCAAGGGGGTCGGATGTGGAGTTGAAAGTGAAAAAGATTTGGACTGTCTGAATAGACAGGACAATAGAGTGAAAAACAAAAAGGGAGAGTTGGAGAGACACTGGGCAGTTTTTTTAAAGCCTATCTGATCTTAAAATTCACCCTGTTAAGCTCATAATAAATGTGACTCATATCCAAAACCACTGACAATGACTGTTGAATCAATCATAGCAGGTAATCGTAACTATTAACCTGACATCGTAGGCCCGTATGAAGCTCTGTGACACACAACTGGGACTGAAGAAAGAGTAATACTCCAGTTATGCAGAGTTGTTTGGGTCTTTCCCACTTTTAAAAATCCCAAACATAAAACATAAAAAAATAAAATACATTCATATTAAAGGCTTTATCAGGGTTGTCATTTTAAAACAAGTCGGCTGGAAACATCACTATGAGTTTCCATCAACTCATGAAGCTTAATTAGCCAGCAAGCTACAGCTAATAAAATCTGTTCATGACAGTTATCATTTAAACTAACATAAACTGATGCTAAAAGGAGAGTTTTTAAGGACTCTATGTTTAATAAATAACTAATAAGTTAGTGTGGTTAATAAGCCACTCTTATCATTGTAAGATCTCTACAAGCACATTGAGCCTGACCGGCATAGCAACGCTAGTTCTCTCAGTTACTGTCGCTAAGCCAGTCAGGCTTAGGGGTCAGTCATTAGGAGAGGTGGGGCTATCATGCACTTGATGATAAAACCAAGGCTTCACTGTTGCATCATGGTGCAGCGTTGATAAACTACTGTAGGGCCTCTGATGTCAAAGGGCACTAAACCTACTGTTAACCCACAGAGCAACATGCTGTAAAATAATATGCAAATCAGTGCTATTTACATGAATAATAACTGCAAAATAATTGGAGAAGGCAGAATCTAAATCTGGACTCTGTATCTGATGACTGACTTTTTAAAACTGCAATCTCTAGAGTTATATTCCAACTTTAAGTGTAAGTATAAAATTTGATTTTTCATTGATTGTCTATAAATTCATTAGTCCATCTGACCTTATAAATCTAGATGTGAAAGAGTCAGATCATTCAAGAAATCGTTCAGACTTTCAAAAATGATTCTGTAAATGCTCACTTTAACAGATAATCTGTGCAAATCATCAGAGGTATGGATGAGGAAAGAAGGGGATAAAAAAAGAGACATCTTGAGGATAAGAAATGTGTGTAAAACATATAACATTCCCACCACATGCAATCTGTTGGCACATGAAAGCCCTGCATCTGAACCATGTACCCAGAGGTGAGCTTGATTGACACACCGTTTTTGTACAGAAGGTTTGTAGGCAGGTGAGATAAAGTCTTTATAGTGTGTGAGTGTGAACTTTAAAATCCATATTAACTTTCACAAGTTTCAACCAAACAATCCTGTATGACCTTAAGGTTGAGAAAGGAAACAGATAGGAAATATGAAATCAACCCAGTGATAGCAGAGACATGGAGAGGATATTTTTAAGCTTTGGAGAGCAGCGGACCCGTCTCAGGTGGTGATTACATTGTGATACATTTGAAATGATAAGACATGGAGAGGAAACAGAACACAGCACACTGACTTTACAACACTTCACGCAGAGGGCATCATTAGAATACAGGGGAACTTAGTGTTTCACTCGTCAGCAAACATTTCACAGAGTGAAAAGTAGCCAGTGATGATTCGAGACTCTGGGGCTCCTTCAACCAGTACTAATGACTATCATGTTACAAATGACACTAATAAAAAAACTAAACTTTTTTATTTTTAACGTTTACATAAATAGAATTTTCAGAATATTAATTTAAACAAAATTAGAAACCTTATTTTTACAGTACTAAATAGACAAAAATACAGAGAGTTATCCTTGAAAGACATCTGTTAAAGTTGGCCAGTGTACAATATGTGAAGCAGTGCAGCAGATCAAGTGTTCAGCTCTGCAAGCTTACTGCCACTGATAAACATGAAGAACTAAACTCCATTAGTTTAACAGCTAAAGTAAAAACCATCATTTAGTTGTTTACTGTTATACTTTATCATCATTTTCTGCTCCACTTACCACTATATTGCTTTTTATTCCCCATATCCTCCTTTTTCCTCCTTTTTTAATTAAAGCATGATAACTCCTCTTCATTTTCCTCTATCAGCTATCGCTCTCAATCCAAACTACACAGAATCACACCAAGTGTGGCTGCCTGTCCACAAGCTGTGCCTCTAAAGTAGGTAAGCAATAAAATTTGTATCAAAAATAATTAAGAACAAAATTTACAGTGAATATAACATATTTTCGTGGGTCTGTGCTCCAATGAAAACATGTCCCCATTAAAACGTCATCATTTCACGCTGCAGATTACATTTTAATTATTGTATTGATGCCCTATGGGTCTTTTTTCATTAGAGGCTTTAAACAGTGGAGGTTGAAAGCGGAATGAACCTAATTTCCCTGAAAAATCCTAAGCATGCAGGAGACTTTAATAACCAGAGTTACAGCGCGAGAGGCACTAAAATAGCAATTACA
>JAPZDY010000002.1:2548530-2566202 GCA_029783645.1 Ctenochaetus hawaiiensis
CACTAAAATAGCAATTACAGTAAATGAATTGAGTAAAAGATAAAAGAGGGTTCAGCAATGGCGGTGAATAGAGCACAGAAAATGCGATTCCTTTATAACTGTAAACTATACAGCATGATAACTCATATATTTTGTTAACATTTTCAACAGTTCAAATCATTTTAAATGATATGTATAGGTCATATCGGATAAGTTGTATTTTTCTCTAGTGCCTTTGACGCTTTTTTCTCATTATTTTACATCTACGGTCATCAATATGTCTACATGTCAGTTAGCATGTCAGCCTTCTGATGGCAGCATTGATATAAAGAGAAACTTTCAAAACTTAGAGTCAGGGTCCAGAATGTGTCACAGACCTGTTTTTATTGGGTGGTGAAACTGAAAGAATAGAATGCATAACAGTTCTGGTTTATGAATAATTTTTTCCTAATTAAAACAGAAAAGAGAAGGGTTTTTTCTGCTATCTTTAACTGTTCTGCTCAGATGAAGGTTATGTTCTTCATCAATAGTCAACAAATGTCAAAAATCTGGCAATTCATAATGCTTTTAAGTTTGGGTCCCTGGGAGACACCAAATTTCTCATTTGGTTCTCGAGTTAGAAAAGTTTGAGAACTTCTGCTGTAGAGTCTCACGCATCATAGTAATGGGTTCCCA
Organism: Ctenochaetus hawaiiensis; assembly: GCA_029783645.1. Classification (NCBI taxonomy): domain Eukaryota; kingdom Metazoa; phylum Chordata; class Actinopteri; order Acanthuriformes; family Acanthuridae; genus Ctenochaetus; species Ctenochaetus hawaiiensis. The sequence goes on from JAPZDY010000002.1 coordinate 2,549,185, forward strand.
CAGGAGTCTGATGGCAAAATGTGGGTTATTCAGATACTTCAGAGGCAGCCATTAGTGAGAACTACAGTAATAAATGCCAAAGCTAAGAAGAGCTAGAAAAAAGCAAAAAAATACATGACCTAATTGAGTAGATCCTTGTTTATATTTACATATCTTTGTTCAGCTTTGTTTGGCATGTTATAGTTGCACATCCTTTTCTGTGTCCTGTAAATTGTCCTTGGTAATGTGTATGAGTAAGTGAGGACAACTTGAAAAAAAGTCAAATGGCTTGTGTGTCTACACTTAGTTTGCCAACAAACAGACCATGATTCTTAACAGTGAACAAATCCCTTTGTCCCCTTTTTGCTTTCTAATTACCAGGGTTAGTTAAACAGATGCTCACACCATGAGAGGACCAAAGACAGAGTTTTCATGCTGAGCAGAGGTACAATTAGTTAGGCTACCTTTTTCAGAAGCCTAATGGTGGGTGTTACTGCCTGAGCACATGGAAGTAAAAATAAAGCAACCGATCCACTTAAACTGAAAGCAGTAGGGTGATTCAGGAAATGTATAGTAGTTAAGTGCAAAATAAAAGGCACCAAGGTTATAACACTATGGAAACCCTGGATGACACATTCAGACAACCAGAATAGTGTCACTGTTTTATTGTGTTCTCATACACTTTTTGTTTTTCAGTCACAATTTTACAGTCTTGGCTGGAATAGAAAGAGATAAAGAACAAGTGCGCATGAGAAAAGCAAACTATCAATCTTTTATTTCAAATATGAAAATATGTATATCAGAATGTGTCAGTATGTAAGCACACACACTAGTGCCATAAAGAGATCACACTGTATGCCTTCAACATCCCTAAAATACACTCACACACAAACACACACACACAGAACATATAACTGTCCATGGGGGAATGAATGCAGAAATGGAAAATTGCCTACAAAATGCAGTGCATTATCTTAATAGACCTCAAAGGGGGCATGAGCACCTGCTTTTAATCCTTTAAAAAAGATAATGCCCCTTATTGCCACGTTGTTGTTGTCATTGTTGTTGTTGTTTTACTAAATCAATTCACAGCTGTGAACAGCCTGTCATGTCAGACACATATAAATTAAATCCAAACATCAGGTCCAAAAAATTGGTGCTCCCTGATCATGACCTCTAGCTTCTCTCCACACTGGATCCCTGCCACAGCAGCTTGCACTTAGTGGGTAATGAGCCCTTCCACAGTGAAACAGAACACAAGCACATGCACAGGTACCCAGCAGTCAGTGTGATTAGTTTTTGTGATTAGTCATAGAAGTGAAATCTCTTTCTACCCTGAAGAAGCCATCAGAGTATGAAAGTATGCCTATGGTATCCTGTTGATACACAGAACTGCTACAACAATGTAAAAAGGCATAATTAGCAAACATTTTGACTGCTTTATGTTACATTTATTATCAGCAACAGAAAAAAAACATATGCCATTGGTCACAGTAAAAGTAAGGAGTAGTTGCTGTTATGTTTTAATTGGTATTTAAATATATTTTACAACGCAGAGCAACAAGAGAGAAGTGTTAAAAACCAAAGGGGAATATAATGAGCTGTTTACAAGCCAGTTAAACATCAGAGTAGGCATTCGTTTCAGCCTGTCTCTTGGAATTGATCTTTATCCACTTACAACACAGTTTTTAATTTTTACATGTGTGTCAACCTAAAATAAGCCAGCATTTACCGGAAAAGCAGCTCTGTTATCAACCTCATCTTGCAAACGATGTGCCCTTGGTGCTCCAGCTTTTTTTTTTTTTCTTCTTTTAGAAGAAGATACTGCATCTTCCACACAGCAATGACTCACAGTGAACACCAGAACATCCATTAACTCTGCATGCCACTCTGCTTCTCACCACCACTGAATGCTGATGTGGGGAACATTTAAATGCAAATCACCTTGATCAGAGACTGTACAAAACTGAACAGGTAATAAACCTGCTCAGTATTAGCAAGTTCCAAAAGGGTTAGGGCCTCTATTAAAAAGCATAATCACACAGTTACTCTCTTTAACACTCACATGTTAGATTGCCCTTTGCATACATTTGACCAAACATTCCATTTTGCCACAAATTAAACGAACTGTATTGATGCAAATTAACTTGCAAATTAACTTGCAGGGTTTGTCCTTTCATGTTTCCTGTCTTTGTCGTTCTCTTGTCCTATCTGCACTCTGTGATTCCCCGAAGCTTTCACTGCTAGGTGCTGTGTTGTGTCTCTGAAGCCTCAAGAGGACCCTTCATATGAATATGTATCTGCTGCAGTTATTGTTGTTGCTTTGATGGGTAGCGCCATGGCACGCTCGCTTGTCTCTGCTCTCCTGTGATCTATAATCTCTGCATGTCAATCACAGCACTGCCGCTGATCCTGAGACACTGGCAAAACACCAGGAGCGATGGAGATAAAACAAAATACTGAGCAGCAACAGCAACGCTGGGACATTACAGATACAGACTGTAACACACACACAAACACACACACACACACAGGTGACAGACCAGCACAAGTAGGTAGGTCAAGAGACAAACAAGATTCAAGTTTTGCTTCTCATACACATATTTATGAAATGTCAGCACCCCAACGTTCTACATGTCAAGTACTTGCATTAATACATACTCTATGTTTAATGTGATATACTATAAAAGTGTTTAATGTTTTATTTTATCTAAAGGACATCTCAGAACAGCCTGAATCTAGAAGAGGAAGATGTTTCTAAAGGCCATATCAGTAATGTCTGTAATTTGTCTTTTTGACCTTTTCATCAAGGTTTCCTCTGCTTTGTTAAAGACCTGTTTTGTCGTACCAACAGCACTGGATTACTGTTGTGGTCTTTTTACTCAGCAAACAATAATAATTTACATCAAACAGTTTTGTCTAGAACAGTCTCAAGAACCAACGGGAAATGTATTACTCAGGTTCATGAATCTCTTTATTGAATAAAGCATCTTTTGACCTCCACTCAGTTCTAAAGAGCATTTAAGACCCTTTCAGTTAAACGCTGGAAGTTTTGCAGAACTCTGACAAACCCACAGTATGTTACCTGCCCTGCATCAGATGGCAGACGGACAAAGCTAGCAACAGACTGTTGAACTTAGTGAAACATTTAGAAGCTTAACTGTTTTAAGTATTATTGCATATAATTTAAGCATTTATAAATATTAATATAGTTTTTTTTAATACTGGACTTAATTAGACTAGTGTGAGGAGACAAACACAACTCCAAATGAATGCTATTGCTGCTGTGTTTTCCTAAATGCATTAATAGGCGAATGTTAGCTAACCACTGGTGATGAGTAGAGCATTACAGGTAACGCACATAAATAAAATGGTACTCGTGTGTTACAAGATTTTAAAAAACTCTTTATGGGCGTCATACAGGCATCTGTATTCACAAACTGAGTAGTATTCCTGATGACTAACAAATTTACCTTTACTTGTTAAATTGTAGTTCTTTCGTTGTTAAGTATTAAAACCCGTCACTTTTTTTCTCTTTATGTCATAAACTTTAAAACTTTGTATTTTAGTCTCACCCTTTCTGCCTCATCTGAGTCCCATGAAGCACATTCTTTTAAATCTGTGTTGCTAAGATGCAACACAAAGGCAATGCTGCATTCAGTCTGCTCATAAGTCTCTATCTCAAAGGTGAGGTGAGAATTAGGCCAATATCCTTCAAAGCCAAACACATTAAACCTGATTGAGAGGATTCATGGAAGTAAAAGGATGAATCGAATGTTATATCGCAGGCTGACAGGCACAAGGGGGTGTGGAAGGGTGCATTGTTAATATGGATGGATGGAGGTTAGACTCGCTTGATTTTACACATAACTGCTTCACACACAGTACTATACACTCAGAGTTAGTGGGGTGGGGCTTTTTACGAGTGAGAAACCATATAATTCCCACATCTGCACACACTGCAATACTCTGAGCATATGTCTGTGAGTCTCTCCTAAAACACATGCAGGCCTATGCTTAGTCATTCACACACACATGCTCGAAAACACACATACACACTTTGGCAGCTGCCTAATAATATCTTTTTGTGATTAAATTATTTCACTGAGCAGCTAAATCATCCAGAGTTCATTTGTAGAATATCTAATCATCCTTCCTCACCTGGCTTCACCCCAGTCTGAGGACACACCAGTCTCAGTCATTTATGTGTGCATGTGTGCGTGTGAATGCATGAACCCTCTTATTGCCCAGAGCTTGAATGTTAAACATTGATCAATATACAAATGCAAGACTTTTTGTTACAGTTACCAAGTCTGAACAAATTTTTTCATAGACATGAGAGCTTAATGGAGCTTAAAGTTCCCAGCTGGACAACTAATATCTTTTAACTCCACTAAAAGAGCTGCTATATGCTGGATACCTGAAACCAGAGTTAGCATGGCAAAATGTCACTTGACAAAAATATGACACCATCTTAGCTGTTAGCAGATAAAGATTTGCGAATGAGCAGTAAACACAGTTTATGGGAATGTTATTGTTTGCAATTATGTGTTCCAGCATTTAAAATTTAAGATGGTTACAGCAAAATAAATGAATGACAAAATAAAATAAAATTAGAATTAGAATTCATTAGAATTAGAATTAAAAAGTAATTATAATTCATCATGGGGGGGGGGTCTCCAAATTTCACACAAAGTTTGAGACAAATCTTCCTCCCAACTACAAAGATCAGCCTCACAGTGGCTTCATGCCTGGGAAATGCTCTCTGCATGAACAGAGTATGTGATGTGCACACAGATGGCATTGCTGCTGCTACTTCCAGACCTATTTTTACTTTTACTTTTTTTTTGTTCATATCGGCATATAATTATGGCCATCTATTTTTCTCTTGCTTGTCGCTGCAGGCATGTCATTGCTCAGCAGCTAATAAAAAGCTTGCTTTTTAGCAAACATTGCGTAAATAAGCAATTTACTATTTCTTTTTACTTGATTTAGTGCTGCATAGCAGTTTGTTTTGTATCTATGGAAATAAGACACATACAAAAAGGGATCCTGGAAACTAACAAAAACAATTTTCTCTATATAAACTTTAATCAATATACAATATCATGTGTCAAAAGTTGAAGAAATGTTTAATATCGGTAAACATTTGATCGCAAGGCTCTGCAGCAGGCCAAATAAATAAATCTGCCCACATAGGCCTCATCATTTCTATACTAAATTCAATCCTACCACAACTGAGTATAAAGAGAGAAATGTTTTAGATTAATTATGCCATTAATGGCACAGAGACGGGATAAAGATTAATGAGAGATTTATCCCAGGCAGAGTGAAGAAAGCTCACCACAGGTTTGTCAAACTGTCAGGAGGAGAGCTTTGTGTTAAATAAAGATAAAAGCAGTAAATTTGATTTGTCATGACTGTCACAACCTCAAACAGGCCCACTTTAATGAAGGATCATTTAAATGTGTTCCAGTCCATATTAATTCTTTGGTTATGGAATAACCAAAAGCGTGCTAACATGGTGCAGTGGGCACTTCACACCATGCCTCTTAAGACATCTTCAGACATCGTTTTTGTGAGTCTGACACTGTTTTGTCTGTGAAGAACTGAAGTAATTCAGTCTATGAAGCAACATTAGGTGAAAAATATAGACAAAAAGTGAGACAGCCACTGTTCAGCGTATGGAAATGTTTTCCATTCATCCATTTTACACTCACCTTAACGTGTGCACTCACATACAGGACTCTGCTGCACGCCCACACATGAGAATGTGTGTAGGCCAGTTCTAAATTTATATTCCCTTGTATGAATTTTTACTCTTTTTCTTAGCGATGATAAACTTTAGCATGTGAAATGAGTATTTCAAACCTTAGGTGATAATCACAAGACTCTGTCAACTTTATTCTGCTAATTAGAGAACAAAAGGATTCAAAAAGCCGGTGTGAGTGACAATAAAAGTTTAGACATAACATTACTCTCAACAGTGCCTGATTATCATTGTGGTGTGTGATATTTCAAGGTTTCTGGTTCAAGGTAAAAGGTAATTTATTTATCTTTGTTTAAAAAATGGTTGCACACTAAAAAGTTTTTTTGTCCTTCATATGTACAACACAATACAAAAGAATAAGATAATAAGTAACTCTCTGATATTCAACTGAAGCCAGTACAGCAGCAGAACATAATTTGTACAACAGATTTGAACAGAAACCCTTATTAATCTCTTTGATTATCCATTCATCTATTTAACAGTCAACATACCTGCAGTGTACCTGCAGTATTAGCATGCCTGGGGAGTCTACCGCTGCTGCTGCAGCATAGATTTGTCTACTTATGACAGTGAGTCAGTGCACACTCTTTGTATCCACATCACACTCACCCTGTGACCACCTTTAAAACTCAATATCCTGAAAATAAAGCTATTGAAAGCTTGACAAAGGCACTGCAGGAGCAGCAGCTTCAGCGGGGCAGCCATCCTTGAGATTCTTACTGAGATTGCTTTACTGTGTGCCAATCTCTGCAAGAATCATCAGCCAGAGCATTTGTTTCCATCGTCATTGGCAGAGGAGAATCAGTTTCCGTTCTTATGATACTTGCCAGTAGTTTGACATTGCAGTTGCTGTTGTAATTGGTGTTGTTAGCTTGTGGTGCAGCCAGCCAATAACTTCCATCACTGTTTTCTGTCAGGTTATGACAGAATAAGAATCAGGGATATGAAATATCATCACATTTGATGTGGTATTAGTTAAAAAGTTGAAAATTTTAGTGCTCTGTGTTAGCCTCTATTGCTACCTTGTTGGTATAGCTCCTGAATTAGTCTACTAGCTAGCTTAGCCACTTTTACCCAGAGCTAAGACGACATCACTTTGTCACAATGGTTTGCGTCACAATTGACTATTGGAGATATGGTGCCTCTTTTAGCCCAGTGCCATTAAAAGCAAACAAAGATGTCATTGTATAGCAAGCCTTTTAATGTTAGCAATAGCATAGTCTGGTTGCAGATGCCCCCCCCCATTTGTATTCCTGTTGAGCTGCATCCTTCTTCAACACCTACTAAAACCTGCTATCCTACACCATAATTTGACTTCATATAGTGGAACAGTAATCAGCTGTACAAATAAGGATGGCTTACCTCACATACAAGGCACTGAACACCTTTAACCAGAGTTTAAGATAATTACTCTTTGTTCTTTTGTCATGTCTATTTTTTTTACACAGAAGTCCTGCACTCTCTTACTGTTTACCAAAGTTGATAAATGATTGTTTAGCAGAAGGTAGTTCTTCAGCATGATCTCTCATCTTAGTGAAAGCAGAAAGTGTTATGCAATGTACAGATTGAAAGCACCTTCAGGCAAATCTGTAAGATGTGACAGTGATCTAAATAGGGATATAAATAAAACTGACTTGACTTTACATCAGTTTATGTCATTGATCTGTGTCTCTCTCAAAAACATAAACATGCTTCAATTGCTAATCAAGAGAAGCATAAAACTAAACAGGAACTCATAGATGTCTTGTAGTGATGCCACTTGAGTCATTGGGGGATGGGACTGAAGACTATGAATTTAAAAATGTGACCAATCTGGAGAAGCAGGGACAGCAATAGTGAGCTCACCAGAACTCTGCAGCAGGCTCTTCATCTCTGCTTGGGGCTGGCAGCTAACGACTATCTTTTAGCCTCAAGTAGCTACATTTGACATGTAGTCAATGCATACACTAGTTTTTGACAAGGAAGAAGAGTGTGGAATAAAATAGATGGTATCTCTGGTTGAGTTTCATTAATTTCATTGCCTTTAAATTGTGGTATTTACAATCAGTTGCAAAAAGCAACGTGATTCTCCTTCATCTTGCTCAAAATTATTTTATTATTTTACAGAGCTTCTGGGACGTATCTAGATTATTTGATGTCTCATTCCCATTAAAATCTAATATAATTACATTAATATACAAGTACGGTGCTCTGTTCTTTTTTCATGGTGCTTAAAATTGGATTTGAAGCAAATGTTGTAATGCTAACACAAAAGCACAAAATAACATCCTGAGCTAATTAAAGCTTATCATAGCCAAAATCATCCTGTTCTCAAGGTAATGATATTTTGATTCATGATCTAATCTTTCACAGTGAAGCAAACAGCAGCTTTAAAGTAAAAAGAAATGAATATGGAAGTTAAAAACACTCAGATTTACAGCAGTTTAGGACATTTTAAGCTACAAATGGGTTTGCTTCATCTGAATTGGCAGACAAGTTATTACCCACATTGCACATTTGCATTTGTTTAGTAATGTTTTATGCAGTACCATTTCAGGTAAGTGAAAAACCCCATGGGAGCATTTTTTCGTCTTTTCCACTGGTCAGAGATTTGATGCAGGGAAGGACCCTATTTATCTGCATTATCATCAGCTTTGATATGATCTGACTTCACTGATGCATAATCTTCCTATATTCAGGTTGGATTATGAGCACAGCACAGATCGTGTTCTCACTCCATTTAAAGTGCTCCAGGGTGACATTGCATGTGAGAAATCTGCTGCATGCAAGGCAGCTTCTCTCTTCTTGTGTAACCAGATGCACCCAGCTGAGAAGGAAATACCCATTCTATGAAGTTAAATGTAATAGAAAAGTGGGTCACACACTTTTTGTTTATTCTAAGACACAGTACATAGTGGTTTTGACTCAAAGTGTCACACCTTGACCTTTTGGTTTTTACATCATTATGACCAGTCTTTGTTTTTGACTATTGTCTGCTGGCAAACACCTCACAAGTTCTGTTAGTGTACCTGGTCTCTTTGTGTTGTCCTAAAGTTTATCCACCATTTCCATCTTTTGGTTGGTCCTGCCAGGTAGCCTACCGACTACCATGTTGGATGAGATTATGGTAGTGTTGTTTTGTGGTGGACAAAATATGTAAAAAAAATTCTTCACACTGTCCAAACACAAAATACAGCACTAAAAGAAACTGCATGTTAATGAGTGAGGCTTCTTACATTTATGCAGTGTCATTTGTAGATAATGTATTTTTTTCATTGCTTCTGCTACACTTAATAGAACTATTGTTATAAAAGCAGTTAAATTAAATTATTTAGCAAATTAGAGATACATAATGTCAGCTACTTACCAAACCTAGATAAGCCTCTCTGTTTGTCATCTGCCTAACACTACCTCCACGCTCTTTTATAGGCTGTTGTCCTGAATTTATTTTGCTACTCTAGCACTTCTCCTGCTGCCACCGGAGACAATGAGAGCATTAACTTGTCATTAAGCATTTAGATGCTTCTATTTCTAGAGATTTCAACTGTCAGTGTTGACACAATGTTGCTCAAACACAAAAGGTAAAGTGACAGCTGGAGCCATGGGAAGCAGGGAGTTCACAGAATGTGATTGTCTGGAGAGAGACATGGAGAGAGACAGACTTACAGGACATGAGGGCTGCTAGTAACCCATTTAGCTGGTTTTCCTGCTACATCGGGCCATTCACTGATCCTCAGCTCTATGTGTGTGCGTGTGTGAATGTTTTTGTTAGAACAACTCGTGTATTGTTCCACCAGGAACACTTCTAGTGCTACAAATAGGAGGTCCGTTCCTGAGTCCTGCTCTAAATTGAACAGTTAAATGTTACCACTTCAGGCTGTTTCAGACAAATTAGTGCTCCTGATGGCTGATTTGTTCAGCTCTGCTCTGTCTGATTGACCCACGAGCTGACCAATTAGGGTTATGTTTCTCCAAAAGTTAACTCTGCCTAATTTTACTTTGTCTACACCACCACAGCTTAAACAGATTAGACTCTTTTTATTCTTTCCACAATGCCCGATTTGGGCTGAATGGGGACCTACTGTGTAGGTAGATAACCACTTACCTTGATCCAGATCGTACTCCTCCATGGTGCTGACAAAGTGAGGTCTGGAGTAGAAGTTATGCGGTCCTGGTTGCTGGAGGCCCCCTAGGCTGAAGAGGCTTCGCTCATTTGTGGCACAACAGGAAAAAGCCCTCCGGCTAGGGATGCAGGGATAACGCGTCCAGCTCTTCATCTCCAGGTCAAAAGCCTCCAGCGCTGTCACGGGCATCTTTCCCTGTCGACCGCCTGGAGGAGGCAGGAAATTGTTCAAAGCCAGAGTTAAAACATATTTATTGAAGCAGTAAATGTCCATATAGCTTAAGTATCTATTAAGTCTGCAAGCAGCCACTTTTAAAGCTACTTTCACCAAGACTTTTTGCAACAAATTATTTCTGGATTATGACAAAGATGTGGCATCTGCCATCTCATACAATGAATTAATTTCCAGACATCAATATGTACATGAACAAAATCAAGGAACGATATACACATTTTCTTGCATGACATCATTTGTCTACAGTTTCCTCTTTCCCACTTTTTAATTCACTGCTCCTGTCACAATGTTTCCTTGGCATTCATATCAAAGTCTGGTGAGCATGCAGACCAACAGTGAGACCTTATTTAATTCTGAACTAAAAGCAGAGCACAGCAGCAGGGTGCTCCCCTAGGAGGCCTACAAGTTGTTTACTTCCACAAATCATAACCTAACCTTGTAAAATACAACTACAAGGCAAAAGCAAAATAGAGAAGTTTCAGAAAGAATAAGAAGAATGAATATAAACAGCAGAGAAATAGATGAGAGGCTGGGGTTTAGGCCATTGTGGGTAATGTAAGAGAGGTGTTGAGAGTAAAAAGAAGGCAAAGAGAGGAAATATGAAGAAATTGAAGGGGAAGTAACAAGGGAAAAATACAGGAACAGATGGTAGGGGGAAAAAATCAGGATTGCAGAATGAGACACTGACCGAAAAATTCTGCAGTAATTCAGAAAAGGGGGGAATGTGTGGGAGGGAGAGAAGAAAGTGGAAGAAGGTCAACTGGAGTAGGCAGAGTGGCATGGAGATCGATAGCGCTAGCGAGACAAAGAGTCGAACTGAGTGGGAAGCATCACTGTAGAGTCAGAGAGAGAAAGAGGGCCGTTTTAAGCTAAAAAGATCTGTTGATTGGAATAGAAATACTTAGAACAGAAGCATTAAATTCCATATTAAAACTGACTTCATAGTGCAGTGTGCACGGTGCATACTTAATATGATTTTCTGTGGATTACCTCAGTGATTCTTTACTAAAAACTATTTTTACTGACTTTTAAGACACTGATGTAAACATTTTTTTTCTAAACACTGAGCACAGCATTGATAAGTCAGTGTAATTTATGACAATATAACTGAAAAAACAGAGGAAAGTAAAAAAAAACACCATAACACAAATGGTACTTCAAGTAATGTTGGTTGGCCTTTTTTTGACCCATATTTTCAGATACGGGTAATAGCCTGTATAGAAAACCAGACACATGTACTTAATATTTAAGATATTCTAGTGAGCTGTTATCTCATTTCTTGTTTTTCAACCTGAGAGCAAAAAAATGTGGTTTTATGGGGAATGAGTCAAAAAAGTTCATTTCCCCTGTTTTGATCTTCATGCTAAGCTAAAATAAATCTGTCCCTGCAAGCGCAGTAATTAGTTCAGTGGAATTTGATACATTCATGGTTGCCAGAGGATAAATCCTAATACATTAAAGTTACGGTTCAGCTGTGCTTCTTCCTACTGTCTTCTGCTGTTTAACCCTCCCTTGTGTGTCTTGTTTACTCTCTCTGTTGTTCTGTTCGTGTTTGTCTGTCTGGAAGTGGGGTCCATCCCTTTGGCCCCATCAGTCACCTGCTTCCTGCCGCCCATTAAAACACCTGATACAAAGGTGGCTAGATGGAAAAGGGTGAAATTTAGAACAGGAGAGTTTGAAGAAGGGACATAAGTGGAAGGAAGAAGGTACACCCATTTACCCATGATTCTCCCTGTCCCTCCTCTTCTGCATCTCTCTCTTCATCGCTACAGCTAATCTTTCCTGACCCTTTCTTGCTGTTTCAGCTTATTGTTTAGCATACATAACATCCAGCATAAAAATGCAAAGGAAAAAGTCTTAGATACCACAAGAATATCAAGATTATTCTTTTTTTTATGTTCTTGAAAAGGGCAAAGCCAAACATTTCCTGCCTCCATATCTCCTCCTGTGGAGCACCAGCTATTTAAAAATGTAACAAGTGGTATACATTTCCATTTGATTTGTTGATGTTGGTTGAATCCAGCTGCACTTTTTTGCCCCAAGCTCTTCCAACTTTGGCTCGAGCTACAGATACCACTATGATCCTGCCAAAAGTGCCCAAGCAAGTAAGCAGGAAAAATAGTTTGGTTTGTGTTCATTTTGTTACATGTTGCAACGATATTTATGCTTTTTCTACCATAAATGAGATTGTGCTTTTCAAAATTTCAAACAATCATTTGGTTTGAAAAAACTAAATTCAATATTTTATGCAACCTCAGTCTTGTTTTAAAAACACATTTTCCCAAATATATTTATGTATAGACACATGAATGTATATTTTTCACTGAAGCCTGGTGGTAACACAACTTCAAGTATTATCACGTTCTTTCCAAATGAAGGCATCAGTATAGCATTTGGCTCAGTACTATGAGATTGGCTAGATGCAACTGTGAAACAGGAGACACATGCAGAGACTACTACAGCAGTTCAAAGATCTGTGTGGAAGTACTTCAAAAAAAATGAATAAAAATGAGGTCCAGCACAAACTGTGCCAGGTAAAAAAATAGCATATCACAAGTAAACAACACTGCACAGTTATTTAAGTGAGCAGCACTCAGCAAAAAGTGGGGCACCATCCTTTAATCAAGACCAGACAAAGTGAGCTTGATGATAGACTTGCAAAACAAACAACGGCCTTCAAAGATGCCTTAAAGATGATAGCCAAAAAACATTTTTTATTGTCCCGTCAAGAAAAAACATTACTGCAAAAATAAATACACTATGTGAAGAATGAGCTGCACCCTCAACTGACAGTTTTGAAAAACATGGTCTTTGACCACAGATTCACAAACAAATTCACAAAAAGACTGACGGACAGAATTTACTGCTGAATCGTATGTAATGTGTGGATCAAATCAGTGAGTAATGCTGTAAAAATGTGCAGGTAGGGGCATGATGGGGTCCCCACGTTCTCACTTAGCTGCTGAACATAGCTTCCTATATTTAAGTCATTATCTCTCATTCAGAAACACGGAGTATGCATTTATTCAAAATACCCATCCAAGTACTCTGTAAGTGTCCTTCTCTGCTGTCTGTTTCTTTGCATTTCTTTTTGTTACATAGAAGAAGTTTTGAATCTCCTCGCCATGTCTTCTTTTTAGCTGCACTTATGTGCTGAATACTGACCCTGACAACTACAACAAAATCCTTGATTCAAATCATGTACATGCACACACAAAGACACAAGAATTGTACAGCAGCCTGATGAGTTGTGTCATATGCCAGTAAGTCTGCTGTTGACTGAGAACACAGAGAATTTAAATCAAAGGGGGTTCAGACACACGCTGATCCAAACAAGCCGCGAGTGGAGCGGCAGCTGAAGAAGCAGCATGAATTTTAGAGGAATGGTAAACTTTTTAAGTACAGTAAGTAAACAGGCATTACATTCACACGACATGACCGAGGAGAGAAATACTGACCTTGGAATCCAGTTATAAAATAAACAGCATGAATATCACATTATTCTGTTTGCACATCATTCATAACTCTGTGTGTGATGTTAAATAATGTGATTCAACTCCCATGTATGTATTTGTGTGTGTGTGGGTTGTGGCCATGTGGGTGCACTTTAGATTAGCCATTCCTCTCTGTCCTATGCACTTCCCAACATCATCGACTCCAAGCTGAGGATGAATTAGCTTGCTAGTCTGCAAAGAAGCTATTTTGTGGGCAAACTTTTTATTAGATCATGTTTACCTTCTCTTTCCTGTCTTTGTTTCATAGATCAGTTCTATCAGTTCCACTGACAGCTATTGCTGTCCAGCTCACTATTTGTAATTTGTGGTACATGAACGTTGCCTCAGAGCCTTTGCCACCTTTGCTGTCAGTGCTGTCAGGGGCAAAGCTGATGCTGTGTAATGCACTAAACAACAAAATACAAAAGACATTTTCTTTTATTTTCTTTGTAGTGTAGCAGTCCATGAGATTTTCATTTCACGGTTTGAAGTCGCCAGTAACACTAAAATCCCAGGTATGATGTGAGACTTGACAGGTAAGATTATACATGAAAAACGCTGCAGTGTGTTCAGATTCAAAATATTGAGCCACATGTCTTTATGGCTCTCTGTAAAACTCTTATAAGAATTTCACTTTCACTTTCTACAGTAAATGTCTGTCCATTTCATATACTGCACATGTCTACAGTCAGAGGATGCTGAGCCTAGCTTAGCACAAAGACTAAAAACATGGGAAACAGCTAGTTTGGCTGAGTCCAACAGAAGAAAAACAAATCCACCTCCCGGCTCCTCTAAAGGTTACTAATATACAAGTTGTGCTTCACTTATTCAGTAAATATAAAAAATTAAGTTCAAAAACAACCATTTGCCATTTAACGGAGGTGATGTGCCATGTGACCATAGTTAGGCACAGTAACTTCCTGTAATCTCTACTGGTTGCCAGGCAACTGCTAAGGTTCAATCTTCAAGTCTAACTCTTTTACAGAAAGCAAAAAAAAAACCTGATTTTCTTAAATAATCAAACACTTCAAGTTGAAAGACACGCAGGAAAAATATCAGGAACAAATTTAACAGTTTGATAAACCAGATTGTGGTTCCTAATGCTCCCAAACAGTAACTCACCTTTTTTGAAAAAAAAAACAAAAAAAAAATATTGTGATTAGATTTCAGGTTACATGTATATGCAAATTTTTGTGTTCAGGTGAAAAAGAAATAGGATTGCTAACTGGTGTAATATGAGTCTTTCAAATATCTTTTTTATTGTTACAATAATCAGTCATCTTTCCGCTACAAAGGGCCATCTGCACAATTTTTCATCGACATGCCTCAGATTTACCTTCACACACCGAGCTGTGATTGAGAGAGCAGGGAAAAACTACTTGGTAAGTGAAGCTAAATTTCAGAATGTGATAATGGGGAAATAAGGGGTTTAAAAGAAGAACACAGACCAAGTCTAAGCATTGTAATCAATCCAGGATCACTGTGTTTTCTGAGTTTACTGTGTTTCATTGTTTCACCACAGCTGCTGTGTGTTCTGAGGTGAAAGGCTTTCCAACAATTCAATACAGCCATTCCTTCTGTTTAAAGAGTGTGACAAAGAGGCTCTTAGAGCAAGTCACAGTGTAGTGTTCTGTGTTACCCGAGAACAAAAAAAGGTCTTTATTAAATCTCGCATGGAAATGACTTTACAGATTCAACTAACTGAAGAGACATATTTTTGTGTTATAGAATTATTTGAGATCATTAGACATGGCTGGCAATGAAAGCTGGAGTCAGAGATACTGTGTATTGGGCACGATGGATTATAGACCTTTAGGTATTTAAACACTCTAAAAATATCAAGGTCAAGGTTTTGTATTACTGCTGCTAGATGTCACTAAATGCTACACACTAGATAAAAAAATAAGGTTAACCCACTTGAGTTAAGCTTCTGCATATTTTCAAATGGCTTACATGTTTGCTTGATGCCTGAATAAATCTTTTTTTTTGGTCCAATCAAATGTTTGTTCTTTTTTGTTTGTTTGTTTTGTTGTAAAAATCTTGAATTTTTTACTTGAAGATGAAATTTGAAAAATTACTTTACATATTTGTTGAGTACAAGCAGTGCAAAATACAATATTTCCATCTGAAATATAGTTACAATGTAGAGCAGCTTCAAATGGATGTATTCAGTGTTTTGAACCATCTTCGACAATGCACACAAGCAAAGAGTTATTTCATCCCTTTGGTAGAGGGTGTGAGGAAACACAGTGGTGCATAAATGGCCGTAGCTCCTGCTCTCAGGATGTCACAATTATTTTGTGCTGAATGTGAATTGTGTTGTTGGTGGAGGCTTGCAATGAAATGGATTCACTCTTTGCAGAATGTTTCTTCAGTGAGATAAAATGATCCTGCCTCGTGTGACTCCAATTTCTCCCTCAGCAGTGATGTAAAACTCTGACCAAGTGTCAATGAGTGACAACAGCCCCCCAATGAGTCATAAAGAGAACTAATGCAACCTCTGATCATTGATGGAAAATGACTCAACAACAACTGTGCTCTGAGAACAAAAAAAACAAAACACAGGAACACAGAAACACTTTTTTGTCTGCAGAGCAGCTTTTAACTGCGTCTCTGTCCTTCTGATCAATATTGTACCAAGACTGTGAGACATCTTGACCCAAGAGAGTCTGAAGGAAGAGAGTGTTTCCATCAGTTTCTTTCACTGCTCTAAAAGCATCAGGCAGATAAAACAGTACAACAACCTGTTTTTTCCCGGGTCACCAAGTAGCAGAATAAAGCATCTAGCAACACTGATCAGGAAAAGAGTTTTTGTGCTTTGTTTTTTTTTTTTTCTTGCTATGCTTGAGTTGAAAAAGTTCTGGGACCCCTGTAGTATACACAGTGTTCAATATGTGTGTGTTCAACAAAGTAAAACGGAGATACACTTTTTTAGAGGGAGCGGGTGCACAGTTACAGTTGTTATTCTCTCAGTCGACTACTAAGAGAACAAACTTCAAACTTCTAGTTGATTCTGCACATTGATGTAGAATAATTATTCATCTGTGGCTTTAATACGGTGCGCTAACGAAGCAGTGACAGTGCATCTACAGCTGTGGTTGATTTTCACAGCTGTGGAAACACTTCACCCAAGCTGACATAGATTTGTTTAGACAATCATTTTCTATGTTGTGCCATGTTCAACACTATTAAAGATATTTAGATGAGAAAAGACTCCAACTATCCCCAAAACAAAGCAGTCACTGCAGTCAAACTGTATCTCTGTATAATTAGATGATGTCATCTGCCGCAGAGTTTGCTGGAGGTGAAACCAAATCAGGTTGTGGATTATTTGTAAAAAGCAAGGGGTAAATTTGCCATATCCGCATTGAAGCCAACCAGGAAGTACAAAAACTTGCAATTCCTCGACTGACCGCTTGAGGCTGGCTCCAAAAGGGA
>JAPZDY010000002.1:2566302-2577869 GCA_029783645.1 Ctenochaetus hawaiiensis
CATTTGTTTATTTTATATTTAAGCTTAAAATTTGGCTATTCGGCTGTTGATTGACAGCCTGTTGACGTATAGCCGGGGGCTGTTAGCTGAGTGGGTGTGCTGTCTGTCCTTCGACCCCGCCTCTTTTCCCATATTTGGTTTTTCGTCGTTTAGGCGGGCTCTTGGTGGAGTCATGCGCAGGCTAATGGCGGCGCCCAGGACGAGATTTCTGAGGCTTCACTTTCGCTCAGAAAGAAACCAATGGGTGACGTCACGGAGGGTTTGTCCAGTGTTTTATACAGTCAATGGTAAAAAGCCTCCCAGAGCTGATCAAGAAATATGATATTTCAACTTCCTTGCGGCTGGTCCCGCTTGTATTAGTCAACCCTTTACTGGTAATATTCAAGATTAAAGAGTTGACTGCTTTTTAGAGGAAGCTGTTGACTACTTCAATGCAGTAATTCTGTATAACGGACTCTCTTTAAACACTCAGTATGCGTAAAGGCTGCAAAGGGATCCACAACACCAAAATGCGAGGAAAATAAAATGTGATGTATCATCAACTTTTGATGGCCTAGAGCAATTGAATGAACATGTCCCTCCTCACTTTATGTAATTTCTCAACTGATCTCTCAGGTGATGTTAGAGAGACTGCTTCTAGTGAAAGCTATCTGCATACTGTAATGGGAAGAAAGCTTCACCGCATTGCATTCAATTGCATTCAATACATGAAGGAGCAGATGTGGAACTGCTGCAAAACAAGCGATAAAAGGGATTAAATGGAAAAAAAGATCAACTGAAATTATGTGTTTCTCTGTTTGCTTTCAAACAAGAGTGAGTCCAAAGCTTTGCTGTCTCTGTGAGTCTGCGTTTGTGTACAGCAGAGATCAAAGCCAAAGGCAAATATCATCATGCTAACATGCTCATAGCAACAATAGTCACTTGCTGATACGTTATAATATTTTCCATGTTCACCATCTAGTTGTGTTAGCATACATACATGGTATTAACAAAGTAAATATACTGCTGATGAGTTGATGCTTTACAGATAAACTGTAACTTCGGCCAATGTTAATTATTTAGCTCAGCCAGTTTAATGTTTCATTTGGAGTGAGTATTAATTTAAAATATGTACATAATATCCCATCCCATATCCCAGGTCTATAGTATTCCACAAAATATTACTGTGAGCTTATTTATGTGACACATAAAAAAAAAAACAAACAAACTGGGAACCACCTGAATTGAAAAATTGTCAGTGATATAAACACTGACAAATGAAAAGACAAAACAATAAAAAGAGAGAAATTAGATGATGTCATCTTGTTTCCTACCCATCAAGTAGATTTTGTTTCCTCTTAAGAAGGGCATGGCTCCGTACCGCGGCGTTGGCATTGAGGTCAGTGGCTGCCATTGGTCCTTCTCTGCCTCATAAACTCTTACTAGAGCCTGTGGTGTTGTGTCGACTCCCATACCTCCCAACGCATACACCTTTCCATCTGCAGAGAGACAAATAAGAGAGACACTCTGTTCATTAAGAGCTTCAAAGAGTTTATTATTATATACTCCTTGGTGCAACAATTAAGGCAACTAAGATCATTCACAGCTTGTTATCAGCTTAAAATGAGGTGAATGAGAGAAAAACATTGCCAGCATCTGTCCAAATAAACAAAGTGAGACATGACATTGCCCTTTTGCCCCATTATTTCTGGTCTGTCTTTCATGAATGTTATCTGTCTCTTCCATATGGAGACATCCAAACAATTTGCAGTGCTTATGCCCACGTCTGAGAAACTTACATTTGACCATCGAATGACTCTTACACAAGGACACACCACTTCAACCACTGCAGTGTCATTAGAATATACAGAGAGCAAGGCAGAGGCAGAGGCAAAGTGCTGAGCAGGCAGGAATTGTGCTCTTGCGGAAGCAATGGGGGAGGAAAAACAATTGTGAGATAAAAGGAGAGGAAAGGGGGAGACAGGAGAGGAGAGGAAATAACAGTGTTACAGATTAACAGCCCATCAGCACTCACAGTTGTGACAATTTAAATCTGGGAAAGGAATAGAGGGAGAGAGGAACAGAGAGATATGGGGAAGAGAAAGAAGAGAGGGAGAGGGTGAGCATCTCTGTCACCCAGACAGATGACAAATCCACAGAGCTGTGACTTAAACTGTGAATAAAGCAATAATAAATCTGTCACTCAGGATGCAGCTCAACACGAGTGCGATTACCACAGAGTTCTGCACTTAAGACTGAATAAACCAAATTTACTGTTGTACATAAAATAAATGACGCAGTGCACTTTTATCACATGAAGTGTGTCGCAATGCACACAAGTGGACAGGCGGGGGAGAGACAGAGATGCAAGAAAACACACTCCCACTCCTCAGTGTGTAAAAATAAAGTCGCAGTGTGTTAAGCGGAGCACCAACACTGCAAATGCAAAAGTCACACTTAACACTAGGGGCACTGTGACATTCTGGTACTGTTGGTATATTCTAAAATTATATATGGTTTTGGTGAATACTTGATTCTGATTGGCTGAAAAATGTCCTTACACTGTTCTCAACTAACACACACTAACTCAGCATGTGTCTGCATGTCTGCAGTCACCTTGATGTTAAACCAAACAGTTCAATGAGCTGAGCTGACCAGTAACAAATCTTATCTTTTGATACCAGCTCGTATGCTAGTTTATGTTCCATTTCAGCTCAATGTGAAGGCAACAGTTACTCCTGGTACTGGTTAATCCCTTGGTTGTTACCCAGGGCAACCAAGTTATAGCTTATAATAAATTATCATTTTTTAATTATTTTCTCTTTGACACATGTCCAGTGTAAGCAGAATAATGCCATTTGAGGCGTCCATAATCAAAAAATTAATGGACTTCCTCACATCTATTAATTCCTGAAGAGACATTATTGCTTACATCTCTGTTGTGTTTTATCACAATAATAAAAAATATTGTGTAAAACAACACATTTCGTTATTGTAGGTGAAGTTAATGCACCTTAACAAATGTTGCAACTAGCCATTAAATGAAAGAATTCATTAAGTGTGACTGTTTTAATGAGACATTTCTGCGTTGTTACTGTCACAGCCTCTCTTTTAATCTTCTTACAATAGTATTTTTGCTAATTAACCAAAAATAAACACAAAAGTACTAAAGAGGATTTCACTGTGGGTAACATTTTTCATTTCTAATGATATAATGATATTAACATTACAATGAATTCTTTACAGCATAATGATCATGTTTTGAAAATCTGGTACCATGACAGCTGTTCATTTGTATTAATGTATCAGGATTTAGAATTATAGATATTCTCTATTATAACTTTTCTTATGTAAACACTTGGATTACCTTCATGATGTATGAAAGGGTTAATGGCTCTGTGAGGTCGTAAATGTCATTGTGAAGGAAACAGTGATGGACACACTGAAATTCTGACCTGATGATGTTGGTGTGAACAAGGTCAGATTATCACCAACACGGTTTATCTGTGGACCATAAACACCTGTGAAATTTGATTGCTAAAAGGAATGACCACATTTATGAAATATTTATTCATTCTGACTGACGTGTACTGAACCTCCTGTAAGGACTTTTGGTGAACAGCTTTGTAAGAAAGGTATTATTATATTTTTATGGGCATCATTCTAAATGTCAGTGGGTGTTAAAGGGTATTCAGTTTAATTACCATGCTGTCCAAACTGCCTTAAAGAAAACATCAGAGTTCAATAAATTTGCGTTTACAGGGACAAAAGGACAGGGATGTGAGAAACAGTCTCCGGGAAAGGAACAGTCCTGAGTGCATGAGTTTGTGTGTGTGTGTGTTTATCACAACGATGAGTGTAACGGTGGCACCTTAGATGTATTTTGAAAGGACTAAGTGATTTCCTCCTAATGGCTTTCGACTAACTTTCACAGAGTTTTCATCATTTGCACTTCACATAATAAACTGACGGACAGATGCGCACTTAAAGCTGAACAATGAAAAATTAGTTTTCAGATTGGAGTGACAATCTCCTAATTCACCACTTAATCACCTGCAGGGATAATGGCTGCCATACTGAGTGACAACTGAGAGCGTGTTGCATTGATGGCCACTCCTACATGTGTGTGAATGTGAGTGTGCGTCAAAGGGAAACTAAAAGGGAGTAATGGAGTGATTGATGATTTTGTGGTCTCATGTAGAAGGAGATGCTCATGCACGTGCAGTTCATCTCTGGAGTGATTATGTAGAAAGTTTAAAGTTAATAACTTTTTGTGGTATTTTTGTTCTGGGTAAATGAAAATTGAAAATTCCAGCATTGTCTGACAAAATTGACATGATCAGCCTTTGTGCAGTCCTCTCTCTCTCTTGTCAATCAGCCCTTGCAAGTGTAGATGTAGATGGGTGTATTTGTAATTGTCTGAACTGTAATGGAGTAAATAATTTCACATCCAGCATGTGTTTCCGCGTGTAACCCAATTCACAAAAGGCACTAAGAGAATAACTGTCAAAATGTCTGTCAGACTAAATTGCTTTTACTCTCCAGAAAGCTCCATTGTCAATGCAGAATGATAAGCATTTCTGTGTACAATAAAATGAGAACCTGTTACACTGAGATTAAATGGAGAAAAGCATTTACAAGCCCAGAGGAGAGCTTGGATATCTGAAGCGTTCTCACCCTCAGGAAATAACTGTAAATCACAACAAGCAGCATGTTCCAGCACAATAGACCCACATTAGACAGTGGCCCGACTAGATTCTGCTAAAGGATGAGGTTAAATCTTCTCCTTCTCTTCCACTGTTTTAAAAGCATTGTAGGACTGTGCATCATTTTTATTCACACTGCTCGTTATTAGGGTTCAAGAGGAATGTATTTGAACCTCTCATACACAATTTTCTCCGACCCAGTTTCCATCTGCTGCACACACTGTGTATGCAGAACATTGTGTACATCCAAATACTGAACCCATTATCCATTTTCTTTTTTGTTATCATTGTATTCATGGTAATTAACTTCATCGCTCTTTTCTTCCTCTTTCTAATGTTGTCTAAATAATTTTTTTGCTTTACTTTACTTTGCCTTGTGTTAGTCAACAGATGAGGCAGAGCAGATGTGGGGAGATGTATAGGTTAAAAGTAAATTGCTTCTGTTTACTGTTATGATTGGGATGTAGATGTACTACTATTTAGTTTAGAATGTATAGACTAAGTATAAGTGTTGATTTTTTTTGAACAGCACAATGCAGGTGGAGCTTAATACATTTTTTCCTGTTATTTCAACCACTTACTCTACTTACTTACTTAACACTCACTCATTTTTCTGTGCAGATCAACACATGCAATGATTCTGTTTAAGTGTGGTTTCATCAGATTCTGTTCGACCTCTCCTACAATGTCTGCTTAATTTAGTGTGAGGCATGTATGACGAAATGTAAAATAACACTGAAGTAATTAAAATAAGGTATTTTAAATTGTTGCAGAAGGATCAGTGTCTGAAAAGGCATACATGCTCTCTGTGCGACCATGAGCTCAAAATGGTCTCTGTGACTGATACATCTATCGTGTTATACAGCTTGACAATCATGGTGTCACTGAATGAACCATCACACGTTTACTGTAATTATCATCAGCACCGACATTTTTCTTTCTTCTTTGTGTGTGTGTGTGCATGCGTGTGCGTGCATGCATGTGCCTGTGTGTGTGTGTCGATTTGGCACAATTTTTAGCAATTTACCATCTAAACTGAAAGACTTTGGAGGGATTATTTTTCAAACTTCACTACATCACTATTTAATATTTACCCCGAGAATTTCAGGTTAATTCATTTGTGCTGTGATAGTAGTTGAAAATGACAGTTTCATACTTTTGCACTTGTTTCCACACAGCTGCCACCTATTTTCTTGAAATCTTGTTAGCTTGACACCAACATTTCATGATTTTCACATAAAAAAAACACATAAAAACAACGTATCCCCATTGCAAATGAATTTTGAACACATAGATAACAAACAGAGCCACTACTAAAGGAGTCTGCCAATGTGTTGATAGCTATATTTTCAAACCCATGCGAAGAAGGCATTTTATAAGTGTGTCATGTTTTCAGTCTGTACAAAATTAAGTTTTCTTTAAGCCTCCCAAAGGATCAGAGCTGCTCCCACTTTGAAAAATCAGTCAAACAAGGTTTATTTACTGCTGCTATGATGGTTTTTTAGGAGATTGTGTTTCATAAACACATACTCTATATGTGTACCACACATATGGTTACAGAAGTCTACCACTGTGTGGAGTATTATTCCTTCCTGCCACACACTCTCAGATGGGCTAAAGGTCAGCTTGATATGATTGACAATGATGTTGCTGGCAGCTCCAGAACACAGAGTTATATGGCAAGGTGCATTGGAGAGGTCTGTGTTTGCACAAGGGAGGGAAACAGATGGAGGAGCACACAGTGTCTCGGTGGTCACAAAGAACTGGTTGTGATGGATGAGAGCAGCTTCTGTCATCAGCAAAGGGTTTGTTCACTTTATCTTTCCAGCTGAAAATGTGAGTTTCTGACAGATGCTGCTTTTGTGCTGAGCCCATAACCAATCACCTCTTAGATGAACATGTATCACCCAAGTCTGCAAATACACTCGCAAACACACACTCACAATGCAAACATGTTCGTTTGAAAAAGGTGACAAAAAGCTACATTCTCTGCAAAATAATTTGTCTTTGAGCGTTTGAGAAAGTACTGTAAAAACTTGTTGAGGATTCCTGTTCAGTAGCAAATTTAATATTGTTTAATGATACTATTTTTTCTACTTACATTTATTTTTTCTTTGTTACTGGCTGGGCTCTGAGAATCAAGATATAGCCATCAGTTATAAATCAGTTTCTAAAGCGTAAACATATCATCCCCAACCCCGACCAAGGAGGCTTCATGCCCAAACCTGCTATATATAATATTTATCATGGCCATTGGTGTGCATGTTTAAACTGGGATGTTCAATTTATGTAAAGTGCAAGTTATTGGACATATGCTGAAATCATGTTTCAGCTTGTTTTCATAAATTTATCCCAGACAGCTAAAACAGGGTGTGGGTCGCAGTAGAACCGTGGGTTGTATTTTGGCTACACTGCCATCTTCATGCCTTTCTTTCTCATCTGTGACAAACAAGCAGATTTCCAAACAGCCTCAGAAAGTTACAGTTTGTCCTCATAATAGCTAAATCGCAGTATAATCATGTTTCTTAATGGCAGAGATGTTTATTACAGTATTACACTGAGCTACTGACAGTTCTATTAGCAGACAGGTCCATCACAGTGGACAGCTTTGAACGCTATATTTCTGTCTGGTATTTAAAAGTGGTTTAGATTTCACTGACAGTCATGTTCACCAGAGCAGAGAGCATCAGAGCAGCCAACAGCCTGTTATCGTGCTGCCCTGCCTCATGTTATCCAGCATCATGTTGCCATCAGCCTCCTCTGCTCCCATCACAGTTAGTTTTGTGGTTTGTGATAGTTTTGACACTCAGTTTGTGAAGTTTACAGCTTGTTGCTGCTCCGTCATTGTTCTGTGTGCAATGATGCATTTCAGAAACAAAGTGGATTGATTTGTCAAAGTGGCTAGGAGGAGCAAAAGTGTTGCATGCTTCCGACGAAACCTGAACACACTGTCAGGTAGGCAGGTGCTTATGTCACACAAGACCTGCACACCTGAATGCAGGAAATTTCCACCATGACGACAAAGTGAGCGCAGAGAGGAACAGAAATGATTTAAGATGACTGACTGTGTACTTGACATGCACTGTCCACCAACACTTTCACCTGCAACCTGCAGCACCTCGCTATTACTGTGTGAGCGTGTGTGTGCGTTTTTATGTGTGCACTTGGCTTGCCCAGCTTTGGTCTGACCACATGCAGCCTCCTCTAATTAAGGCACTATTCTATGCCCATCACCCCTGGAGACTCCATGGCAACCACAGCATAACCTATGGGTGTTATTATGGTGTGGCTGGACAAAATGTGCAAATAACGCCCTGTGCTGAACAAGCTTTCATCAAAAACAATGATGCACAAACCTGCAAACGTAGCAGAGGAAATTTGAACTTGTTAATTATGCTCATGGTTTCGTCCTTCTCTTTCCAAACATTGATGTATAAAACTAAGTCTGATTCACTGATTCCTCTAAAAAACATCTTTCATCATTCTCTATGTCTCTGATATCCCATTGCCTGTCCCTCATCAATGGAGGGGAGGGGGTCATCTTACTGCTGCTTACTGTTTTTTCACTTTACTTTCATCATTTTTCGCCCCCCTTTTCTTCATGACTGCTCATTTATCCCTTTTCACCCTCTTTTTTTCTTGCCTTTCATTTTATTCTGGCTTAGTGGATGCTCTACTGCTACAATAGCAAGAGAAACAGCAAGCAATATCAGATAATTCAGATTCATTATGTGCTTAGGGTTATTATTAACTGATTGTCGTTTTATATGCTCAATAAATGTCTTTCAAGTCACCAGTCATCACATAATGATTCAAATAAATTAAGAATATTTTTGCTTTGAAAAAAAAAGTTCAAATGCTGCATGAAATAATCTTTCTGTACAAAAAAATAGATATTCAAATGAGAGAAAATGAAGACACAGCTAAACACAGAGGCTTAATAAATGCGTAAAATTCAATCTTGAGGAAATCATTAATATTTAGTTCTTCGGGGAGTCTTGTACTTCATCTTACAAGTGTCACATTTTGCTTCTCTGTCTCCTTAAGGCAGAGCACTCAGACCAGCTTAATGTAAAGCTAAAAAAAACACCATAAAAGAGACATTTGTCCCCTGCAGAATTTACCTTTGATTTAAATTCAATTCACACCGTTTCATAGCCGAGTTGGAGTACATGAGAACACAGCGCTGTCCTAGTTTGTTCAGACTGATATTTAGTTTGTCTGAAAAGTTTTCTTTTGGGGGCCTTACTTATGAAATATTTCTTTAGTGACAAACTGTTGGACACTGGTGAGGTTAGTGGAGCGTTTGTATAGTAATCAGACCAACATAAATCATCAAAGCAGTGTTGCTATTTTGAGACTTCATGAACCCAGGCCTGGACTGTATTGAATGCAGAGCTGGTAGGAAGAAATGACATTAATAAAGAGCAGAAGTCAAGGGAGGCGATATGTCAAACCTTCAAAATACATTTAAAGCCTAAATCTGCTTTGACAAATATGAAATGACTGTAATATAATATCTGCAGCCAGTATTTTCACAATGCAGTTTGCATGACAAGAAGCTCAAAAGTTATACTGAAATGGATGGAACCTGGATAAAAAGAACTGACACCACAAATCAGGGCTGACATCCTGCATCCTACTTGAAATTTTTAGATTTACAGGCTGCTAGGGCAAAAATGTAATGTGTTTGCTCTTAGGGTAACAAAACAGCTGCATATGAAAATGAAACGGACACACTTCAGGAGTTGATTTTTAACTTTGTGAAACTTTGAATAGCACCCAGAAGCTAGCCCTCTCGTGTCTCATGTAGGTTGTCTGCTTGGCCTGAAAACAGGTCACCTGCTCAGACCTTAGTGAACTGACCAATCAGAGCAGACTGGGCTTTTCAGGGGAGGGCCTTCAAGAGGACAGAGGAAAAATGAAATGGCTTAGACAGAGAGTATTGCAGCTTTAGACAGCATGAGAAAAAATTATTATTATTATTATTATTGTTGAATATTGGCACATATAAATTGACTCTGGCAGACTCAAAATGTGAGGACTCAAATGTATGAATTTGTTTCATCTCTAAATTTGGAACTTTTAGAGACTTTGTATACAGATTGAGTGCAATGTTGACACGTATAATAAAATATTCTTTGTGTTGTTGATGAAAAAATAATCTGATTCTGAGATATGATTCTGATTAAACATATTTTTGTAGAGGTATACAAAAACCATGTACTGGAGACAGATAGAATTTACTTATTGGTGTGCTACATTAGGAACGCCAAGTGGGGATAAATTGAGCAGTGTTAGAAGTAATGGAGTCACAGCGTCTCCTATCACCACAGTAAAAGAGATAAAAAGGTAATTCAAGGAGGTAAAGAAGAGATTTACAGGACTTCTAAAGTACAACTATATTTAAGCATCTTAAGAAAGTTACACAGAAAAAGCTTGGGGGATGATTAAAAAGATTATGATTAGAGTGGTAGGATTTTAAAGTCCTTATCAAAAATTAATTTTACATTGGGATGTAATTTAAACAAGCAAACAAAATAACACAATATAAGTTGTTACTTTTCATCCCAGGAAACAAGTAACAGAGCAAAGTTGTCCTGTAACGATGGCCCTGACTGCTGCTGTGATGGATGGAAGATGATCTCCCACAGTGACATTTAAAGGGCGCTGCACTCTTCCTAATGAACACAAGTCAATGGAGAATCAATAGAAACCTCCTGCCTGCTGTTAGTTATAGTCCGTGTTCTACATATCGTCAGAGAGAGACAAGGTTCCTTTTTTCTTTGCATCTTTGTTCTTTTTTTCCTCTGACCCTGATTCCAGTTTTCATTCTTTATTTTCTTATATCTTTTTCTCTTTGTTTCTTTTTCAAAGTTTCCTGCAGGTACAGCCCAGACTCCTGAAAGAAATCAAATACATTTTTATGCAGTGAACCCAGTGCACTTGTTTCACTGCAGCTAAGCATTGAGAGTCCTCCCTGCGTTTGCTGTCCATATTTCACTGTTGTGGGTGGAGCTATCCTTTCCACAGTCAACACACACACACAGACACACACAGAATGAAGCAGATAAGAGAGGGATGAAGTAACTCCAACTAAAGACAAATACCATGTAATAAAACTCTCCCAACTGGAGCAATTTATTAATGTAATTCCACTCAATCCACAAAATTTACAGCTTAAATATCTGTATTTTTAACATCACTCAACCTCAATGAGGAGAAATTATTATTTTGTGAAGGTTCTGTGGTGAAATTCAGTTTGAATTTTCAGTTGAAATTTGATCGCCAGGTTAGTTCGGTAGTAAAAAACAGTTTCTTCCATTTGAGGACTTTAGCGAAAGTAAAAGGGTACCTGCCACGTAAAGACCTTGAAACTGTAATCCATGCTTTTATCAACACACGATTGGATTACTGCAACTCTCTGTATTTTGGCCTGGACCAGTCACTCTTGCACCGCCTGCAACTGGTCCAAAATGCAGCTGCCCGTCTCCTCACTGGCAAACGCAAGCGTGATCACATATCCCCTGTCCTAGCTTCGCTGCACTGGCTCCCAGTTGCTTTTAGAATTGATTTTAAAATTTTATTGTTTGTTTTTAAAGCTCTCAATGGCCTAGCCCCTGAGTACTTGACAGAGCTCCTCTGTATCCACGCCCCTGCCAGAACTTTGAGATCCTCAAATCAGCTGCTTTTGGCCACCCCAAAAATGAGGCTAAAAACTAAAGGTGACCGAGCCTTTGTGGCGGCGGCCCCTAGGCTCTGGAACAGCCTGCCCTGGCACATCCGATCTTCGGGATCGATTGAGGTTTTTAAATCCTCCCTAAAGACACACCTTTTCTCCCTAGCGTTTAGTCAAGTCTAAGTGGACTCCTGGCAAAATTT
>JAPZDY010000002.1:2577969-2598217 GCA_029783645.1 Ctenochaetus hawaiiensis
GTCTTATTTATTGTAAATGCGGCATTGTTTGGATCATTTTATAAGTATCCTGCTTTTACTCTGTACAGCACTTTGGTCAACCCCGGTTGTTTTAAATGTGCTCTATAAATAAAGTTTGAGTTGAGTTGAGTTGAGTTTGAGCACCCTGAGAAGTGTCGTAATCATCAATGCTTTTATTCTTCTTCGCAGAGATGATGCAGAACGCCAGGTCGACAGCCAATGTGATTGAAGGTTTGTGTAACTGACACAAACTAACACATTCACACAGAGAGGTCAGTAGTCAAAGTTTATTCTGAAGCAGCCACAATGTGCTGTTAAGTGAGGCTAAGAGTCAATAAATAGCGCCATTCAAAACCTCTATCTGAAGACAACCTTGAGGAAGACACAGATCAAAGTGTATTTATAAGGTTGAAAGAACTGGGCCGATTATGAAGAAAAGAAGCAGGTTCAGCACACTGAGCTGCGATGAACACCGGAGGCAGAGGTGAAAGCAGCTTCCTTTCACTTGGCTGTGTTAATGGAAAGAGCACAGGCCCGAAGCCACTGTTTAAGTGTTTGGTTTATTCTCTACACACAGCAGGCGGATTTGACAGGAATAGATTGCGGGAACACACCACGCAAGATATGATATAAATATCAATTCACAGGTGTACTGAATGTGTTTCACAAGAAAACTTGAGAAAAAAATCTGACTTGTTAGACTTGTCAGGTTGCATAGTGGCAGGATATGAAGTGAGAGCAGAGTGTGTTAGCATAGCTGACATAAACCTCAGAGTATATTTGTAGTATTGAATATCCTCATGCTATAAACACTGTTGAATTAAGTGTGTTTAAATAGTTAAGCATTGCAAGACAACTATATTTTCACTGGATCTAAACTTTACTAAAATCTTCTTTCTGATGAAGATTTAAGGTCAAATAAACTTTACTGTTGAAGCAAAAGCAAATGTGTTTTGCCATTTATTCCATACGTATGTGTAAGTAGCATAGTATAAATGCATTCTCCTCTTAAATCATTGAAAACAGCTGCTTCCTACCATAAGACCTTATGAGTTTTAATAGGCTAGTGTAAAGTAGAAGCATTAAATCATTGATTCTAGCCTTTGGATCACTTAGTATAAGATCCTACTAAGATATTGATGTATATCCTTTAACCCAACCATGCAAAGCCTTAATGGATGTGGTGCCACCTCTTTATACAAGCAGTACCACAACAGGCCACAGAGTGTAATACACCAACCAACCACTGTGTGTGTGTCTAACAGTTTACCTCCCCTGCATGCCTCAGTCTTATTATAACCAGTCTTATTCTGTGGCCAAATTAGCAATAAAAATCTACACCATCTGTATAGACTTTCAAAAAAAAGCCTGCTGAGAAGCATTTCAGGTGACAGTTGATTGGACTAAAGAAAGAATACAACTTGATTAATATTCAATAAAATGGAGACCAATGTTTCCATGGCAACCTAAAGCTCATATTTATGATTGTGTTTACACACTTGGTTAAGGTTTGTGAAATAATATTGTGGTCTTTGGTTGAATCTTGAAAAATTCAACAGAGCCTTGAAGCACAACACAGACAAAATTTCTCAACTTTAACTTAATCAGCGTTTAATAAAAACACATTATTTCCCTTAACCTTCCACTGCATAAAACTATAAATCCCATCAGGACTCAGGAAGTCTTCAGTGTCTTCAGTCAGCATCCTGGACTATGCACACACAGCCAGAGGGAGGGTCACTGCACGACAGATCCACAAAAGCACAGGGTTGTGACTTTTTTAGATTCACTTCTTTTTTTGTGTGCAACAACTTGTCTGTTTGTGTGTATTAACGTTTATTAGTATGTTGCAAAAAAAATAGAAAAAACAAATACTGCAGTCACTCCATCACTTGATCATATTCCTGGCAGAAACCCTTCCCTTTTTTGTTCAGGTGAGTTTCATTAAATTTGACCTTTTCCCATGCTGCTAGCTAAACAACATCAATTTGCATACTGTCAGGGATATATATTAGCTTAAAATGTCACCACAAGTACACTCGGAAATTCCACCACAGTCCTGTACACATATGATGCTGATCCATAATACAGCTGACTAATTCCTCATGCAGTCCACAAAAAGCAAAAAGCATAAAGAGAGAAAAATATTCAGATTTACGACAATTTAATATCATAACTATCAATAATTTACTGAAGACATATTTTTATGTTTAATGTTTCCATTTTAAAACAAGAACTGAGAAACAGCTCCATTTTTGTTTAACATGTTTGACCTGAAAGGACAGAATGCGTTCAGTGAAATGTTTTTGTTTTATCTCGTGCTCTCTTACAACCATACACACACGCAAATAAAAACACAGAGAAGCTCTTTGCTGCTTGTTGCTTGCTCGTTGCACTGTTTCATGTGCTGCTAAATGTGTTCTCATTAGTTGAAGATGCAAGATGGAAACTACAGAAGTGGCCCTTCACAGGCTGTGAGAGGCCACTTCTGTTTACCTCATAATGACACACCATCATCTGAGGGGGTTTCTAGATGGTAGTCATTGTAATGTTTTGTGCATTATTGTTTCTTATCTCTTCACTCATTTTTATTTTTCTATCCTTTTGTTTTTATGACTCCGTTGCTTTTTCTGTTTCCCATTTAGTTTGTTTTCTGGATGTTTTTTTTATATCTCTTTCCTCATACACACAAATCAAACATGTTTCCTCTCTCAGTGTTCCCATTTTTGTGTGAGTTCTGTCATTTCTCCTCTGTAATTTTGTTGACTATAATTTTGTCCAGCAATGCTGCTGTTGTTATTGTTGTTGAGTGAAAAAATGGTCTCTCTACCTTTCAAGTATCCAAATTTGCAATGTCTATTATTGAAATAAAATGAATGCCTACAGAAAATTACTCAGTGGGTGTGAAAGGTTATTTTTTAATAAATGTGAACAGGTACTTGAAAAGTAAAATACTTATCTACATTCCAGGCAGCCAAAAAAAGGGCTGGATGCCAAAAATTTTAAATGTCCCCTCTGCATTTAAATTAAAGCACATATAGATGTTCTTCCTCAGCAAAACCCTGTCCTATACTATAATGGTAGTAAAATGCAGTAAAGGTCAGTATCTTCACAGCTGGAGGAATATATAAAAATGTGCGTGTATACATTATTACTCCTTAAATAGTGTCAGACTACAAGAGCTTCAAAAATAAGAGACAAAGATACGAAAAAGGATATAATAAGGAGGAAATTAGAGTGACTGACTGAAAAGAGTCAATTTCACACTGGTTTCAGTCCCTCAAGAGAACTTCACACAATGTCCTCTGGTTCAGGTCATGTTAGCTTCACATGCTGCTGTTCTGAGTTGTTTGAAGAGCTTGTGCAATCTTTGACTGCCACTTCAAAAAAAGTTTTCAGAACATTGTAGTGTTACGATGAGTTT
Source organism: Ctenochaetus hawaiiensis (assembly GCA_029783645.1). NCBI lineage: Eukaryota > Metazoa > Chordata > Actinopteri > Acanthuriformes > Acanthuridae > Ctenochaetus > Ctenochaetus hawaiiensis. Next base: position 2,581,394 of record JAPZDY010000002.1, read on the forward strand.
TCTTTGTATTTAGCACATGTATACAACTGACAATACTGTTACAGTAACCTGGGATTTGTATGCACCACAGAGTCGTTGCAGTCAAAAACTGTAAGGGCACCAATTTGCACAAAATACTGATTTCTGGTGTGACCAGTTGCCCATGATAGCTTATAATAGCAAGTGTTAGCTAGCAAAGTTGATTTTGCTAAAAAAAAAAAAAAAGCACAATACTGAGTCAGTTCAAAGAATCCATGACTGGTATTTCCTCAAATCTGTTTATATCATTTTGGATTCAAGAAAATCACCCCTACATTAATAATTCACAGATTTAATGCATAGCCCTTCATGCACACCAAGTGTTATCAATAAAAAGTCCAAGTTTATCCTACCAAACAGGTGCAGCCTCTGGCTATATATTGGATACCTGCAAAGACTTCAGAAATTCTACTCTATCTACATTCATCGTGCTCCTTCAGTTGAAGGTGTCGTTGGTTGAGAAATGCATCTGCCAGATTTAAGTGACCTGTGGTATAAACCATGTCCATTTCAGACCTTCTATCAAAACACAGACACAGAGACTGATATCATATTTCCTCAAAAGGCTAAGGCCTTTATTTACCCCTACTGTAGAGGCCAACAGGCCTGTATGTGATACAGACTTGTAAACATTTAGATACATTTCAGTATGACACCTCCTCGTTTGGTGATCTGATCCTTTTTACCCTTGCTGAAGTTTTGTAACTGCATTATGCTCTTAATACAGAGCAGAGTTTGACTAACACACATACAAACACAGTGACAGTGATTTAAGATTAGCAGTCCAGAAGAAAAGTGTTGAAAGTCGCATGCTCATTTTGTTGAATTTGTTACACTGATGGAAATCTACATTACACCTGCCTGACCGTCACACTATATAACATGGATTAGGAATTTCTCTGTCCTCTCCCCATTGTTTGACACCTGCATTAGCTTTGAGGAAATATTGTAATTTTGTTGGCTGAACAGATACAGACAGATAAAAACAGGCCTGTGTCCCTATAATCTAAAGACTGCTGGCTGCTGACTGCTGAGAGTGATTACTGCCCTTCTCAAGAACACCAAAAGAAAGGAAAGAGCGTATAAGAGTTTCAAACAACTTTCAAGTAATAAGTTCATTCCTCTCAGGTGGCTCTTGAGGAATAATCAACCAACAGCTGCTCCACTCTGACCTTTGCCTTTCCTTCACTGTTGCAATGAGCTCTTCTTTACTCAGCTGACAATCTTGCAGAACAAAACCTTTTCTTATCCACTGCAACTGCCTCTGCTGACATTTGGGTGTCTTCTTGAAATAAATGATTCACATGACAGCATTGCACCTGCTGCACCCCTAAAATAGTCAAAATGCCACTAAGGCAGTGTTTCAGAATCATAATTACAGTATCTGGCTGTGGTACTGGGGCCTATTAAGCTTTTTACTTCTCTTGTTATGTGGGACCTGGCAGCAGTGAGCCCTCGTCCTCTTAAACTGGTGGTTTAGAAAATCAGCGCTCAGGAAAATAGCGTTTGATTTGAAGCCCAGTAAAAAAAAAAAAAAGCCCATTCATAGTTGTGAGGGTGATTATACATTAGGTTTGACAGGAATCAAAGAGGGTTAGCAGGGAAAGGCTGTGTTAATTATTGCCACTGTGACAAAGAAAAGGACTGCAACGCCCAACGAAAAAATCGTGCCTGAAGATTTTTAATTGCTTGATTTAAAGCATAAAAGCAGCGTTTTCCGTCCGTCTGAAGTTAATTCCTGAGAGTGTTTTAACAAGTTGGTCCATTTTATGACAGTACACTGTACAGCCGACTAGGCATGGAGCAGAATTAATGCTGCCAGGGTTCATCTCCCACTAGGGCCGCCATTATATGCACTCACAGCACTGCAGGGTGCTTTAGGTTTAAGCATCCCGAAGGACACGTCCTACTACTGTACTGTGTTTGGGGATGACTAAACACTGCCCTTTCAGTGTATTTTAAGTGGACCATTACCTCCTGAAAAACCCTTCAATTAACAGCATTCAACTGCAAAATGTTATCACTGACTGGCAGCACAAGACACAAGTGTGTAATGATTCTTTTGCTTCCTTTTTAACCTGTTCAGAGGAGGCCACAGATGTAAAATTCATTTCAGCCTCAATACACTATAAGAGCCTGTCATGGCGACAGTAAGAAACTCTCTACAGAATCTATCTGATGCTATTAGTAGCTTCAAATGGTCCCGTGAAAAGGATTTTCCACTCTTCTATTGATTCTTTTTCTTTAAAATATATTTTTTGAAACAATCTCCCTTTTTTCTATCTTTGGGTTGTTTTTCTCACCTTGACAACGGTCTTTTTAATGGCATCTTGTGTGTCAAAGTGAAGTTTTAATTAAAAAAACATCTAGACTCAGGTTTCTATTTTTATCTCTCAAATCTGCCAACACAAGCAGGCCTCTGACACTTGTTATTACTATTCTGTCTGTGTGGTATTTTGGTGTACAGGTGCAGGAGAGGTACAAATAGGTGGGAGGTTTATTCGAATTCAAAAAAGTGCAAAGCACTGAAATTGTAAAGTTGGTTGTTGGTTGTTATTTGTGAAAAATGTGTCTTAGACATCGGCTGAGAATAGATCTCTCAGAATCACATCTGTTTCTGGAGCAGCATCCATCTGCTGCCAAGCTGATGATTTTTAAACTACAGAAAACTACGCTCAGAGCAAATGTGCAACAAATGTGTTCCTCAAAAGGAAAACAGTTCTAATGAAAGACTCTCAAGTCAATTGATGCATTTAAATCGAAGTATAGCAAATCATGTTCTTTGTGGTTAAAGTAGTCTGCTTTGGTTTTTAGAATATTTCTAAAGAAAAACAAGAGAATCTTTCAGTATCTGTTATCCACAGCTCCTCTTCACTGTAAGAAAAGTTCCACTTCACATTAAATCCCTGCAGCCTCCTGAAGCTGCTGTGTTTAATTTTACAACATATAGCTTACTTTGGCTTGCTGGTTAGACTGACATGTGCTTGACAGAAGCCAGGTCTTAAAGAAATAATGGCAAATATAGAAGTTGAGCAAGAAAAACTTGCAAGGAGAGCAGCAGGTAGTCTGTTTCTTGAATATTTTTGCAGACGCATGCAGAGTGGGACTGGATGAAGCCTGAACAAAACAACTGAACAATTGAAAAAAAGATCTGAACACATAGAGAGCTATGACTGGCAAAACCTCAAACTGCTGATGCCTGCTTGTTACTGAAATAGATTTAAGTGCTATAAACTTCATACTGAAGCTTATGTGCACACAACAGTAGCAAACAACAACAGTTTATTCTTATTGATTTCATATTTCTTCAAATTTACACAGAAACATTATCAGCAGCAGCAATCAATCTCAGCTGACAAGTGATGAAGTGCTTGTCATCGGGAAAAAATTACTGGATAGATATCTGACGGCCTCTCCTCTGCAAACAGCTCCATCCAGAGATTTCATTTTTCTGATGTGTCCTGATCCTCCCCACTGTGCCATGACATTTACTGCGCTGCACATACTGTATGTATACAACCAGCTTTCTACTGAATAGGAGGTAACTGGAAATCTGTGGGAAACTGTGACAAATGTAATCTTTCATTCTTTAAAAATGTGTTATGTGCCCTTGGGGAAGGTGCCGGTTGTGGAGACTGTAAAGGTTTGAAATGAAAACAGAGGAAGTAAAACATCAAAGTTTTCTCCTTTGTAAGAGATACGACTAATAACCTCTTTACAGGGCACTAAGCACCTTAAAGCTGCGGTGAGGTGGCTTTTGGTGAAACCAGGACAGCTGTGGGACCCAGAGGCTGTCAGGGACCCACGTGGTACAAAGATTAGTACAAATTTGCTCCTTTGTATGGTTCTTCTTATTCTTACAAATGTAATACATTTTTGGTCACAAGCGAAGTTTTGGTGGCTGTTTCCCTTTTTGAAAGCATGAAGAGCTATTTTTACATTTGGATGACAGACAGTGAAGCAGCACACTGAGCATAGAGCAAGTTTTTATCTATTATGTAACACTTTATTACAGCTCTGTCATCTAACTCTTTTAATGAAAGTCAGGGCCACTTTTGAAACATTTAATTTATTCTTCTTGGTTATGCACAAGCAAGTTGTTTTTATAATAGTTCACGTAAGTTCTGTTGCCATAGCAGTGACAGGTTATAACTTTTTTTTTCTTTTTTACGCAGGATGAGGACAACATGGTGAGCCTTTACATGGTGATATAACTGCTTACCCTGCAGTAATCTACAGTGGTTGTGTGTGTGGGGGGGGGGCATGAAAAGGTGCACCTGTGTTTGGGGTTGGGTGGGTACTGGGGGTCCCAGATATTTCCAACTCTGTTAGTTTCTCATTGGTTCTCGTTTTCTGGCATGTTCCCCTCATGCAGTACAAGCCCCTCGCCAAACCTCATTCATTTAATTCAACATCAGAAACTAATAGAAAAAGGTTGAATTTTCTAAAACCAAACTACATTTCAGTGATAAAAGTCAGAATGATAGTGTCACTCCTGTTATAGATGTTCTATAAATACAAGCCATTGGTGGAAGCAGCTGCACACAAGGATGTTTTTTAAAGCACAATACCTCAAGTGGAGCATCAAGCTATGACAGGTGTGTGTGACAAAAGCTCAGTTAGATCTGACTTGTGTAAAAATCTCCAAGAACTGAGGTGTTTGTTGGTTGTTTGCCAGGTTGAGGAAACTACTAAGCTGCCAAGTGGCTGAGCAAAGGAAGATATCAGCAGGAGAGGCTCCTCTGGGTGTTGTCCTGTTTACAGGGACTCTCCTCTCAGCCACCCTCCCTGCCCTTATCTAATTGTCATCCTCTTCCAAGTGACTCCCAACTGTGTTTTCTTTTGGTTTGGGTCCAAATAGGTTTGTCTGACAATTTTATAGACACAAGGAAACAGGGACATTCTCTGTTTTAACAACCAGAAGTGTAATATTATCAACTGCATGATAATCTCTTGCCTCCCCATGACTGTTACATCCCTTTAGCAACATTTTTTCATCTTTGGGTCCCTTTAATATGACTACTGACATTGCTGAAATTGTTATGCTTTTATTCAATAATGTAAGTCAGCAATACTTTAAGCTCTACGGAAAGTTTTTTTTTACTCATGGATAACATTTTTGATTATGAAACTAAGTCACAGTTGGAGCATAGCAATTTATTTTATCTAGCAATTGATTCTGAACAAATGTTTAAATCTCAACTCAAAATAAACAGCTACAAACTAGCAAGTGGCATTTGTCCAGTTAAAACAAAAAATTTGTAACAAGTTTGCTGATTTCAGCTTAGGATGAAAATACTTTTTCTTCTTGCGTGCCACTGAAAAATGGTTCTTTCACAGCCTGATTTCAGTCTGAAATACATCTCTCCTGTGTTTCCACTTAAAAAGTCTGCAGCAGTTGCCTCTATACAAACCACGCCTGATCACAGCATCACATCAAATTTTCTTGCTATTATTAACACCGTAAAGCACTTTTCCTGTTGGAAAATACTTCCATCAGTGCAACTGCTCTCTCTCCAGTCCCTAGCTGCTACTTTGCTTCTCCAGGCTGCACTAATCAGATTTTCTGTAATGCCACTGTTGAAATGATTAGGAGCAACTGTAATGAGCACCTCTGTTTGTTAACTGTTTTTTTAATTTGCGAGCCTTTTACAAAGCAGAGCATAATAGATTTAGCCTGTGCATTCAGCAACAAAATGAGGATGTTTTCCGTTGAATAAAAATATCTAAATGTAATACTTCGCAAAAGCAACCAAAGGTTTGTTTATGATTAATGGTTTATGACCATATTGAGTTACATTTGATTTCAAAAATGCTAAAAGCCTAGTTTCTACCGGATGATAATTGATGTACTTAAACATAACGGCCAACTTGTTATTCAACCACATAGTGGATGCAAACAGGTACGTGGTCAAAGACAATCATACTCTTCTCTTAATGGGATACTCATCTAAAGAGGCTGTGAAATGCTGACAGCTTTAGAGGAGTGTGTGTGTAAGTGAATCTGGCCATGCTGATTTGTGTGATCATGAGCTAGAGAATGGATTCATCCATGGCACTGAGACACATGTGCATGTGTGTGTGCGTGTGATATGATGATGATGAGATGCAGAGACAAGCCAGCTGTGCTGTTGAGCAGGCTTGTCCTTGTTTGTCAAACACATGATAGTGGACATGAACCTAAAGTGACAGCACAGCAACACACAGCGCAGGCTACAGCAGTGACAGACACCTATATTCTCACTCACACACCCTGACTGTCTACGGCTTTGATCATCTTCATGTTTCTTTATCTTGCTCTTGATGGCACGCATGTTATCAGACAGGTTCACTCCCTCCGTCTCTCTCTTTGATACAGACACACGCATTTTCTAATTTCTCTGATCTATCCCATTCTGCTGATGTGACAGCCGTGATTGTGTTTGTGTTGCCTGAGCTCTGCTGGCTGATGACAGGGCGGCGACACAGCGAGCCGCTGCAGCAGGCTTTGCTTCGCGCAGTTCAAACACAGTGACAAAACATCATCATTAGCCGTCATTCTGCAGGTGTCGACACTGGTACAAACAGGCTGCGACAGCCCGTCTCCCTCCACTACAAAACAAACAGCCGTCAGTGTGTGTGGAAATGTTTCTCTGAGGACTACTGAGGTTTGCAGTGTTCATCTGAGCACACAGTGAACTGGAACTGGACGGAGAAGGATACAGACACATCAACATAACTGGATACTCATTAACAGACATGAAAAGACCACATTTATTTAAAGGGTCAGTTCACTCAAATCACTAAACACAATTAAATTAAGTTTAGCTGTAATGAGCCTTTTAAAGTAGCCAAGCAGACAGTTCTGGTCTGATTTGCAAAAAAATATGTTTTTGCAGTTTCTGTCACCAGCATAATATAATGAAGATGAATGGAAATTCTATCTTTTATCCTTTCAACACTGAGGACACACAGACAAGAGAATCACTCACTGTCAGGTTTAAACAACTCAGTATATGAAACCACCGAATTGTTCAAACCTGTCAGCGGCAATGCTGAGAAACTCAAACATACTTTGACAAAGGGTCAAACTCTTCTGTAAATACTGTAACCATTACACTACTTATACCCACTAGTCAACATTTCTATTCTTCTGATAATTATCTGTCATTAAAACTTCCCAGTGAGCCCCCATAATTGCCTTGAAGTGTCGAAGCTCCCAGAGCACCAATCTAATCTGGTCCTTGTTGCAAACAGTTGGAACACTTTTCATTTTTTTAAAAATAAACAAATAAAGTCGATGTGAAATATATTTGTGCATTATTAAAGTTCAGTAAACAGACATGGAAGTGATCTTGAAAACATAAAAATTACAGCAAATTAAGTTTTTTGACAATGAAATCAGTATTCCCATGCAAATGTTTCATGGAAAATTCAGCTCTGATAAACTTTTAAATGAAAATTTGTGCCACTTCGCAAAGCAGTTTTTTGATTCAAAGAAGAAAGAGCTAGAGAGTCCAAAGCTGAGAAAGCTGCATTATCTAAAAGGCCATTTTTCATCATTATCTAAGTATCTTCTGTCAGCATCGTAAAAACTACCCCAAAAAAGGGAAGAATAGCTTTTGGACTGTTCTAAGACAGGAGTTAATCACAAATTTCTCTTTGAATATACTGTATCAGTTAATTGTACCATTAAGCTACACAAGCTTATTAGTAATGCAGCCCTGTGAGTTGTTACTGAGCTTCTACCATCATACATTTTGTCTGGATGAACATCACTATGGCACTTTCTTGTAGAACAAAAACATCACACAGCAAAAAGCACTATACAACCAAGTTACTGCATGATAGACAACTACGTTTTTCAATGACATGCCCTTTGATAAAAAGCTGAAATGCCACTGCAGTTCCTTAATCCACAGAGAGATTGTTTTTTTTATTCTTTTTCTTCGGGAGAGATTTCAAGAAATAGTTCTTCACAGAAAAATCCTGACTCATATTCAACAGTCCAAAGGTACAACTGCAGCACCAAGAAAAACTTAGGGAACTATTTAATAATATATATAAAGCAGTTGCTAATTATTTTCAACAGTACAAAGACAATATTTTCTATGATACCAGCAACACACTTTTAACAAAAGTCTGAAAACTTGTAAAATGCTCAAAAACACCTCCTTTTGTTCATTCCACAGGTAAACAGCTTCAGGTGATAGGTGATAGTATCATGACTGAGTATGAAAGGAGCATCCTTGAAAGGCTCAGCCGTTCACAAGCTAATAAGGAATGAAGTTTGCTACCTTGTTGAACTCATGATAGCATGCAGGATGTTGCTGCATGGTCTAAAGGACGCTGCAGGGTCGCAGTCTGCTTTCATGCACTATGCAGATGTGAGTTGGAGTAAGCGCTTCGCTCAACTGCATCTGAGCAGCAGTCATTAGGGAAGCGGTTAAAGCTGCTTTTTGTCACCCATTATTTTCCCCTGCCAGTCTTGGGATTTGATCAGAAAGGCCTCAGATCACTGCCGCCTTCATGTCTCTTTTGAAAAATGCAAATCCTAGTATTTACTGTAATCCACACGCTCTGGTTTCACTAAATGTCAAGCATAGTCTTCAACATGCTAACTAAAAAAAAAAGATGTTCTCACATTTACAGTAAAAAAAAAAATAATGGATTCAGACAGTGTAGTGAGCACACTGACTGACAGAAAAAGAATAGGTTTGATCCAAAGCCTCACATGTTGAGAACTTGACACTCTTTAGGGAAAAAATGAGACACTCAACGTTGCTTATAGAAAATACCACTGCTAATTGCTCGGGTCCTACTTAATCCTTAATGTTTGCTTGTGAGTAGTCCACACCATTCACTGCAGTGTGTTTCCCCAATGTGTCCACTGGTGTTGCACACTCCCTCGCTGTGCTCCGTGGTGTGTAATCCCCGGTAAGCTCGGTGGTAATGCAAGTTTTGATGGGATCGTTAGCTAATGTTCCGCTGAGGATTTTGCTCAGTAACACAGCTCCACCAGCACAGCGAAGCATAACCAGACAGATGGCTGAGATTCACACAAACCACAGGAGCTCTTACATGGCCCCCGAATACAGAAACAAACCAAGAAACACAGGAATACATTAGTTAGACAGAAAGGCAAAGCTCCTCCAAGATGGGACTTCAGATTCAACAGCTCTTTTAGATGCCACGTTGAATAGAAATTCATTGACTTGTTTAAGGGGATAAAAATGGGTAAATAAATCTGTGCGTTCCCATGAAGATTCTATGTGGTACTAAAACATTTATATTTCTCTTCACAAGACATAAGAACTGCATTAATTATATATGCAAATGCAGTGAATACAAAGTTCCTCCTACTTGAAACTCGGGTGTCGGATGAATGACTCCCACTACACAAAAAATCATGGCCTAAAGCATTAACAAAAGCATTATTTGCTCAATATCCAACTAGATTTTTTTATAATCACATCCTTATTTGAATTCCTCCGTCACTTCATTTATTGAGTGTTTCATCTCTTTGGCAAATTAATTGATCTTCAAGTACAAGCGTAGCAAACAGAAAGAAACAGAAATACCTGAGGAGGATCTGTATTGTTTATATAATGTTATCATATGTATATTATTAATGTATGTATGTAGGTTAGTATATGTAGGTTAGTATTAGCATTTTGCTTCTGCCTTTTGTCGCTACATTATACATTTTACATTAACTGTAGACTTTGTTTAAACTGGCTTTATATTCATTGTTCTAAATAAAAAAAACTACTACTACTAACAAGATATCTTTTTTTTTTCTATTTTAAATATTACAGTTAAAGTTATTGCCAGTAAATTGACCCACTTGAACCCCCCTACTTAAAACAGAGCACATACATTTTCAAACAAGTGCGGCTGACGGTCAAAAGAACAGAGCGGAGAACATTTGGTTCTTTAGAATAGTCTCACACTCTTCCACTGTATCAAACTGTGCCCCCCCCTAACACGCATCCGTCAGGTTCTGAATGACAACCTGAAGAAATTAGAGAGCTACTGGTTGCATGGCAACTAGTAACACATAGTGAGTAATAACTGTCTGTTATCGATGTGCTTCCTTATATTACATAGGTGAATGCTTTTAATGGTAAACACCATCAGCAGACCAATCACAAACGTTACGACACATTCATGCTTTTTCCACCGTGCTATATTTCTACAAAACTTACAGGGATGGAATGAAGTCACATTGTGTTTTCGCCTCTGAATCATCAGCAGAGGTAAGAACATCTGTAACAAAATCAGTGTACAAAGTGAACCAGAGGGCAGACAGGACAGGGGTGTGACGTTATAATGAAGTGTCAGGTGTCAAACCACCACCTGGAAAAGTATGGCAGCACTTAGCAGCTAATTTAAAGGAGAAGAAAAAAAATGTTGGCAAGTTGGAGAGACAAAAAGGTCCAGGAGCTAAATTGCCATGTAACTTTGAAAGACTGTTGCCATGTCTTGCTTCTGTTGTTTAGAAAGGGCTGTCCAACACTAACGTAAAACTTCACACTAGATGCAGGTAAACATCATGGCCATCGTGTGTCTTGGGTTTTGCTGCCCAGTCATGCTGTCTAAAATCACACAGTAGGGTGACATTATGATGGAGCTGTTTGGTTCAGTGTAAAAATATATATATAAAAAAAGAAAAGGTGGCATATAAAAGGGTCTTTGTTGTAGCGATCTGAATGTGCACTTCGTCACAACCGGAGAGTCATTGGCAGCTGTGAGTGAGTGCAGTGTCTCCAAACACACTGAGGCCATTTTCACTGCAGTGAACACAAGATGTAAAGATGAAACAAAAGATGTTTCCTTTATTTGTGACAACATTGAAACAAAGTAAATATTGTTTATAAGATACAAACAACTTCCTTTAAAAACCCTAGTATTTCCTTCATAGTGTCTTAAAACCCCCCACTGAAACAGAGGTGACAGTGCAGCAAAGAGAAAAGCGACTCAGGGCCCCAGAACCACCTCCATCTTATTAAAATGATAAATGTTTTGACAGCCGCATTGGTGCATACCTCGTTTTCCCTGCATAGAGGAAAAAGGGACAGAAAATCCTCTTGTCGTCTCCCAAAGCAGAGCAGGTTGCAGGGCAGCTGCTGTTTTTTGACATTATTATGTGTTAGTGTGATTACTGTGTCACAGTGCCATGCCTTTATGTTGATTACAGCAGACGTCCCTTTCCACCCCACATTGTACAGTTCTGATAATTAAATTTCAGTGCACACGCACACACACACATACACACACACACAGGCAAAAGCTTAAAAGCAAGCACATCAAAAACAGCAGACAGGGGTGCATTTTCCCCTCTTATACACAAAGTGCAACACACTATTTCAGGTAACAAGTTGGTAGATAACAAATTATTCTCCATTAGGGTGATGTGTTCCTTGACAATTGGCCATTAGAGGAGGACAGCGTGCTGTTAAGAATTTATTGGCTGCTTGCTTTACGCGCTCAGGGGAGTTTTGAGTCATTTGTCAGAGACAGAAGGTGTTTGAAGTGTCAGCAGGAAGTCTGAGCTCCACTCAACAGGACTAGGTGTCATTCAAGATGTTCAAGAAAATATTTAAGGATTCTTTTTCCCTTTTTAATGAGAGTTAAATTAGGCATCTCGACTCTGTTTTGACAACTTCTGTGTCTCAATTATACTCTAAGGCATAAAACATGGAAATATTTACCAGATATTTAGCAGCCACGACACACCAAGTCAACACACCAATGATATATTTAATCATCAGACATAGTTGTAGACTTTTACTGGCCTTAACTGGCATCTGTTGGTCAACATGCATGTGGAGTTGGTGAGAGGTTGATCAAGAGAGAGATGTTTCATGTAAATCCTTGATTTTACTTATTTAGTATGTTCAAAATTCTTGTCAAACTTTTGAAACCAGGAGCAGCCAAACATTTTTAGCTGGAGAACCAAAAGAAAAATGAAAAAGCCATGCTTGATCTACATTTATTACCTTTTTAAATAACCAAGAATTTTAAGTGTGTATGACAGATGTTAAGTGTTGTAAAAAATACATCACAGCGACAGTCTGATGTGCTGAGTGTTATGTAAAGTTGCTCACTGCCTCATAATGAACACATACCGTGAATTTGCACTGAAAAACGAGGACACACACAGGAAGGCAACACACTCACTATGTCAGCTAGAGTGGGGAGTGCGGTCAAGAATAAAGTACATCACAGCAATACTGAGATTTGCTGAGTGTAACGTTAACTTTTTACCACCTCATAAAATATGTACATACAATTTTGCATGTACTGCACAGTGCAAAAAAGCGTCTTTCAAACGTCTCTCGACTTTCTCTCTCATCATTGCTCAGAAAAAAATTCTTTTCACTTGCGTGGATATTGAGCATGGTTTGTTAGTCTGCCCATTTTTTCGTTTTTAAGCTCCCACTGCTGAGCAAAAAACACATCTCTCTTCTCCTCTGAATTGCAAAATGGCTCTGGTGAAGTTGCCTGTTTCTAAGTTATTGCTTGTGTTTTTGCTCAGCATAATGTAAATGACGTAGATTTATTGAGTCACAGGAGTCAGAGTCAATGTTGCATCAGCCTGAGAGGTCAAACGTGTTTGAAAGTCTGAGTGGATGGGGAGGGATGTTCTGGATACTAAACAGTGTCTAAACAGAACAGACCAGTGTGGCAAGACAGAAGACAGCCCTGTTTTTCTTTTTTAATTAGGAAAAATCAGACGTCATTATTTCATAAAACATTCCATTTTGCCAATTGGTGACCCAATAAAACCATTCAAAGTCCTGATCGTTAGTTTGGGAAATACTGTTTTTTAACAGCAGGGCAAGAACAGAGAGCCACTGTGTTTTTCTGTGAAGGTTTCAGTCGTGTTAGCACAGTGGTGGCAACACCAGTCCCTCCACTGCTGTGAGGCAGATTTCACAATCTTAACAACTATGATGGATTGCCCTGAAATTTGATTCAAACATTCAAGGTTCTCAGTGAATGAATCCCAAAGACTTTGGTGACTTTTTGACATTTGTAATTTTGAGTGAAAAGTCTCAACAACTAAAGGACTTTTAGGTAGAGTGAAACTGAGAACAGATCAAATTTAACAAAGGTGCAAATGTAAATGTGCACATTTTTTTATATTTGTTCAGAAACTTCCACCAAAACATGTGTTTTCTACATCTGAGTGATATGATTAGCAGAAAAGCAGGTCAGTGTGAATGTGGCAGCGCTGCTCATTCTCTGTGTTTACTCCAACCAGCATGAGCATCCACATCATGTTAACCTCCACAGCAACAAACATGAGTCTGCTGTATTCAGAGTGTCACTGCAAATCCCTGAGGACAGAATCGTATATACTATGAAGCCTGAGCGTTCTGCTGAATGCTGGTCTCTCCACCGGCTGAATTGTGTTATTTATAGACCAAATCCAACACTGGGCATGTTCTCAGAGGTTGAGTTAGGAGACATTTGTGCTTGTGAATGTGAAAAGGAAAACTGCCTCCTCTCAGGCGTCCTTGTACATCCAGTATATCTTCCCTATTTTCAAAGGAGATGACAACCTGTCTTACAGAGGTGAGATGTGATAAAGTTATAGAGCTCAGCACTGATTTTTAAAGTGATAGATCTTACTATTGCTCTTAAATCCGATTACAAAGCCTGGACTGGCAGTCACAGTGAAGAAGGGTGGGTGAGAGCTGTTCAATTATTGAGATTTTGGAGTGGGCAGCTCCCGTCACTGACACCTCATTCAGTTTGCACGATTGTAGCAGAAAGCTATGGTGAATTTAGTCATCCCGTAGTCATCCCATGTACCTGTAAGTGTCTGATACTGACTTTTTCAATCATCTCTCAAGAGCTGGCGATGTTGAATAAAAAATAATCCTCAGCCTGGAAAAATAATCAATCATGTGCAATTATCACAGAGTGGTGTCGTTCTGTCTGTCACAGCTGCTAAGCAGCTGATTCTGTGAGAACTCAAACAAGAAGACAAGAGCACATTTAGAGATTCAATGTCAAAAATGTTTTGCTATACTGTATATCAAAAGATGGAAATAATGTTGTATCAGAGTCTGAAGGCAGGCAGAATAAATACAGTATAAACAGTGTGACCGAGCTGACAGCATGAGGTAGGTGTTCACTTTGTGCCCGAACACCTACTCACCTACCAGGCTTGGTTGTACATTGAGATACAGGTTCATAGTCACATATACAAAATACTCATCCCTTGCTTGAGAGAGGAATGTTGTCCAAAAAATCTGCAAAGAAAAGATTCCCACCAAGAAGATGCCAAAACCACTTTGAAAGCTTCAACATCCAGCCAGAGTCTTCAAATTAAACCATTCAAAACCTGAAGGGATGAGGCTGGCCATGCCCTTTTAGTTTTCTTTTTATCAACAAATTCAGTGAACTGATTGGCAATGTAGCTTTTTGGCGGATGTAACTGAAAAATGAGAAAATGTTGCATTTTTTCCAACTATTTTTAACAAAAGATTCTATGCTAAGTCCTCTAGTTGGTATTTTACAGCAGCAGGATGGTTTACATGGTGTTGACTCAAAATAAAACCCTTCATGTTATTGTGATGAAGAAACAGAAGAAACAGGACTTATCTCTCAGATCTCTGTTGGTACAACAGACAGCAGACAACAAACAACCCCTAGAAGTGTCATGACTCAATCAGAATTAACTCTCAACTTTAATTCAGATGTGGGCACTATTTTCAGACTCTTTCCACCAGTACACTGCTCTCCAAACACAAGTTACTCGTGTTTTACATTTCCTGCAAAGCCACTGCAGCTGTTAAACCAACTGTTTCTGATCCATCTGGCCAGCATTAAAGCAACATTATGTAACTATTCCGCCTTAAATTTACAGCTCGTAAACCACTTTGATGGTTAATGGACTTGCAATAGAGTGAAGGGTGTTTCTGTGTCAGTCACTCTGCAGCCTGTTTACCAGTTACTGGAAAATATAGCTTGGAGAAGCGAGTATGAAATCCCAGTATAAAGCTTCAGAGTACCTCATCTCACAAACTGAAACTATAATATTTTGTAAAGAAAAATGTTTCCTGATTTTGCTCCAAATGTTCTTCAACTGATATCTAAGTTACAGAGTTTAATAAAGTAACCTTTAACTGCTGCTACCGTAGGTGCTAGTTAGCTCTGTTAGCTGTGCGGCTAACAAACTGCATGGAGCACAGAAGTGTTTTTATATGACATATTTACAAAATACATCTTTATCTATTTTCACCCAACATTTAGGATGCCTTTTGCATCCAACACAGGAGACCATCTTTGAACCAAGTCCCTTCCCAAGACACCTCTTCCCCTTTAAAAACACAAGCTGATGTCATGTGACCAATATTCCAAACTTATGCTAATGTGACAACACCTAGACCAGCTCCTCTCACTGGTGAAGACTCTGAGATGTAGCTGAGAGTTTCTGAAGCTACAGTTGTTGGTGGATACCTGAGTTTAAATTACATGATTACTAGTAAACGTATCCGTGTTTCACAGATCTTTGTATGTTGGAACAGTGGAGCAATGAGAAAGCAGTCTATGTTGGTTCCAATCTTTGAGTTAAGAACGCTAAAGAAAGGCTGTATTAAAGGCAGGCAGGCAGGTGAAGTGTGTGGGTACTGCAGGTCAAAAGACTTCACACTGTATTCAACCAATTCTTAATTTAATTTCATGTTTAAGCTTTGAAATATCGACTTCTTCTCCAAAATGAGGTTTCAGCCTTTTTCATATTCACAAGAATTACTCTGACATCAAAACACCATACATAATGATTGCAGTTGTAAGAGATGAAAATCGAATCTATTCAAAATTACTTTCTTACATTATTAAATGAAAAACTTCAATCATTCTGGTTGAGCAGAGAGGAAAGGAGAATGACAGAGGAGCTGAAGATGAATAGTCAGAAACCAAAAAAAACTCAGAAACCTTCATTCCCACCTCCTCTAGGTCGGCTGGTGTCAAAGTGAGAAAAACCCTTCGGTTGAGGAAAAAGACAGGTCAAACAGGAAGGTAAAAGTCGGGAGGTGAAAAAGAAAACTGCTGATGCGTCACATCGATCCAGACATGTTATTCTGATGGATATCTCAATAGCTGACAGACAGCTGTGCAGACAGGCCTGCACACACTTCCTTTTTTCTCCCTCCCACTTCTCTCTCACCACCAAGAGAAAAGAGACTCCTGCAAGTTCCACTAAAGGTCTGTGAGGACAAGATCCAGAGTGACACAAACACACACGCCTGTTTTTCTATCCACAGAGCAACCGCTTAACCTTTTTCTATTGGACTTTTATTTATTGATTTTGGCCTTGATTTCTGTATCAAGCCTATATCCTTTATGTTTGTTTGCTTATATGGAGCATTGCAAGTACTCGTACACAGAGAACCAAACTTCAGTGTTTGACACACACATGTAGCTGAACAGAGGTTTATTAACAGCTGTTGTGAGTGGCAGAGACCTTGGCTTGATTGGCTCTTGAAAGCAACCATACTGTGCTCAGGTTAACTTTGAATTTCTGCAGAGGGGGGTCACCTTGATGGGCTCTGTTGCTCCAACAAACAACGTCAGATTCTCTGGGCAGCAGGGACAACCTCTGTGGTTTCAAGGGGCCATTTGTAAAATCCCAGTACCTGTTTCAGTGATATAGCGGGCAGTGTTGCACACAATTATTTTACACTGTAACACAACTGTAGCAAAGTTTATATTTTCATCAAATATTTTTTTTTAAGGAAAGTTACAACAAAGTTTCCAAGTTTCGAATCTTGTCTTATGTCATAACAGTAATGCAAAGCTGCAAGACTA
>JAPZDY010000002.1:2598317-2620370 GCA_029783645.1 Ctenochaetus hawaiiensis
CCAAGTTTCGAATCTTGTCTTATGTCATAACAGTAATGCAAAGCTGCAAGACTACGGTGAACTGAGCAAATTTATTAGCTATCAGTCAACAGGTCTGTACAACCGCAATTTACTGTCATTGGTAAATAACAGCAAATTCGTTCAAAATGGACAGAAGGGCAAGAATGTGCTAAATATAAGCAATACTAAAACTCTGACTTAGTCTCAATACTACTGCCAACTTCACAAGTGGAATTGAACGCTACATTCAAGCTTACTTAGCACCATTTAGCAACAAGACAGTCAATAACTACCGATTTAACTGTCACATCACGCCATCTGGAAAGTTTACCCCCACAACAGTTTGTGTTGTCGTTTTTCACACTGCCACAACACATAATTAAGTTTAAGGAGCAGAAGTGATCGCTAAATAAAGCACAAATGTAAATGAAATGATGCATCAGTGCCACTCATAATAACTACTCTGAAACCTGCTTAATAAGCTCTGCAATCTGTTGAACTCTGCTGTCACCCACACCTCTGCTCTGCAAGTTACAGCTGAGTACAGCTGTTTGATCCACAGTGAGAATGAATGTCAGCCAGCATGCAAACATATCAGCTTGATTTCTCATGAACAGCAAATGGCACCTTGCAGGTCTGATACATTTGTTCTGTCACTCAGACTGTCGCTCCTTTCCTGGCTCTCTTTTAGAAGTGCTGCAGCTCAAACTTATGGGAAATCTGGTTCATCACATCTTGGTTTTTGTTGGGTTTTTTCGTTTGGTCATCATGTCTGTCATTTGTAGTTGCACTACATTCGTAAAAGCTGAGATCAGGGGAGATAGGGGCTACGCTACAACAAAGTCAGACAGTCAGAGAGGCTGTAAACTTGCCAACAGTTCAGCCAAAGTATTTTAAACTAGACTGAAGTAAAATAAAGTGAGCATATTTAAGCACACCACTGTGGCTGATAGTTTGAGTGCAGTGAGTCATCTCATCTTTCCTCTGCGGCCAGTGTAAATGTTGAATCGGACTGACTAAGCTCCACAGACCACGAGTCAGCAGGCCTTCAGGTGTTTTTCCGCAAAACAGTATCAACAGACAGAATGGAGAAGAGAATGAAACAGCTGGACAGTAAACTGCACTTAGCTCTGTGCACTCAAACTCCTTTTTCCAGCGAGTTCAAAACAACAACAGGGCAACAAAAAGGTAGGATACAAGAAGCAGAAACAACTAAGAAATGTCCAAAGACTCGTTTCAATAAAGAGTCTTTGAGGGTAAGATGATCATAAAATCCATATAAGAATGTTCTCAAGCTTACGATGTGTTTCCCAGAAGCAGTGTTCATTGTAAAACATGTTTAGATATTGCTGAGTGACTCCTCTGCAGCAGGCTCAGAGGATCGTTAGAATACCTACAACCTGCAGAGGAGTCAATAAAAGCCACGTTTTGTTCAAGTTTGAATTGTTTTTGCTTAATTTTGTTAATGATTCAGTCTGTTAAGTGATGTTTGGTTTCAAAAAGTAATAAAGTTAAAAAGAAAATAGAAAACCCTGTTAATACACATAAAAATTAATTCAACTTTTTGATTTGAGCTCCTATTAGCCTACTCACCGTGCTTTTCCTTTTCTCGTCTCATATGTTTATTTCATCTGTCTGAAATGATGTCTTTTTAGGTTCTCTGTCTCCTACTGTCTTCAGATGTCTCTTTATTAACAAGGTGTATGTAAGTCAAATGCAGAATTGATGACAGAATAACATCCACATTTTTTTGAAGTGCATATTCATGAAACTTAAATGTGCTAAAGGTATATCACAAGATATGTATTTTTAATATATGGCTCAGCTTACTGACTAAATATTTAACATTCTCTTTAGCACTACGGACAGCCAACATTAAGAAGCTCTTAATGGCATTCTAGTGCAGCTGCTCTGAGGCTCTGCTCAGGGAAACGCTTGTAGAAATTAAAGAGCCTCTGTAGAAAGCTGCTTAGATTGTTATCATAAACTAGGACACATCTTTAACATGAAAATTAAATCAGCCTTGAATTTTAATAACGCGGATGTTGCTGTGCAGGTGAGAAAAACGTCTTTGTTTTACAGAGAGCTTGGTCTGTGTTTAAATGCTTTTGATTGGTTTAGTTGCGACACTAATTGGCTGTCAATAGTGACTAATTAAAAGAGGGAAGCAATGAGGACATGACAGGTCCTTAAAAGGGAAGCTCAAACCTCTTGATCACCCCCTGGTGTTTGGCTGCAGTAAATCCCGCCACTTCTATATGTTAGAAGAGGATACATGGGTCAAACTACATACACAAGGTACACATCTTTTTTTTTTTTTTCCAAAAGATATTTTCTTTCAAATAAAGTAGTTTGTTTCATGTTGGTGTATGTTTCATTATTCTTTTAATTAACTGATTTAAAGATAAAAATGGGGTTGTAATATCATGATTGACAGCTAGGCTTAACCCCTGTTACATCATGCAGCTGAATGGGCGGGCCCTCGATCCCACAGCTCCATCCACTTATCACTGCTGTGCAGACTCTGGATCTAAGTGAGGTCACCAACGCAAGATGGCAGCAGCCCCTGAATCAGGGATTATATTGTTCTATTTTTGTCCAGTGGTAGGAAGTTTGAATGCATCATCCATCTTTATTTCCATCATTTTATGTTAGGGAAGAAAGTCAAAGTGCCATACTGAGTCTTGTCCAACATCATACATTCCAATCCTCATTAAAGCAGAGATCTCTCTCTTCCTTTCGCTTTCCATGTTTCTCTTGTTGACAGCTGTCCACACCTACCCAGCTGGAGGTTCACCAGTCAGACATCACACTCACCATACGGTGCGAGCAACCACACAGCGGAAGTCCAGGAATGGGCTGCAATCAGTAATAAGTCTAGTAGGTTTACCTCAGCTGCAATCAAAAGTGCAGTACATACACCTAAGAACTGTCAACTATACTGTACTGATGTTTTTCTAAAACTTTGTCCCATATTTTTGGTCACACCTGTGCAGTGTGCTCACACTGTGAACAGAGAAATAGATTCTCTTTTTTTCCCTGTAAGTAGCATGTTGATGCACACACAGGTGCACCAGTCTCCAATGAAAAAACATTTTCTCTAACGGTTTCAGTGTCCCCCTTCAACCTCTGGTCCCATCTCAAAGAACTATCATTTATTTAATGGGATTATTCAGCTCTAAGAGGTATGGAATGTCATTGGCTCTCGTACCTCCACTTCTCTCTCTCAGCTGTTGCCTGCGGCTTGCTCCGACACCCGGAGACGGTGGTGAGCAAATAGGAAAGGAGAGATAGTTTTAAGTGTATATGACACATTTACTCCATCTTTGTGATGTATGCTGGCCTACATTTCACACCACGCAGCTCGGTGTGTTCCTAAACCCAACGCTTCAGAGGCTTCATTTATATTGAATGCAAATCTGTGATAGTATACTTACACATGCAATCCCATGCTGAGTTCACTCACTGAATATTCATGCTTGTAGTAAAGAGCTGGCCTGAAGTCTGACTTCAAGGTTCTATTCATCAATAGGTCACTATCGACTTGGACGCCTGTGGTTTTGATGTGGTCGTGAACTCTGGTTAAAATTCAAAAAGTCTAAGACACTTAAGGAAATGTTAATAAATAAATTGTACAACACTCATTTTAATGTTTGGGTTTTTTTGTATGCATACTTTAAATGTGTTAAAATGAAATAAAATTGTTCATCCAAAGGGTAAAAATTAGACTTTTAAAAAATGTACAAATTATTTTTTCTTTGCAACAAGAATTTTCCAGCAACATAAAAACTGAATCAAAATGCAGTAGACAAAGTGAGGAGGTGTATTGTGTGTCAGTGTTGTGTTGCAGAGAAAAGCACAGACCTTTCGATACTAAATACAAAATACTGTCTTTAGTTTCCATAAGGACATGCAAAGGAGTTTTTACTCTTTTTAAAAAAGACCCAGTTTATCTTTGTGATATATTTTTTAGAAGTTGTGTGGGAAGTTGGCAAAATGTGACTAAATGTAGCATGAATAAAACTTAACTACATTTTCTGACTGACTCGGGCAGAAATGTTCACAAACCAGGTAGATTTTCACCTGCAATGGTGATGCAATGATCTTTTAATGTTTCCCTCTCACAAAGACTGGCATTGAAGTTTGGTCCTGAATGCACCGCAGAGGCAGACCATTAACATAAGAAGGTAGGCATAAAAGTCTCCAGGGAATGGAGTCTGTTGCTTTCACATTTCTTTGAGCATCACATTGCTTCTCTCCATCTTTATTTCTGAAAGCAAGTTGGTTCATTAATGCACATAAGACGGCATTTTTAGGAATGGGACTTCATTATGTAACCCCGATCTCTCTGGGCTGCAGGGATGGAGGGATGAGGAGGAACAAAAGATAAGCGAAAGGATTCCGACAGAGCTGTTTGCAGAGAAAAAGCTGTATTAATACCTGAGGAGGCAGTATTCAGGGTCAAAGCCCTCTTGCTGCACACCCACACACATTCAGTACCCATGCTGACAACCAAGAAAAAAAAAACTGACAAACAGACCAAACAATGCAGCTTTTTGCTTGTCGATTTTGTCTCTTTCTTCTCAGATCGACCTCAGACGCATTTCTCTCATCGGCTCAGGAAGAGGCAGTATCTGATCTGTCTGGCTTTTATGCTATGTGCTACAGCATGGAGTGCATAGTTCCAATGTTTCCCATGAGGACCTGCAGATGCTGTAAGCCAATTACAAGCTTCGCTGACTCCCAGGCTTCTCCATTTAAAAGTGTGTTCTAAAATCAGCGTGACAAATATGGCAGATTTGTGCAGCTCATTTCCTGGGCCTGCAGCAACAAACCAACACCTTGTTATTGTTGTCATTACTGAGTTTTCAGTGTAATCTTTGTTTTGCCGCTGATGTCTGGTTAATCAATTAGGTTTTTCCTCTCTTTTCATATGTGATCAGCATCTGTTTCTTGTGTGGAAGCTGTTTTGTGTGCTGAATGTTGTTTCTCCTCAGTGTTACGCTGAGAGCAACCTGCATTACAACTTGTGGTGGATCATTTTAAGTATTTAATATTTAAGGAGGGTCTCTAAATTCAATCGTAAATACAAATATCCCAAGTCTGGATCATATCAAGCTGCCTGATAAATTAAAAAGACATTGTTAAGAGATTATTTTGTTGTTTTTTTACCAACGGGACCAGCTGAAGTCTCTGAAACTATGATATGTTCAGAAGGTGAGGGAGAGCTTGAGCTTGTTTATCATCATTGCTGAATACAGTTAGTATATAAAGTGGACTATGTGGGTTATTTTTAAATCTGGCAAATGAATAATTTACTCTGGTGTTAATTCCTGAATCTGGCACGAAAACATGTACGAGTGAGGAATAACTGACATCCCCTTAATATAGATGCTTGCTTGTCAAACAAACCCCCCTCCACATTTCACTGATGCTGGAGGCACATTCAGATATCATGCAGCTTCATGTGAGCTGTTTGCATCAGTGTGTGTGTGTTCAGGAGCATACCTGTATCTTTTTTTCATGCATCTCCATGTGCATGTGCTGTCCTTCCCCTCTCCTTCCCTCTCCAGCTCCTGTGTTTGTTTGTGTTTGATGCTCCTCTCCTGCCAATGTGTCTGTGTTTAGCATATTATAGGCAGACATATACCTTAGCCAGGAAGCAATACATTGCTGTTGTTTATCTTCATATCCTAAGCTCCAGCATCTCTAAATAAACACTCTAATGATCCTAAGCGCTCAAATGAAATGAGATCACATTAAATAAAATTACAACACAAAGCCCTGCATGGAATGCACTATGTCACGAGTCCAAACAGTAGAGGAAAAATAGAGAAGAGAGCTATGGACAGAAGCAATAGTTCTATTTTTACCTTTACTGTGAAAGGTACAGTATAAGATCTGCATGAACTGTGCTTTGAACAGGTGCATTCCCATGTTCTGCTGTACGCGTGTGTGGGTGGGTGGGTTTGTGTGTGTCAAACTAAACATGTGATTTGTGTCAAGGTTTTCACAACAATTGAAGAAGAATGTAAAGATGATGTTCAAGCTAACAGATTCAGCTGATCACACAAACACACACTTTGCCCCATTCTTTTTCAGAGCCTTGGACTTTTAAAGGGGTTCAGTAGGAGAGCAATGTGTGTACACTGGCTCCATAAAAAGCTCTGTAGCTACAGGCAATGTACTTGGCTGTATGATCAATAATGACATGCCCATTGAGACCCAGGGGGAGAGAGACATAAACATAGAAAGACAAAGAGAGAGAAAGTAGGGGAAAGGGGATGAAATCGGAGCAGAAAAATCTAAAGACAGACAGATAGAGACGATGTGGAGGTGAGTTGGTGATACAGTAAAACCTCGATGCTCTCTTGGGGGAGCAGAATGTTGCAAACAAAGCTACCGAACCTGACTGTAAACTAATTGTCAAGGGGCACGGCTCACTCTGCAGGCTCATGTTATACATCGGACCACAATAATATCACATATATTTTATCCTTGTCTCAGAAATGGATTTCTCTTCCTTTATTCTATGTGTATACTTATGAATGAATCACCAGAGTCACTGCTAGAAGTGGCTGTATAAGGTCGATCAAAACAGCCAACAATGGTCCTCGTGATAAACGCAGCACTGGGAAATAATGTGCCTTCAGCAGCAAAACCTTTTGTAAGTGAGTATTCAAAGTTGCATCACTTGATCATCATCAGAACCTGAGACATGCTTTTGTGCCGATGCCACGATGCATTTTCGCTGCAATTTCCTGAGTTGTGAACAGAGGCAGCACCATGTCAGAGACTGTAAAGATCTTCATCAACAGGTTCTGAATGACCATGTTTTCATGTCTAGAATCACCACCAGTAAAGATCATATCTATGTCTATAAAGTCCCCTCAAAAGACCCTAATCGTGATGTTATCCCCCCTTTTTTTAGCATTTAATAGCTTTATTAAAACCAAACTCATCAGAAAAAAGAACTGTAATACACAATTGTGTGATAAGAACTACTGAGAGAGGGCTGTAGTGCAGGTCGACTTCCTATCAGGAGATCTGTGTTTCGATCCCAGACTCCTCCAGTCTGCAGTCCAAGTGTCCTTGGGCAAGACTCTGGACCCCAGATGGTTCCTGTTGGTTGGTGTGTGACTGAGTTCCTGTAAGTTGGCACTTTGTGGAGAAGCAACCTGCCATAAATGTGTAAATGGATGAATGCTGACTTGTGTTGTAAAGCACCTTGGGTAATCCAAAGATTAAGAAAAGCACTGTGAAGATGCAGTGTATTTACCATTTAATTTATATATACTTTAGTTATTCAGTTTGGCCAGTGTTCAATCTGCTTACATGAGGGTAAAGATTTATGACTTATAGTGCAGCCAGAACACCAGCAGCTTATTAAGATGCTTTGGCTGAGAAACTGTCTTGTCATCCATATTTTTACATCCAGTGAGCAAAGCCAAGAACAAGTTGGTGGTTCTCCATTATATTTGTAGGGTTGTGCAAAGTGAGTTCGTACCAACGGGCAGACTGTTAAAGCCAAGTACTGCTGTGATGTTGTGAGATGTGTGAAGGAGAACGTTCAGCACAAACGTCCTGAGCTGTGGAGAATCACAGCAAGATGGAGACATGAGAGCGACACATTTGTTGCTTTTGACCACCACTATTCACCAATTTTCAATTCCTACACTTTCTTTCTATTACCTGAGTCAGGTATGGTCTCTGGTCGTAGCTATAGACTCAAGTTTGAGGTCTGTGGTGAAATTACAAATACTTGTACCAGTGGTTGCAAAAATGTGTGTCACACAGATGCCAATGAATCAAGACTGGTGGGCAATTTACTTGTCTGATATCCATTATCTTATATCTCTTTAAGTATGGTCATTCTAAATCAACAGTTTCAAGGCTCTTTTCCATTCAAAAATTCAAACTGTGAATCCCACAGTAGCCTCCCCTTATATGAAAGTCTCAGTGCTCTCAGGCAGTTTCCTCACTGCTCCACTCGCAAGGTTTGAAGGAACATAACAGTGAGTTGTGTGGTTGCTGCCGCTCAGCTCATCAGTCACCGCTGTTCTTTGCAGTTCACAACAATTCAAGGATGTTTCAAGTTCAGTGTATGAATCACTGCTGAAAACAGACATAAAAGGATGTTTGTTACATTACACAGGATAGCTCTGTTGCAATTTTTTTATCCAGTAATTTGATGCAACTCTACCAACAGTGTTGTTTGACAGCAACGCAATGATGCAGTGATCTCAACTTAAAATGCATTTTTCAAACTTTCTGATTGCTTTCAGGTGCCAGAAGGAGCACAGACTTCATGTTAATGACTTCTGCTCACAAACATCAGTCTGAGACCCTGATCAAACCATTAATACAATGATTAGCTGCACTTGGCTGCAACAGTAACCATTCAAATGAATCCAAAGTGAATCTAAATTATTTTGATTCTTTTAATAGGTCCAACAACATTTACTACAAAAACACATTAACAGTTTCAGCTTCATGATGGGGCTGCTTCCTGCTTTTTTTTAAAACATCTCGTTTTTATGCAGAGGCTGAAGTGGAGGTGGGGTTCACTGGTTAGGGGTGTTAAAAGAAAATCAATGAGAGATGGAATAGAGCAATCAGCTCAGGGAGCAGATTACAGAAAATGAGAATGACAGATCCAGAGAGAACAATTACTAAATTACTGATCATTTATTTCCTTGTATAGGCTTTTTGGGGAGAACTTTACCATCACAGCATCAAAGTGAAAAAAAAAGACTCACAACTGTTCAAATGATCATTTCAGCTTCAGAAGAAATAAACTTCCTCATTGATTAAATTTGGACAAAAGTATATCAGATTACTGTTCCTTTGATAATGAAAGTGACATAGTCTAATTCAGAGGAGTAGATAGCTATTTGTACAGGCGTGCTATTTTTTTTAGTTCTGTTTTGCAGAGCTGGATTTAATATTGAACAGTGGCCAAGCAATTTGACTCCTGAAGTTTGACTTTGTGGGTGGTTCAATGTTTGTAATACAACCTAATTGGGAGAAAATGCAGCAGTGCAATGACAGATAACGAAACTAATGCAGAAGCTATTATGAGGCTGAGTGCAGTTTTCTGGACAGGTAAAGTGAGTTATAGTTAACAAAGCATGTGTTTCATTTGCAGAAGCTCAGTATAAAGCCAAAAGCCCTGAACAGAGCAGGAAGTGAACAGAGCAGCATTGCAGGCCAAACTTAGAAACAGGGAAGATAACAAGTGTCTCCTAAGATTTGCGAGTTGAAGACTTATTGCAAACACAGGTTTGCAACGGCACATATAATTAAAAAAAAAAAGGAAAGAAAGACAGCAAGTATTTCACAGAGAGCACAGATGCGTAGAGAAACAGAGATAGGATGGTGCAACATAAGAGCAATGCTATATTTCCCTTTCAGGCACTGCAGCTATCTCAAAAAGCTGTAAATCAATTTGGTCTTGTTTTAAAATGTTATTTGACCTGGACCAGAAATGGTCCAACATTTCAGGAAATATACTTATTGGGTTTTTTCTCTAAGAGTTAACATGAGAATAACAAGACCACTCTCACATCTGCTCTTTCAAAATAAAGCTGCAACAGGCAACCAGTTAGCTTGGTTAATATTCACTTTAGAGTGTTGTTTACTTAATATACAGGGAAAAAATCATTTAAAGGAAGTCATTATTCAAGACCAAAGTAAGCTTACCACTACTAATGTACTATCTAGTGTTTATTTACTGTCCACCATTTCATACGAGTGTCTGAATTTTAAAATTGCAAGAACTGTAAACAATCCACTAGATAGTATCCTAAAAATCTCTAATGATATATAATGTAATAATCATGTAAACAGTGATATAAAAAAATGTCAATGGCTCATCCACTTTCTGCTGGCATTTCCACACAGAAAATTATTGCATTTTTGGAAGCAAAAATACAATCACTTGACAGTTCAGGGTGATAAATGACTTTGTTATAACTGTAATTTTTAAATCCAGTGTTGCAGCTCCAACTCCTATTATCCCACTACTAAGTGGGACAAATCAGTAGCAAAACAACAATAACTTACTTCCAGTTGTTTTTAATGCAGCACCGTAAAAGACTGTTCTACGCTGCTCATTTCTTTTATTTCCAATGGTACATCTGTGCAAACTGAGGTAAACTGCTCCATTTCTATCAGGAAAATATAAAAATATATTTAGAGAAACGTGTCTAAATGATAAGAGTGTGCAGAGGTGATGTTAGCGAGTTGGATTTAAGCAGTGATGCAGCAAAACGTCCACTGCATCGTTTCTCCTCAATTATTTTCCCTTGCTCTGTCTTTTTCCGTGACTCCCTATCTCCCCTCCACACACTGCCAGTGTCCGTTCTCTGTCAGTCACATCCCACACCTCACAGTCTGCCTTTCTTCCTTCCCCTGTCTCCTGTTTTTCTCCCTTAGTCGCTTTGGCTCTCACCTTCTCGCCGGTGTGAGAGTGGCTGAATTTAACGGCACACTATTCTGACACACAAACACACACACACACACACACACAAATAAAGATTCACACTCAGACGCAGGTTTGAACTGAGTTCTGCAAGAAGTCTGCAGCAGCACAACAGCAAAAGGGGAAGTTTTTATTTGTATAAAGAATAATTTTTTTATTCAAGAGTTTTCAGCAACAGCTTCTGCTCTGCAACATCAATATTCAGAGTCATTAGTTGTCAGATGGATTACAATGGAGTCGGGATAAAACATTGTTTACAGAGGGCACCAGGGGGACTTTGCTACTGTTACTGTCCTGGGCGGGGAAAAGGATCTGTCTGTTCCATCACTGTGTTCTCCCATCCCTCTATTTCACATCACATCAAGAAGCTTATTGTTTGTGTGTGTGTATGTGTTTGTGTTTTCGCTGCACATGCATGCTCTTTGTGTGAGCCTTTGTGCCTTTTGTGTTGTGGATGTGAGCTGTGTGGGTGGTTGGACTCCTAAAATCTCCCTCTTCCCCACTCTTTCTCCTTTGTGAGTGAGCTTCTGTGTCAGTATTTCATATTTTCATCAACCAGCTGGCTGCTCTGCTCTGCCTCATCTCTCTCCTCACCTCCAGTCTGGGTTGGCAGGGCGGTTCAAGCTTGCTTTTCAGTTCCTACCTTTCAGAAAATTTGCAATTTAGATGAGTGGAGAGAAAAAAGCTACGGTGACACCTGATAACTTGTGAGTTGCTGATGAATGTGAGCAGTATTTCATCAAACATTAGGCGTTTAGTACAAAGGGGGAAGAAAAATCATAATGGAACGATTCTGAAAATGCGAGTTAAAGAAGGAGGTGAGGAGAAGGTTCAGGAGATCAACTGGTTCCACCTCCATAATGATGAATCTGAATTCGACTGTTGGCACAAGGACTAACAGCATCCTCTGCTCACTAAGACTGAGTGCGGCGTCATGATTAACAATAAGAGTCAAAGTCACCCACTGTCCCTGGCCCTTGTAACCACAAGTACATATCCTCAAGGATTTATGCTCTGTGAGTTTCTACTGCGTCATCCCTTTAAAGATGTGCTGTTTTCTTCTTGATGAAAGAGCCAGTAATGATCGCACTGCAAACAGTTGAGGATGACAGCAGAGCAAGGACAACAAAGCTAATCTGAGCTTCACTTGACTCTTTATTATGCGCCTGACTTTTCAATCAGTCTGTTATTCCCTGGAGCCTTTGTGTACAAGCAATATCAAGGACTGTTACTTAATAACATGATACAAACAAAGCTAAATATACTGAAACAATCCATTTTGTCTTTGCCAAAGTAAACCATGACGACTGAAAGCTCCAGAAACAGCAATGAACAACAACATTCAATGTAATGATACATAACTTTCACTGATTTGTGCATGGGGGTGTTTTTTTTGCTGGATCACAATTGATTTGATAGTACATAAAACCGGAAGTTAGTATAAAACCACTGTTCAAAAATCTCTATTCTATAACATGAAGATCACAGTTTTTTATGCAGTGATTATTTTACAACCAAGTAATAAATGTTCTTTGTCATGTCTTTCAAAATGACTTGTGATTACTCTAAGGCCAGCAAGCTTGTAACCTGGTGATCCTCCTTTGAGTCGCATTTAGCTTTAAAAAGGTGAAAATTTACAGTCCTTGATGATGGGTGAAACAAAACTCTTACAGTGTGGCATCCTGTGTTTACGTGCAACTCTTCACTTCAAAAAAAGGATCCATCCTTCTTTCCCCACCTCTCTGAAGGTAGTTACTGTCTGCATAAACAAGTTAAAGCCACAACAGAACAACCTTCTCATGTGTAAAGTCAGGAGGACGTTGTTTTCTTAAAACAATCTGCCCTGATCAGTGACGGGTAGAGCACTGAAAATCTATGCTGATGTAAAAGTACAATTACTTGCATAAAGAAAATGCTCCACTCAAAGCAAAACTTATTGATTGAGAAACTAGAAAGCTACAACACTTTCTGATTGATAGGTTAGTCAAGTACAGGTTACTTACCATTTTGATATTATTTTAAATTAGAGTACTTATTTAAATGCCCAAATTACCACTACAGCAACGAGATAAGTTAATTTTATTATCATATGATCCAGAATTAATGTCATACATTAGAAATTAATATAGCAAACATAATGTTACTGACTCAATTTCACCCACAATCCATGCAAATGATTTCATTATTCTTGGATTAGAGGAGATTTTAACAAAAGAGTTTCTTAGAGTTTTTCAGGAGGGACAGAAAGCAAATCATCATGTAACTGCTGTCTTTTTCTGGATTTTGGTATAAAAAGATGCTGATAGGTTTGTTTTTTCTGGTTTGTTTTTTTCTGGTCAAAAGCCAAGTGGCTCTTCTTTTTCTTCCAGGCAGCTGGAAACGGACTTACATCATTAGCAGATGTGCCTTCATGCACTCATCTCTACACTTCATCAACACATTTAGAGTAAACTGGTTGCAACAAAACATTTGGTAAATTTAGTGAAAATAAAAGTGAAAAACTGTAACAAAAATAAACTCAAGTCAGAGTTAAACTACAGCATTAAGAAAGTAACATGGACACTAGTTCTTTCTTTAAAAGTTCATTTTCAATCATGTGAGTAATTTCAAATGGATTACTTCCTACTTCTGTAAGACTGGTATATCTTGGCACAGACCAGGTCACCAGTGCAAAGTCAGACACTTTGCTAGAGAATGTCTGGTCACACCACATAAACAGCATTTCACTGCATGTATAAGCTGGAATGTTGCTGGAAAAATAGAAAACATCACATCACTACAGCCCTGCAGTCTCTTCACTGATTACCCGCTGAATTTAAAACTGTTGTTAGGATTTATCAGAGCCAAGACTGTCAAAGTGCTTAAAATATATAAAATATAAATGTGAGGGATTTAAGGAGAGTATTTTACTTAAAGACCACCAGAAACAGCATTATAGTAGGAAGAAAATGGACTGAGGATTCATTCACATCAACAAATTTGTTACATTCAATGTTAAAAAGGAAATACAACCATTAATGTACAAAGATGTTAAAGCCACAGATGATTGCTGAAAGATATCTGGCTCCCTGAGGAGAAAAGTACAGCGTGTCTTCAAACATGAGAGTGGTATCTCAGCGCGTGGAGCAGCTGTCACTCACAATCATGGGAATAAGTTCAAATAAAGTGGAGACAGAAGTGCAGAACTAAGTAGGAATGTGAACTGATCACGCTTTCAGAGGGACTGCGCTGAGCACACTGACTGCAGCATGAGCACAGCATTCTGTTGAGTGTTATGTTAAAAAAATACTGTCAACTGTCCGTCTTCTCAAATGCAGCAAGTCGATCATTTTTTAGTTTTATAGTATGTGTCTGCTGCAATAGAACCGAAACATGAGCAACCACAGACGGGCTGTCAGAAGAACAGGGGAGCATCAGTTACTGACACCTTACAGTGACTATTGATCTACATTCTTCCAGTGACTGATGATCACCTGACGGCAAAACCTACTAAACAACTGTCAGTGCAGACTGGACAGTGGGACAGTGAGGGATGCAGAGAAAGCACCAGGTGTGGCCCCCAAATCTGGGCCAAACAGGGCCACATCTCTCATCCTCGTTTGGAGCAACCTGGAGTGAGACAGGCCCAGTACGACACACAGGGACGGCAGCTGTGTTTTCCATACGAGCCTGTCTTGTCATCACCTGAAACAGCCATCTGCACATCCAGCTGCTCCTCAGTCACAGCCAGACTGAGTACATGTCAGAGGACATCTATCAGTCACGCTCCGTCAGATCCTCTCACTTAAGTAATCCAGCCGGCCTGTACCTGTTCAGAAGACCGTCACCCTGCCTCACCTGTCTGCATATTTCTGCCTGCTCCCAAAGCCTTCGACCCAGAACAGTCCGTTTACATTTTACACCACCTGCTTTGCCACCTGAGACTTATTATAACCAATCTGTGATCCAGTGTTGTATCAACTGTCTTTCTAAATTCTTTTTCAAGGCTGCTGCAGCAAAATATACAAATGAAAATAAAGTCAAGTGCTAATTAGCTGTATTACCATCAGCTGATAAAAAAAATAGGTTAAAAATTTCCATATTTGAATATTATTTGCTAATACTGGAACATGCTTCTAACATTAATCATTAAATATTGTCTTTCTGCCTTTACTGAGTGTGAAATTATTTAGAAAATAAACACTGATGAGAAAACATGATCAGAGGGTGCAGGATGGTCGTGTCACACTCACACAGGTGTTTTCAATAATTAGGCTGATTTAGACTCCTCTCAGGTTGACGGTGCAGCCACACACTTGCCTCAGCCCCAAGAGTTTTCTCACAAACACAAAACAAATCTGTCAAAGAAAAATGGAAAATTTAGCACTACATATTGAAACATGAATCATAATACTAATTATGTTTTAAAACTTTTAACTTGAATTGTCTCTTTTTTGATGTAAATTAATCGTCACAAAGTCTTGTAAATTTCTCTAATTCTCTCTTTTAGGGGTGATGCCTTTAATGCCCCCCTGTAAAATCGCAATATTGAGTTTGACCATTTGCATGACCTCAGATTTAACAGCACTGATTAGAAATAATATTGATCCTGAAATCTGTCAATGTAACAGCCATGTTAGTGACATATTGGGCCCTATCTTAGACCCGGCACAAACGCAGTGCGCCAGTGGTGCAGGTGTCATTGCTATCTTACACCCAGCGCAACTGTCATTTTTGCCACAAGTGTAAGATAGCAAATCCACGTGTGCCAGGTCTGTGCACCGAGGGGCGGGAGGTCTGAGAATGAAGGCGGAATGGAGGCGTGTCCTGACGCGTTTGCTATTGTACACCCAGCGCATTGAGGTCAAATGCGCCAGGAGTTTAGACCAGCCAAAACCTGGTCTAAACTGAGGCACAAACGTAAAACAGCCTGGGCCGCAACCTGCTCACACTCTTCTCCACAATAACACACACCTTTCTTTTCTGTTTTTGCCTCTCAGCAGTGTAAAATATTTAAGTGTGCTTTTGACATATTTAGTGAAGTTAGTAAAGTGTCCTTTGAAAATATTTTTGATCACAAAATATGAAGTTTGAAGTAAACAGCGTGTGTATGAGAGTGTGTGTATCTCGCGTTTGGCTAAGACGACCCCTTTCATTTATGTGAGGGTGTAGGATAGCAATACGCCTGCGCCACTGGGGGTCTTTAAAGGGGATGAGAGTGGATTCTCCCATTGGTTCATGCATTTTCAGTCATAGAAACACTCATGAAACACCTATGAATTGATGAGATGATTCTACACAGCTGATAGACTACCCCCTGTGTGCCAGTGGCACATTGGGTGGGGAAGAGCAGGATTCCTCTGCTGCTCCTGGAACAAGGTGGCACAGGTTGACCTGGAAACTCACCTGAATAAATTAAAACACCTGCACTTGCGCCGGGCGGAAGTGTACACCATTGTGCTGGAGATGTAGTTCACTAAGCGATTTCACATAAAAACTAAGTGGTACATAATAGCTTTATAACAAACAAGCAACTTTATTGATTTGCAAAACTATCTTTTAAATTGACAAATCTCGTATGTGTCTTTGATGGCACAATTTGAAGGGGACTAAAAGATTATTTGTCTCTCTCCATTGACTTCTGTTTTTTTTCTTTTTTATGTTCCCGTGGAATCTGCCTAAAGAGGTTGGACTTCTGCTTTCCATTATACGCCTACAGCTACCAAATGCCATAAAATATTTTTACTATTCTTCAAATTTTCCTCTCTCAACACACCTCCCTCCTCTACATCTCATACTTAATGTTATTTATAGGTTCTTTATTTATATTGTATTTCTCTCTGTGTGACATAGGTATCATGTATGCTCTTTGATTGCTTTTAAATAAGGAATAATAAAATATGTAAGACATATCACGAGGGAGAGAGGGCCTGTGTCTGTCCACCCAATTAGCCATAAAACATTCTGAAAATGACAAGACATGATCGTACAGTTTTTTCTGTATCATATTAGAAATTGTAAACCTATCTGAGCTTGTTCAAAAGACGGCTAGTGATGGATAAGTATAAAAAACTGCATACTGTAATATAAAAACCAATGTTAGCAGAAAATAACAAGACATCATAGTGCTCTGAGCATCCCAGTGTGCCGCTATAAATAGTGTATGTGGGTCTGTGTGTGTGCATTTGTGTGTGTTTGTGTGTGTGTGTGTGTGTGTGTGTGTGTGTGTGTGTGTGTGTGCTTGTGTTACTCACTTTTATAAGTCAATTATTTGTGGAGGCTGTAGAGAGAGTTGCACGTCACTTAGGCACTTCATGGATGGCAAAATATTATATAAGATATGGTAATTCTACAAAAACCCTAATATAGTGTTGTTGCGTACATGCATTCAAAAGCATAGACACCAACGACATTGCAGCATTGCACGAACAACCTTTGAGCTTGTCAACACACTGATCCACCAGAGCTGCCAACATTTTTCTTTCAGTTGGTTTCACACAGATTGAGATTATCATCGCTGTTTTTGCAATGCATGCTGTAATATACACTGACATACAAACTCACTGATTCCCTGGCTTACACCGTCCTCTACTGTAGTCTGGCTGAATGCTTAATTCTGATTGGCTGTAGGGTGTCCGTGAGTTCCTGAAAAAGGACACCTACGGAGAAGTTCCAGTCAAAGTGACTGTTCAGCACTCTTAAGTTGCATAGGCACAGTCTGTATCTGTCTTCAGTCACTTTGACACTAAAATTATATAAAACAATTACATCATTTACAACCTTGTACTCCTTCAGCATCCTGATCCTCTGAATATCAAAGGCTGGAGTCTGTAGCAGAAGAAGAACACTGCTCCTCTGACATTACTGATACTTTGTGTCATACAAGCAATTATCTCACATTCAATTGCATTTCAGGACCTTTACATACTGGATGCATTTTTTTCGGACTGCTGATTGGACATGAGATTTTTCACACAGAATGCAAATGTCTCCCTGTGCAAAAGCAGCCCTTTTATTTTTTGTATCAAGGTCGATTTTTCCAAACTTTCACACTGCAAACAAATACAACAACCAATCGTGATGGTTGTGCAGAAAGGTCCCTCTCCCACAACATTTGGTGCTGTCTCTCAGCACCAAATGTTTTTTGACAAATGACACATAAATTGTAAAGAAAACTATCTAAAAGACAAGGTATAGCAGAGTATTGCCAATCATTTGGGCTATGCAACTGATTGGGCTACTACCCCTGCTTTGTAAGGGGGGGTGCACCCAAAACCTTCTCTTTTTTCCTTAGAAAACATGATGATGAGAAGATCTTCATCACTGGAGGAGGAGTCCATTTTTTCCCTCTTCCAAGTGAGCTGTAAAAACTTTTTCAAAAATTTGTTTTCCCCTGTTTCCATCGCAAATTCATGTCAGAGCCCATGGGAAGAGTTTAATGCAACTTTTAAGACAAATACCAGTGTGAGAAAAAATATTTTGGTTGATCTTTATGATAATCTTTATGAACTTAAAATCCCCTTTTTATGGGCAGACACACAAATAAAAAAATCAAGACCATGTCTATTCTCGAAACCAACTTTGTTTCAAATGTCAGGTCAGGAAAAGTCAGGATTTTTTTCCCCATAGAAAGACCAAGACCTACAGATACAAACCAAACCCAGAAGTCAGAATTATAAAATTAAAATGACAAAACCTTGTTCTGTGAGGTGACCTTGACCTTTGACCAAATTCTTATAAGTTCCTCCTTGTGTCCAAGTGGAAAGTGGTGCTTGATTTGAAGAAATTCCTTAAAGGTATTCTTGAGATATCGTGCTCCTGGGAAGGAGATAGGGAGACAGAAAGAGGCACAGAAAACTCGAAAGCATGAAGCCTCTTCTGATGCTCCCTGAGCATTACCTGGGAAATGTCACTGAACCAAAAATGTACTACTCTAAAGCTGAGCCCACGATCTACAGTTAACATG
Source organism: Ctenochaetus hawaiiensis (assembly GCA_029783645.1). Classification (NCBI taxonomy): domain Eukaryota; kingdom Metazoa; phylum Chordata; class Actinopteri; order Acanthuriformes; family Acanthuridae; genus Ctenochaetus; species Ctenochaetus hawaiiensis. The sequence goes on from JAPZDY010000002.1 coordinate 2,616,746, forward strand.
GACAGATACATAATATGGCAGCATGTCATAAACTTTACATCAAATATTGTCTGCATGTTGAACTGCTGGATGTCGTTCAACAGATGTCCTACTTTGTTGTTGTATATTTACCATGTATGAAACAAGCTGTTTGTCTGAGAGCATCTGAAGCTTGGATTCAGCATCCAAAAAATAGGGTCAGGAACTCACTCACAAAGTAGGGGAAGATAATTGGAAACAAAAGCATTAAGTTCCAAAATGAAAAATTATTTTTATATAATAACAAATAAAGGGTGGTTTGTAAAATAGTTCCACTGAATGAATCAGCTAATGTTCTGTGTTTACTATCATTAGCTGACTCAGCACCATGTTAATTGGCCAAAGACAGGCCAAATAATTAATTCCATCAGAAGAGGCAATGATCGGTGAAATGATCATATTTACTAAAGTCATTTAGTGCATTTCAATAAAGCAACCAATGATCAATAGCTAATGGCCCCCAAGAGTCGCAGACCTCCAGTTAGGCCACCTTGAAGTTTTCTATATGTTTTTAAACCTTATTATTGTAGTTATCTCTTTACAGGGTGGATGGATGGAAGCCATATATGAATAATAGAGGGATTACAATATAAAGGTGGTAGATGAAGAAGTGGATATGCAAGAGAAAGCTAAGGATGACAAAAATGAGTCAGTAAAGAGGGCTGAAAGAGAGGGACTGCAGACACGTGTGCATATCCGTCTATCTATGAATAAGGGGGGACTCTTTCTTCCTCTGTGGGTCCTTGGCCACTTAGTAGGTGGTTTGAGAGATAGAGAGAAACATGGTTGGGGAGCCAGAGAACACATTAGCTGCATCACTAATGAAACTGTCTTTCTTAGAACAGAGGTTCAGTCCCACCATATAACAGCCTCCAGTGGAGCAGACAGAAACCAGACAGGCTGGAAAATTGAATGGTGATGGCTGGCGGCCAGAGTAGAGAGAGGTATGTTAAAGGAAAGTATGTTAAAACTGTTAAAACTTTCATCCAACTAAAAGTGTTTTTTTTTTCATTTGTGTAAAGACACATAATGATACTACAACCATTGCGCAGTTGTTTCTGTTTTTCAAATGCAAATAAAACTTCTGGAAATACAGTGTTAACTGAGGGTGGGCAGAAATGCATTTCTAGTACTGTGCGTGGGTAAAAAAAAGTTTTTTATGTTTGTTTTTTTTTTAAGAGCAAGAACTTTGGGGTTCCATTTTAAAAAAAAATGCTTGTGCTGTTATTTTAGTATAATTTTGAGACTATAATCAAAACCATTAAAAGTGGTGTCCTCTCATATGCCCAAGATGAGCGCCTGAAGAGGAGAGAATAACTCCTCAAACTGCTGCGTTGGTTATAGCATCAAATCAGAAAAGATTCCAGCACAAGTAATCTTGTAACCTCAGCACTCCATACGTACCCCAAGTTTTGATCATGACACAGCTGTACAACTGAAAGCTCAAAGCCACCAGGACAGTCTCAGTTTTCTTACTTATGTTAATTAGACCCATCTTAACCATTACAAAACATCCTCTTAGAACAGAGACCAAAACATTTTCTGGATAGAGACCAGCAACAAAACAGACTGCTGCACTCAAAATGTCAAATCTGCATGCAAATAGAAACAGCACTGTGAAAGAGAAAGTGAAATGCCTCAAAGGAGGACATTTCCAATTCTGTTTTTTCCCCTCTTCTTGTTTTCTTTGAGCCACAGCCACAGACATTGAATCTGTTGTTTATTGGATTCATGTTGGAGGATGCAGGCGTACCTTCAAAATTTCAATGGTTCTGTCTCACTGCAGTTTAGGGCCACATGTGTGATGTTGCTTAGAGCAGCCTCAGAGAAAAACACACTGCTTGATTGCACACTCACTTGAAAATTCTATCCACTGAGGAGAGTCAAAGTCAATTAACTCAGTTATTACAAACCAGAAATCATCAAACTGAAAAAAGATTAGGAATTAAAAAGATCTGAACATAGCATTGACTACACATCCCTGCAAAATCTTTAAGCATGTGGCTGTGCATGCATACTGACTGTACACGACCAAGTGTGTTTGTGTTTAGATGTATTTATGTAAGAAGCATAAAAAGCAAAGCGTTAATGCATATGACTCATGGTGTCCATGGAGATTTGGATGAATAATACGTTGGAGAAGGCACTCATGGAATCACATTTCTAACAAGGTGATGACATACTGAGAATGCGGTTGAGAAAAGTGGGTGAGAGAGTGCAAAGAGGAGGGAGAGAAATGAGGAGAGGCCACATGAAGTGGAGCAATTATTTATAATCAAAACATGTTTGACTGACTCAGAAAGTTTTTGTGGAAATGTCAAAGGGCAGCGTGTTAAAAAGAGACAGAATGAGGACAAAGTACAGCAAAAAGGGCACGAAAGATGCTGACAGGAGGGAGTAAGGTGCAATTATAGAGGAAAAGAGAGAAAGGCTCAGTCCTGAGGCGAAATTGGAGAAAGAAAACTTGAGACAGTTCTAAGGAGTGAGGTAAAATATGACAAAATGAGGAAAGAGACACTAAAAATATTATTATGCACAGTAATCCAAGTTTAAATCCGGAGTATGCATACAATATGTACAATGCATATGGCAAAAAGTGTGAAGATACACATGCTGTTGTGTACTTTTGGTAATGTACTATGATATGTAGTAAGACATCATGGTACATATCCTTATTAATATCATATCATTAGCTTTGGGTTTTGGAGTGTGGGTTAGGCAAAACAAGTTATCAAGATGTATCAAGTCACATCTCCTGCTGCTATCTTCATGGGCAAAACAATTTATCAAAAGAAAATAAAGATAGGATGAGCCATTTAATTAATATTAAATTAATAATTACTTGAAGCCCTAATTGGAAAGCTGAATATGAGTCAGAGGTTATCTCTCCCTGAATCAGCAGATGATCTAACTAACTGATGAAAAGGAGCAAAATCACTGCAGCAAAGTTTCAAAATCTGGTTGAAAATCCTCAGAGAGGAGAGGAGATTGCTGCATTTGACCACATATGGGTGTAATGCTTAGGTGTGCATACGTTTGTTTGGTCTCCATAGTTTTGGCCATGTAGAGTATGAAATGTCTGTATTTTTACACATTCCCACCTATACATTGTTTTTAAGGACCCTGAGAATGGTGTACGGACATTTATGGACCCAGCTGCCACTGCTCCTTTTTTATTTAATGTCATCATTTTACAGATAACACTATTTTCCACTTGTGCTCATATGGGGCCTTATTTTCCCCAAATGGATCAATAAAGTTCCATCTGATTTTAACAGCTCAGATTGTGCTTTGTTCTAGGTTGTCCATTATAGTGAGTCAATGCTTCCAGAAAGTAAACAACCTCCATGGGCACTTACATTAATTTCCCACAATTTCATCCCATTTTTCCCTGTTTTTCCTCCTACATGTCCTAAATGAAGGGCACTTTGCCATGTTTGTTCTCAGAGCAGCTCCTGTAGGATCTCAACTTTGATACTGTGGTCAAAGAAAGCGTCGTCCTGCTGTTGTTGTTGTCGTCCTGACCCTGGTTAATGTGCAGACCTTGAATCATTATATTAGATTAAGGTTTATTCTCAGACCAGTGTTCATCATTCTCAGTGTAATC
>JAPZDY010000002.1:2621938-2631938 GCA_029783645.1 Ctenochaetus hawaiiensis
CCGCGAAATCCTGGAGGGACTGCTTAACAGAACTTTAGTGTTTAAAAATTAAGCTATTAAAAAACATTAACAACAAAGCATATTTGGGATGATGTTTAGTACATTTGGGGAAGTTATTGTATTGTGAGACTCAATCCTAAAAAAGATGACTACTAGCAAAACTACAGCTGTCTTATTATACCCTCTGGCTCCGCTCATCCCGCTGATGTCTTTATGGCTGCTTATTTTCAATGCAAACTCTCCTTCTGCTGCTAATGTCATGTTGCCCCAGGGGAACTCTCTGCTCCCATCAAGCTGTTTAGTGGCCACAAGAAAGAGAGTTGGGCAAATAAATCCCACTTGTGTGTTTATGTGTGTATGGGTGAGCATGTGTGTGTGCGTGTGCACGTGTGTGTGTGTGAGTGTGTTTTTGTTTGAGCACAAGAAGGGCTAAGACGCAAAAAGAGCGTCATCAAGTAATGGCTAAATTTCAAATCCTGCTATAGCGAGGACATCCACCCTACTCTGCCTCTGATTGGCTCCCTCTGTAGATATAAGAAGCTCATACTAAGGTAATAAAAAGCTATCTTTAGGTTATTCTGTACATCTGAAAGCATACTTAGGAATATATTATATAAAAGACCCCCCAAATCTGACACACTGGACTTTTAAAGCTCGACGCAGTGTTGTATTGCATCTGTATGGCTCTTGTTATAATCATGTTGTTTACAAGTTCATATGCAGGCTGAACTAAAAGAATTAAATCCACACTTGCTTCAGAGATTTACATGTGCTCCAGACAACCCAAATCAGCCTGGATATGACCCAACGGCATGTCAGCCAATCATGTGAGCTGTGATGAAATCAACGAGTAGATTTCTGACTACATGGTGCAATTGTCAGACATGACATCAGGCAAAACCAATTATTGCCCTCACTGTTGCAGTGCTGCTCACCATCAGTTACATATTGAGCCATTTTTCACTATACTATGCTTTCACTATACTTTTTTCGTGACTGTTACCACATCACACACACACAGGCTTCAAGTTGTGATAGCTGTGATACAAGTCAATCTGTTGCCTCCAGACTCCTCACTGGTCTTTGGTCAGCGTACAGTTCTGTATTTATGGTTGACCCTTGGTGTGACATCTGACCCAGGACTGTTTCTGGACACTCTGGGGGGGGCAGCAGTCTTGAGGGATATGACTTTCTTAATAGAATATTTTTGATTTCATAATATTTGCCCTAAAAAGCAACTTTTTTCAGTTGTGTCATGTCATGACTATTACTTGTCAGTTGCTACCTTTTCCTCCATACTGGTTATGTCATACTGTGTTAAAGCATGCTGGGAGATGATACAGTGTGGAACATAAGAATTGTGGTTATTGACATCTCTGGATGATTATGACCTTGTTAAAATGTCTTTGAATTCTCCACTTAAGCAGTATCAGATTTTCACGTGTGGGTGTCCTGATCGTAATTTAAAAATGCGACATTCATTTTTCCTATTTTTTGAATTCTTCTTTGAACACTGATTTTTTGCTTTTGCTTTAAATGGACTGCATTTATGAAGCACTCATCTAATTTTTTATCCACTCAACACAAGTCAGCACTCACACAAATACACACACTGATGGAACAGCCATCAGGAGCAATGTTCAGTGTTGACATGAAGATCAGAGGACAAAGAGGATCAGTTTAAGAGATTTGGAGGCAAAATATCACTGAAAAGACACAAAAGACACACACACGCTTCCAGCTTCCAATGTGAAGCTGGAAGCAGTCACATTGCTCACTGCTTCCAGCTTCAGTACACCAGTAATTAACTGACATTATTGACCGCTGCTTTCGTGCTGCACCAGTCACTTGTTTCCAGCACTGTGTGGGAGTTTCACTGGAGCACAGTGGAGCTTTTTTGACGGATAATATCCAGATTTTAGAGCACAAACCTGGTCAAACAAACACAAAGTGGATCAACTCAGGATATCAGTTACTTTCATTCTAATCCTAGAGTGTAGATTATCATTTGTCTTTGTATCTTTTGTTTAATTTGCTGACTGCTACATGACTGAAATGCCTCTGTCTCACTCTGTGTGGGTTATGTTACGATGGTTGTGTGGTACATAATGATTTGGCTTGTGCCAGTTGGCCATCAGATCATTTACTGCCAATTAAAGGGATGACTAATGATTGTTTTCTCCTGCTGATATTAAGGCAATTATACTTACTATCAGACATAAGATATGATAAAATTATCTCTAGATTCTGTGCCCTGCTGAGCATTTAGAGATGTTTCTGGTGTAGCTGAGCCCCTTTAAGCAATGAAAGTGCATTTTAAATCCTTAATTACAGATCAGTTTGCTGTCTCTTCTCTCTTTTTGATCCGACACCCAGGATCTCAGCTCTGCTTTAGCCTTCTCACTGCAACTTTGGTCTGTGCTCTGTAAGAGTATTTAAAGAGTATGTGTGTGTGTATTTATGTATATATGTGTGTAGATGTATATACACACACTCACACACAGGCACATGCATATGCACACGCCCATGCACATATATATATCTTTTTTTTTTGCTGGTTTAGTTTGTAAATGATCTCTGAGGTGGCTGCTACAGTTCTCAACTTAATGTCATCCATGTCAGCATCCACTGGTGACGTAACATCCCCAAGTCCCTGATACTTCTTGCCCCTCCTTATCAACCAGGGTGCTAGTTGGAGTCTGGGCTTTTCAACAATGTGAATTTTTTGCTAGTTTGGGCTCAGACAAAAATGAGGAATAAAATTATTGACAGTCAAAAACCTCCCCTCTTTATAACAGCATGATGACCACGGCTGCTTTCTTTTGTCACCTGTCAGTGGGATAAAGTTTAAACTTTTTATATGCATCACTTATTGCTTCAGCATCAGCAGGTCTGCAGAGTGACCACAGAGTACAAGCTGCAAACAATCACTGACACCACATGAAAGAGTATTTCATGATGTGCACAGCTAGAGCCCTCCAGCAGCGTGTCTGTCTGGGACAAAAAGCCAGCGAGCCGAAGCAAATCTAATGAAACAGGATATGCTAATGTAATGTTCTATTAGGTGCTCTGTGTCATTCTATTAGCCTGCTGATAGCACAGAAAGTGCCTTGGCAGCCACTACAGTAAATCTGCAACACTTTAATTTCTGAGATGAAGAAACAGTGAAATTATTCCTGTTATTTCAGTTAAATACAAAATGCAAACCTGAGGCCATGAAATCACAAGGCCCATGCTGTTAGAGTCCTGCAGTCCCTGTTCCCTCATGTTTCAAAGGGCACGGCACGGTTAATAGTACAGTGTGCCTGTGTTGCTCGGTGTCTGTTGAGGTGATGCCATAAGAGAAAATCTTTGCCTGAGGCATAAAAGACTGTCAAGGCAGACTGTCTTCAGAAATCAGCAGGTATTCCCTCAGCTGTCTCTGTGTCTTTAGTTCTCCTTTACCGTTAAACACACTGGTTCTTCTCTCTTTTTGGAGTACAGGACGGTGCCTCTCTTTGTCTGCTTGTCCAGTTTTGTGGGGACAAACAGTGCTAACTGACTATTGTTTAGGAGGGAAGAACGTGTTTGATTTTTGTGTTATGTTTCTTTATTCTAATTGTTGCCCTTTGCAATATTTGCTTTATAAAGTTTCAAATACATTTTTTTTGTACCTGTACAAGAGTAGCTCACCCATAATTTTTTAAACAAGTCCATGTCAGCTTGGTACTGCTTTTGATATTCTTCCAGTGACTGTATCGGTAAGATTTCTTGGGTAAACAGAGAATGTAATCTGTTCAGCCAGAGGTCCAAAGTCTTACTTCGGTGCATTTGTTGACTGGCAGCCCCTTTAGCTATTACTGGCTCATTCATCAGCTGCTTGGCCATCCAATCATAATCATACAAGTTAACATGTTACAAGTTGGTTATTAGTAAATGAGTGGTTTTTTTGGGGGTTTGACAAGGAAGAAAAAGGATGGAATTCAAAAGACTACATATCTGGTTTTGCTGCACAAATGAGCAACAAGAGCAATGCTGAAATAATGACAAACATTTCAGGGGATTAGTTCTCCTTTCAAATCTTCATTACTGCCTCAGATGCTATTATCTCACTCAAAGAGTAGAGCCTTTTTTGCCAAACCTTACTGCGTAACTAATTGCTATTAATGGTCTGGTCTTCGATGTAAGAACGTCTGGTCACGCTTTGCCACTGCTGTATTGTTGCAGTCAGTGATGTGTTCTTAATAACATGCAAATAAATCACCCTAAAAATTGAGCTCTGTGTAAACGGGCATTTACTCTTGAAAAAGCCCTGGAAACAACAGTTTGTACTATAGCAAAACTAAATTTTTAATTGTCAAGTTAAACCTTTTTTTGCTGTAAAATAAAGAAAGACAGCAGAAAGTTAGACAGATTAAAAAAAGACTTTTAGATTTAGGGGCTGACCTCCATCTGACAGTCCTGATAGATGATAGATGTGCTAGATCTGCCAACCTAAAGCTGCTCTTTTTACAAAAACATAGAGTATGAAGCACAGCATGTGCTCAAAATCGATGCCCTCCTACAGTCAGCTGATGTCTGTACTTGTAACATCTGGACTCATTCTTGCTCCTTTGAAAGGTTCCTGTTGGGACTCACTGCAGAACATCTCTGTGAAGCAAGAGCATGAGCTGCTGGAGGCTGCAGCACCTACAGGAGACCTGACGTCCATCAGAACAGTTTAATATATTATGAATTTATCTGTATGTACAGTTAGCATTCAGTGAACCAAAATCAAAAGCTGCTGAGATTCAAAGACTTTAATGATTTGAGTGCTTTAGTATACATGTTTCTCATGTTTTTACTTCGCATCTCATTTCTCTCATTCACTCTTCTCAACTCCATTTTCCTGCATCCCTCCTTCCCCCGAGCACAGACAGCGTCCCATCCAGAACAAGCGACGCGAGCGAGTGTTGTTGTTTTATGCCACCAGATTTCACACTGACAGGCAGCCAGCTCTTGTTTGTGTAGGTTTTCCTCTGTAATCATCCTCTCTCTGAGCTTCTAATGAAAGCCTCAGCAGGGCTCTAGGCTTCCCCTAGTTTCTCTGAGAGGATGAGGCGCTGCCACTAGAGCCTCCAGTAAATTGAGAGAGTATCATCAGACACCAGGCTTCCAGCATGAGTAATCCTGGCTTTAAAGAGTCAGCACCTCAGTCTTTGGCCGAAGCGCCTCAAGTCTAGACTTATAGCACTGCCAGGCCTTAGTGACACAGGGAATATGATCAGAGTTTTCTACTGTAAAGGCACTCCACTTATTTCCTCTTGAAGGACATCACCACTCTCAGATACTCTCAAGTTATTATGTATCATCAGTCTGTGATGTTCTGTGCAATTCCAGGAGTTATTTTCTCTCAATAGGCTGTTTTTTTTACTTTTTTTCTGCTGTAGCCAGTTTCGCTCTTTGATCTCTGTCTACTTAGAGATTCTTATATTTCATGAGTGTGTTTTGACAGGAGATAATCTTGTTGAATGCTTTGCAGTAAGTATGTGTAGGTGGAGAGAGCAATATGGCACTTATACTGATCAGAGAGAGGGTGTTTTTCCAGCTGAAGCCATATTCATACCTCAAAATGTCTCATGGATTTATAGCACTCTGGTCCACTGATGCTACTGACAATAGAGAACTTGTGTCTGTGTGTCTCTGTGTCTCCAGCAGTGGATTCTGTCTCAAAGATTTAATGTAAAACAATGAGTCTAGAAAGACAAGACAAACACTTTGTGGGAGGCTGCTTCCATAACTACCGTTTACTGTTAATTATAGTTAAAAAAAATTCCCTCCTGTCAAACATTTTTGCTTTGAATATCTCAGAACATCTACATCTGGCAAGCTATCTACAACTAAAAGAGACTCAAAAATGTGAAGCACATTAACAAGGCCTGTGGAAGTGTTTAGAGGAGACACATCTGTGAGCCCTTTTTTAAGAAAACACAGAGCCAGGTTCTGTTCCAGTTTAGCATAGCTCAGCAAAAAGACTTCATAACCCTCCTCTACTTGTGCTCGTATAAACCACATATTTACTATATAAATTTAAGCATTTACCTTGTAAAAGCCAGTCATGGCCTAAGTGGTTCTTATTCAGTGCCAGTTACACAGTCTTGTTTCAACGATTCATATTCATCAGTTTTCTCAGAGGAGCAAATATTTAGCTTTTTGCCGGAATGTTGAATTATGTCCTTAACTGCTGAATATGTAATATTTTTACAATAAAATGTGTAAAATTAAATATATCTTTATTATATTATTTGTTTTTAAGTTGTGTACTTTCTTTATCCTGAATACCTCCAACTATGCATATATTTTTGTCACTTTTTGCTAACTTTAGTGGTAAAACCAGTCAGAGAGGGGAAGGAAATCAGCAAATTGTTATACATTACTTTTGTGATCATTTTTGCTTGAGTCACTCAGAGAGATTTTGATCTGCAAAGTTGGCTTTTAAACAATGAGAAAAAAAACCTTTGTAACGTCTTTTGCTTTCATTAAATTGATCAAGAAAAATATAGCAGCAAAAGTAGAGAAGCTGGTGTGCAATGTCTACATAAATTATAAAAACTTTAAAACTTCTGGTTTCGAGGTGTTTTTCTTGATAACTTTTGCAGCTTAGCTGACCTGACAGATCGGAAGTAAGAAAAATTATATCAGACAAACACAAAGGCAACAATCAGTGAGTCTGTGGCTTTTCCATCAGGGTGTGTGTGTGTGTGTGAGTGTGTCTGTTTAGGATGAGCAGGTGGCACTTTGCATTGACGCCCCTGCCATTAGTGTGTGAATGGGTGAATGATGAAATGCAGTGCAAAGCGCTCTAAGTTGTCAATAGAATAGAAAAGCTGTTTATAAATGCGGCAGTCCATTTAGCATTTAACAGTGCAAAACCATCCAGAGTTAATGCAGATGTTCCTTTCGTCTGCTTCGCTCACACAGAAAGTGACACATTATTAGACGCGGTGTGAATGTGCAGAAAGCACACTTTGTGCCCTGCAGCAGAAGATCTTAACATTAGCTGAGCTGTGCCACGCTGTCAAGAGGCTCCTGTCATCAGAGACTGAAAACCGGAGTAAAACCTCCATGCTCAGCACTGTGAGTGCACGGCTCCACTGAGGTGCATGATTAGTAAAAAAGTTTAAAGCTTTGTTCCAAATACAGCACTTATTTTTCAAAGTTTAGAACGCAGAAAGGAAAAGCCCTGTCACACACACTAAGTATGAATGCCATGTCTCCACAGCCAAATGACTCTTTGATGTCATTATCTCAGGCTTTTCTGCTTTCATGAATATAAGCCTCTCAGAAAAAAAAATCCTTTTAAAAGGAGACCTGTTTTTACTGGTGGCAAAAAAAAAAGTTTCTCGAAACAATCATGGCTTGAAAAAGATCCATTCATGTTTATTTTTAACACTGAGAAACACAACGTGAACAAGCTGCTCAGACTTCCATTCAATGAGCATTCTGAGATAGTCTGAATGGAGGCATGTGCGTGTGTGCGTGTGTGTGCAGTGTGTGTGAACCGAACACAGATATCATTTTTAATGAAGCAAAACAAACCATATAACCAAAGCAGAGATAAGTACACACATGCACACATACATAATCTGCAAAACACACAAATACAAATGTATTACTCAGTCACAGAAAATACACACACACATACACATAATCAGCCTCGGTGCTGAGCCTAAGCCAGCTCATTTGAAGCTTAAGGCAGACCAGAAAAATGGTCCCTCTGCCTCTAAATGTGTGTATGAGTGTGTGTTTGAGTGAGTGTGAGTGAGTGTTACTAACTATTTTAAAGCTAGTACAAGGTACACCACTGTTATCCTGGTACGAGGCAGTAGGTTGGGCATCACCGTGTTTTGGTAAACTGATGTACTAAGAAACCCAAAGGTAAGATTATCAATACCGTCAGAAATAAAAATGCTCCTCTTTTTATTTAACTGATACAGAGATGCTGTGTTGAGGTGACGTATTGTAGTGCACAGCACATACCACTAGGGGTCAGTCTCTCCTGGTGGAACAGGCAGCTGAGTGAAAAAAGATGGCAATTGCATTGGTGAAAACATTACAGGACTGTTTAAAAAGACAATGCTTCTGTCCTTGTTGTACGGTGTTTCGTGTTTAGTCTTGATAATAAAGGTGAGTCAACACTGTAAAAGGTGTTTGCACTATTTGCCTCAAGTTAGCTGTAGTTTATGTAGGTAACATGTCAGACCTCCACCTAAGCAACAAGTGGAGATTCATGTGTACTCCAGCAAAAATCATTGCTGATTTCACATCTCTTAGTTATGTTATTGGCCATAAGAAATTAAATCCAGCAAGACTTGTGTAAGTAGGCTAACTGAAGATTAGACACAGCAGTGTGGGGCTGGACAAAGTTATTCATGCTACCATAACTTCTATCATCGGGAGCTAAGCTTTTAACTTTTTTTCTTCACAAATATTGTTATTAAACATATACTACAGTGTAAAGAACAGATTAATATTATGGCTGCACATGCACAGATCTTTTGAAAGGTTTTTGTAAAGTGCAGTGTGTGTTGGACTGTCAGTTTTACAGTGCTCCACTTTGTTAAAAAAAACAGGAAATATTTTGAGGATATATCATATTTGTCCTGCAAAGCTTTTAATGAAGTTTTTAAATCCAAACTGCATCAGAACTCTTGTCTTCTACTAGATAAGACACATAATAAGTGCTTGCATGTTCCTATATGTTCAGGTCCACTTTGCACTCAGGGTTGACTTCCAGCTTTTGCATTTTGTAAGTATAATGTTAATAACAATGTACAAAACTGACCTGTGAAATATGAGAATTGATTCAGAATCAAAGATTTTGAGAAATCTGTTAATATTTGCATGATATCACACATTAACTGATTATTAATTGACATTTCTACTGCATAGAGTTTGGATTTATAAGACATCCGTTAACAGATGATGCTGCAGAATATTTTCATACTCATATCAATTCAAGAAACAAACCACAAAGTGATCTGCACAAGAATCACAGAGCTCGTGATGGCTTTTTGACCCATTCTAGAGAAACAGCTTTTAGAAAAAAAAAAGAAATCATGTTTTTACTCTCAAAGAAAACACAATGTTTCAAGGAGGCCAAGTAATAAGTTGCTCAAATGAAACTTGAATTTTGTGTTGTAATGCAAATGTGTGACTCTGCACAGAATTTCATTGAGAATGAAATGAAAAGGGCTCATACTGCAGCAACAAATATTCATTTTGAATGCACAAAGGCAAAGATGTTATCAGCGGAACAAGTCTGGGAGCAAACTCGAGCAATGTTACCGACTGCTGCAGAAAACCTTTGAGGAGACTCACTGAAAACTGCTCAGAAACTTGTTAGATAACCTTGTACAATGGCTGCCTGAGTTTCCCCTGTAAGAACAACTGTTTGATTCACACAAACTGCTGATAAAGATGCTCAGAGAGTGCCGGGGAGTCTGTCTGTGTCCTGCTGTGTCCTCCAGCACTTTCTTACCTTGTTAACACAGAGACGTACAGACAGAACCTGGACTTTCATCAGTGTTGATACAAAGAAGCTGTAAGCTCTCAAAACTCTGCAAAGAGTTCTCTAATCCCTTCTCCCTCTCTGACTTTTGTTATTTTAATGAGTACAAATACACCTGCAGATATTTACTGCTCTGACGTTTACTCTTTACTTCAACATATACTTGGTATATCTAGGATCATTTCTGAGCAGGTTCTTTCCCATCATATATCCATCACATAGCCAAATTGACCCAAAACGCAGCATGCTACTGTATTACATTGCAGAGAACGTTGCAGCATCCTGCATGCAGCAGAATGAAACAGATTCTTGCATAATGCATTCTGAAGCACCAGGAGCCCAGAAACCAGGTCAACACAGGTTGTTCAAGAAAAGCAGGGACTAGTAAAGAAGTGGAAGCTGCTGTAAGAAGTTCTGAAGCACAAAGAAAGCAGAAACATACGTTCTTATTTAGTGAAACCCTTTAAAACA
>JAPZDY010000002.1:2638378-2648607 GCA_029783645.1 Ctenochaetus hawaiiensis
TCTGTTTATGCAGCGCGTTTCTGTATTGGCAATGTTTTCCCTTTGCATCTGTTTTTTTCTATGCAGCGCGTTTCTGTATCTGCAGCGCCTGTCTGTGTATGCAGCGCGTTTGCACTTGTCGGCCACCGTAAGTTTTAAACTGATAAATATGGTTTTAAATGAAATTGTGACCCCAAAAGTAAAAAAAAATCAATCAATGTGAAAATTCACCCTTAAAGTAATTACAGGTTAACGTTACTACAGGATGCAGTAAGCTAGTTAGGCTGACATGCTAACATTTGCAGCATGGTCCATTAGTGGCCTGCTGTAAGCTCACATTACAGCAGAGTAAACAGACCATTAGGCATTTTATGTTACAACAACAAACACTACTAGGTAATAATTAAATAACACTATAAATGTTGGAAGAATCAAGTTTTTTTAGTCTCTGTATGCAATATTGTTTAAATAAAGAAATACAAAGAATTACTCTCTCACTGAGTCTCTGGACCCTTAAAAGGTCACACAGCCTGAGATGTAAACACAGGAAACAGCAGGGAAAAGAAAGTCTATCTTTTTATGTACCTCATACTTTCATATTCTTTCTTTCTCTCTTTTTATTCATTTTCTGCCCTCAGTCTTCTATCAGTGTGAAATTTGAACTCTGTTGACTGTTTTGGGTACAGATCTACATAATATCTTTTCTCTGTGATCAGTTCACTCGCTGGTTTCCTTCCTCCCACTCCTCTCTCTCCCTCGCTGTCTCACGACTCTCCCTTCCTCTGTGCCAACACGCACAACCTCTGACAGCCCTCACACGCCTGGGGAGTGAGCATTAAGTCCAGCATGTTTATTCAGCGGAGGTAGACCACGTGACGACGAGCTTCTCCACACAACTTCTGTTTGACATTCTGCAAAAGTGCACAGAGAAGCTTACACAGAGATGATGCAAATAGACTTGTGTGCACACAAACTGACGCCCACATACAACCTATCAACCATCTACATCGTCAGAATGTTGGGTTTCCTTAATTGCAGTATTTACTGGAGCTGAGACCAAGTTAAGCAGCAGCCTCATGACTTGTGTGAGTAGCCATCGATCTCAGTGCCACTCGGCTTTATTCACGAGGGAACAGCTTCCACTCCAGAGACACTTCAGCAGCTTTTGTCACTAAAAAGCTTGGAGGGGCTTCTCCTAAAAATGAACAGCTAATTGGTTAAGTTTGCCACTTCAGAGGAACTGGTCTGTTCTTGTTCTGTCTTCAGATTGTAATGAATGTGTCATAGCTGCTGAATATTGCACTTCATCAGTTCCTGTTGAGCCTCCATAAAGTTTAAGAGGTAACTGATGGGGTGAACACACAGTGACAAATTTACAACATCAGAGCTGACATCAAATGAGAACTCTTTGTGAGCTGCATTCACATAAATCAGTCAAACAGCGACTGTATGCATCTAATGTGTTCAGGATAATTAATATAGAGAAGCACTAAGGCAAACTTCCTGACTCATAAACAGAACATTTCAGCTGCTAGCTAACTTTACCTTAAACTTTGATACTGTATCTGGCACCGGTTCTGAATAGGGCTTTTTATTATCTAACTTGAAAATGCAAATAATAATGATTTTGCAATTGATACGCTGACTCCAGAGCTTGGGGAGAAATACTGCAGTAACACTGAAGGTAACGAGGCAGCCAGGTGTGCTATTTTTGGTGGCTTATATTCAAGCAGGCACAGACAAAATGAAATGACACCACCCTTCAAACTCTCATCATGTATCGCTTTTACTGTAGCTGGCTGAAGCTGCATGTGCACCGTTTTTGAATGTGGAGAAACTGAGATCTTGACAGATCTGCAGAGCCCTGTCATGATTGCTAAGCTATGATTACACACATAAAAAACTGTTTCTGTCACCTTGCACAGATGTCCATGACAGTCACAAAGGAGCCAAGACGTTAAGACTGAGTGATACACAATGCAACGCACTAAATCAGTCAGTAACCACTGGAGTTTGGGGGTAAGTCACCCTGCAAATGCAAAACAAACATGAAAGGCAACCAGCAGAATGCACTGTTTGTATGGGTGAAATTTGTGCTAAAAATGTCAAACGAACAAGGGGAAAAGCACAAAGTTTGGTTGGGATCTGCAAAGGGAAGGTGTGTATTACTGTATAGCTTACAAATGAAATTAAAAGTGACAAAGCTAATCTGAGGTTAGTTTCCCATATGTCTCCCTCAGGCGACACACAAGTGGAGTCAATGATCACCACCTTCAGTCGCAAATATCTGAAAACTATCAGATCTGTGGACTTAAAGGACCAGTTTGTAGGACTTATTGGCATCTAGCAGTGAGGTAACACACTGCAAATAATTGAATATTGTTCTGGTTATCCTTCCCTTCCAAGCGTGTAGGTCAGCAGTCATGAAACTTGACAAAACGTTGGAGACTAAATGAAAAAAGACCTGCTCCCTTTGTAGAGATTAAACACTCATTCTGAGTTAATTAAAACAATAAAGGTCTTATTTTTATATGGTTGTATGTTTGAGAATACAAACGAAATTTTTGCCAAGTGTTTCCTCTTAAATCCTGCACATTTGACCTTTGAGAGAAGAGTTCTTCCATATCACATGATGTATAACTGCTGACAGAGAGATGACGGATCCAGTCCAGCTAAGTCTGATCAGTTGTCAACAGTTTGAATGCGTGTCCTCACTTTTGGAAGCACAGCTGCAAAACAGTGTTGCACTGAAACATCTGGTTTGAAAAGCGAGATTATAAATATGTTTTCCACTTTCTTACCTTTCTCCAAAGTGGTGACCCCCATGGACGGCTGACCCAGGCTTGCCCTCGTCTCCCATTTGCCCTCATCAGGGTGGTACATCTCCACGGAGGCCAGAGGGGTCTGCTGCTGATTCATGCCGCCGAGCACCATCACCTGGCCGCCCAACGCCACAGCCGAGGCTCCAGCCCGCGCCGTGGGCAGCGGCGGCAACTGACTCCACGTTTGGCTTTCTACATCCAGGACTTCGACACTGTCCAGGGGCATGCCAGTTTCGCTGCAGCCCCCCAGCACATAGAGCAGGCCTTCGTGGTAAACAGGAGTGCAGTAGACACGGCGCTGTGACATGGGGGGGAAATTCTCCCAGTACAGGGACTTGACAGGACTCACCGCCATCTCTTGCACAGGCATGTCTCCAGGGCCAAGAGGAGGGAACGCACCATCACACACCGCAAGGGGGAGGAGGAGGAGGAGGAGAGGGGTGAGGAAGAGGGGTGAAGTGAGAGGGCACACAAAGGTGGAACACAACTGAGCAAGAGCAGAAGAAACAAGCGGAGGCACAAGCTTGTTTCTGTCTGTTTGAGTGACCACCTGAACCCTTGTGTGTCCACAGAGGGAAAGACAGGAAAAGAGCCAAGAGGAAGCGAGAGACGGACAGAAGGAGGGAGGGATGAAGAGAAAAGGGATGCCAGTAAGTCAAAGGGTGGACAGAATAGGTAAAAAGAAAGAGAGAGGGAACGAGGAGTCTAACTTACTCCTCAGCCAGATGTCACAACTTCCTCTCTATTCAAATGTTTTATTCATCCGCCTGGTGCTGTTTTCCAGCAACGAAGCCATCTGCCCTTCACTCGCCTCCATTCCTTTCTCTCCGGCCCTCCTCTCTCCTTCACTGCATCCTGTCGAGAGGTTATTTTTGTTCGAGTTTTGGCTTGAGTATATTCCTGGGAAAAAAATTGTTTGAAGAGGGTGTCCCGGGGCTTAATGCTTAATCCCACAAAAACCTTAAAGTCAGGGGTGGAGTGGAATTGAAAAGAGAAAAAAGAGAGAGGGGAGATGGCACTGCATGAAAGAACTGGGAACAGAGACTTTAGGAACACTGACCTTCACAATGCCCTAATAATCCCAGAGAGAGCCTTTATGATGGAGAATTTTATACCTTCAAACAAAAGGCAATTACTCAGGGCTACCAGTTCCCCTCTGCTGCAGCTCTGCTGCTTTGTTTGCACCCTGGTGATTGAACCTGCAGTGAGTAAAAATCCTTTAATAAATGAACCAAAGTCTTTAAATGAAAACTCTACAGGAGTGTAATGTGTGCACGTCCTTCCCTTTAAGCAGATTGTTCCTTCAATTAAACTAGGACTCCAAATCCTGGGGTCTTCTGAACTTAGCAGCCCTCTTGAAGCTTTGGAGAGGATGTGGGTCCCTTGGCAGGGCACAACCTGGGGAAAAAAGACAACACAGGATTAGACGGGAACTGGTGAATAAATTAGGAGCTAGAATTTTAAATTAGAAGAAAAAAAGAACATCCTGTGCAAAAAAATATGTCAAAGTCTTTTCAGTGGTTATGTGCTGTGTCGGTACATGTCACATGTGCTTCGTAAAAACAAAAAGGGAAGAATCCCTTGCGCTGCTTTAGGTACCAGTAAGACTCTTAAACACAATCCCAGCAATCCATTTTAAACACCATGACCATGAATTTAAAGGTTCATCAGATGCCAAATCAACCAACAGACTGGTCTTATTCTTCTGAGTAGGTGGGCTGCACTTTTCCATGTAAAGCTCAAGTCTGTCAAAAGGTGACCAAAGACCAGCTTCTGCAAAAACTTGGATATTTCCTTTTGCTTGTGTTATTCATTCAGAATGAAGCTACAGAGAAATTGCAGAGATCCAGAGGCCAGGGTGATGATTGGATGCAAATGAATCGTGAAGACCACATTAATAATTCAAATGACCCCAAGTCATTACAAGCCATTGCAGAACATGAGCCATCGTGTACAACTGGGTTCATTCATAATATTTTTGAACCTTGTGAGCTTTCAGCAACTTGAAAATTATATTCAGCACAGTAGCCTCTCTATGTTCCATCAAACATTCCATCAAATGAAAACTGTTTGTGCTGAACACTGACAGTTTAAACGCACCTGAAAAAGGCCAATTGGAACAGAAAATTAATATTTTGACAGAAAAATTGCAATTTGAAAGAAGTCAGTTTTGTTGTTTAAAAAATCAAGAGCTGTGAAGGTATAAGTGGAAATTACAAATTGCCTCCTGATTTCATTTTGGTTCAAAATAATTTCTCAAATCATGAAAAGTGATCATTTTTATTTTTAGCAAAGTATTTTACTTAAATGTGTGCATCAGTAAGTGGTCGCATCACTGCAACCATCTGTGCTAATCTGCCTTTTTCAGTCTTTAGTTTGCCTTTAATTTAGTGCATTCAGTCTGTTGCTGGTAAAAGCCGTTACACTGAGTTCAGTACATATTAGGCCTATGCAAGACAAAGCAAAGGTTAATAGCTCAGCCGCTAAATATCTGCATCAGAATGATCACATCATGATAGTTTATGTGCCTTCTGCAGCCTTTGAAGCTTAAAACAAGGTAGTCACAGATGGTGTGTTACAGCTGAGCTGGCAACAGTGAAGCTACAATGATCCTAAGCTGTATTATTGATGGTTATCATTCTCATATAAACAATTGTCAAAGGTCTACAGACAGTTCATCACCATGACATAACTGTCCAATTATGTGGCTGTTATAAAAATGACTTGTTGTGATATATTTTATTATGCAAGAAAAAGTGTCAGTTTCTTTTAGAAAGTTAAGTAGCTTTACTTAGTTAACTAGGTCTGTTGTTCAACTTAGACAAAGTAATTACAGTATTGGTCAGATAAATCTAACATAGACATTTTCCCCAAAGCTATCAGCCCCTTTAATTACTATAATTTGGGGTTTTACTGTTTCTGCATCTCACTGCATTTCAGGTGCAGATCCCTGCACATCATCTAAATCACCAGGATTCAATAAACAAGCAGGAGGCGTACAGTTTCTGAGAGAATTACGGAATTCTCTCCTTAAAATTGAGAATTAAATCCCCCCAAAAAAGTTCAAATCAGTTCAATATTAAAATAAATAAAGCTATGAAATCTTGTATCTCCCTTGTAAAATCCACACATGAATGACTCAAGGCTGAGTCAGAAGCAGAATGAGTTGGTGACAGACTGAGAACAAGGGATCCTGTCTGGTCTCACTTTCACATTACAGTACATGTTGTAATCAGATTCATAGTCATACTGTTGACAGCAATGCCATGTCTGGCTGTGCATGCATGTGTCTGTCTGTCTGTGTGTGTCTGGGGGAGACAGCAGGAGGTGAGTACAGTGTGACCTCATGACTGACAGGGAAAGTAATGACATTTAGAAGTTGGGAGGACAAAAGTAAAGTGACACATTGTATAATATCTCAGTGGTCTTTGGCTCCCTCTCTGCTCTCTTCATCTGCCAGCTCAGACTATATAGATATATATATATAATTTTATATATTCATAATTAATGATGACTTCCTCCTAGTCTCACTTTCTGGCCTGAGCCCTGTGGACACACTGACCTTTAACAAGTGAGAGGGAAGAGAAATAAGAAGGATGACAGCAGAAAGGTTGGTGCATTTTCATCATTTTCATACCTGCATGTATGTGCAGCTGAATATGCATATGAGTAGACATTTAAACACCTTCCTGTAGATATAAGAGAGAGTGTGCGTAGGAAGGAAAAGGAGGGATTTTAGAAAATCCCTGAGAAGTTCAGGATCATCAGACTACCTCATGAGGATAGGGTGCGCCTGCTGCTGCTGCTGTACATCGTCATGATATTAATACTTCAACATGTCATCACTGACAAATTTGATATTGTTGAGCATTAAGATTCAGGATACAAGCTTCAAACTGACACTATTACAATGTTATATAATAATAATATCTTATAAAGGACTTAACACAGCAAACACACTAGTTGTTGATGTAAACACAATTCATTTTTTTTACTCAACTTAACTGCACATTTTATTTATGAGATAGATTGAATTCATCCTTATTATACCTAAAAATATTGAAGTGTGTTTGGTGCTCAGTTTCTGTGATGCACTGGGCCTCATGCAAGAGTAATTTGACGTTTTGGGAAATTTGCTTTTACAGTTTCTTGAGGAGCGTTAAATAGGAGAACCTCCAACAGAACTAAATAGAGCCAACAGATGATTAACCTAGTTTATTTTGAAGATGAGAAGCAGGGGGAAACGGCTTGCTAGCTTATTCTAAAGCCAAAAACATACACTGAGCAACACCGCACAGCATGCAACTTGTTTGTTTCATTTGTACACAAACTGAAATGTAACAACAAAGAGAATGATGTGCTAAAAGTGTTTCATTATGACTGACATCCTGACACAACCCGACAGTGAGCGCTCACTCTGAATGCTTTTGTATGCACCAGTGATACAATTTCTTCTCACGTTTTGTTTAACTGAGAAAAGTGTGTTTACAGAGAGCCAGCTACACTGACTGACTGTGTCAATACTCAGTCACTATCACTCCATGTCCATCCATGATCCAGTTTGTTTACAAGATTACAATCAATTGCTACGTGTTTACTATAGCTGTATTGAAGTTAATCATATTCACGGGGTTGCATCACAACTCCACAAGTGTTTTGTGCACTCACATATTCTTACACATAAATGCAGGAAGCTGCCAATGTGCATCAAGTGTTTACTGACAATAAAACACCAAACTATAAAATCAATCTGAAATCAACTTCAACACATAACTACCATACATCTTACCCAAGTACAACTGCCATGAGCAAAGATGCACACAACTCCTTCACAGAAACCATTTAACCATCCACTAAAACACTGAGAGCTTTAAGTTTAGAGACGTTAAAGCAGTCAACATTACCGACCCACTGAAGCTGAAAGAGCTACTATAAAATTTACTGACAATTATAGTTTATGTTGCTTCTGTATCTTAAGACATTGTATATATAATGCTGTCAGCATTGTGTGTGTGTTTATAATGGACTGCTTTTATATGCACTTTTCTAATCTTTTAACCGTTCAAATGATTTACAAGTCAACCAATACACACACATTACTGGCAGGGGCATCCATAAAAAGTGCCAGCCTGCTGAACACTTACACACACACACACACTCACAAACGCACACATGCACACAGACACACACACATGCACACACGCACACATGCACACAGACACACACACATGCACACACGCATACACACACCCTGATGGGACCAATTTAGGGTTCAGTATCTTGCCAAAGGATTTTGGCCCAAGAACCTGGACATGCACACCATAAGAGTCAGTGGTGGAATCACCAACCTCCTGATAAGTGGACGACTCATTCTATCACCTGAGCCACAGCTGCATGTGTGTGTTTTAACCAAGGGGCAAACTTCCCTCTTCCGCATTGAAGCCAACCAGGAAGTACAAAAACTTGCAGTTCCTCAACTGACCGCTTGAGGCTAGCTCCAAAAGGGAGCAAATTCCCATTGGAGCCCATGTTAAAATGGCCAACTTTAGAGCAGAAATAAACATATTTACAGCCTGGTTCAAAAAACGTTTGGGTGACGTCACGGAGGGTTTGTCCAGTGTTTTATACAGTCAATGGTTTTAACAAGGCTACCTTTAAACTACCGTTGAGACTACAATCTACAACTCAAAACTAGTTGATTGAGGGCAGCAAAAAGCAGTTTCTCTAATTGGAAAACATCTGGTTTTATGGCGTAAACAGTTAATGTTAGGGTTGGAGTTATTCTTCGGAAAGTCAGTGCAGGTCTGTGTAATTTGTGTTTTTGTGTTTGTTTGCAATTTTCAGAGCCCTGTGGTGCACTGGCATTGCAATGACTATAAATAAAACTACATAGAACATATCTGATATCTGAGGTTTAATTTCTTCTGTCAAAAATTGGTGAAAACCAGGCATATTGTTTCAATATAAAAATTTGTCCAAAAACACACCCTGACAAGATGTGTTAGTAACATTTTGATGTGAAATATGCAAATTAAGTCCTGTTGATAAATTGAACATCTGAAGCTTTTCATTTCATATATTGCACTCCCATTCTCACATCTCCTAAAAGAAGAGCATCAGTCTTTCCTGTGGATCTCTGTTACTTCAAGTGACTTAACTACAGAGATAAGCAGCATGGCAAACTCCAAATTATGCAAATGTATCTTATTTAGTTAACAGTTCATTACCTGAAAATATCAGCTCTCACACCCAGTTTCTCTCTCCCCCCTTCTTAATGCTGTGCTTGATGATGACAAAAAATGGGACTTAAAGGCTGAGATATTATGAATATATAATTTTTCTGCCTGTGTTTAAACCGCTATTTCATCTATGAACCTAATTGAGCCATTGCATTACATAATACCAGCTGGCTAAGAACACCATTCTCCCGACGCTCAGCTGCTAGAGATTATTACACTCTCTGGTTATAAGCTGTGACTGGTGCCGTGTTAGAGCATGCATGGCAGATGTGACTATGACCAGGGCTCCCTGGAGTGCTCCGTTCCTACTAGCAACACATGCTGACAGCCTAATAGAGTGAGCCAACAACACAATAACAGCTAAACGCAGGGAAACAACCACCTAACAGAAGCAAATATGGAGCACATTTACAGCAGTATGTCTCTCTTTGGACTCTGAAGTCTCAATTACACTTGCAAAAATGCAAATGTTTTTTTTTGTTAATTTCTGTTTTAAGTTAAAGTAAATGTAGAATTTATGATATAGAACCGTTTTACAGAGTGATCAGATTAATACATGATCAGTTTCTGCCTGATCATCTTCTTTTGGCAGAGGTGGACACACTGACACATAGTCTGCACCGTGACACTTTTAAACCTTTCATGTGTCCCATCTAGACCCTGATTACAGGTTTATGTACTCACCTGGCATAGTAAATACTGTGTAATAAAACTGAGTCCTTATCACAGCAGTCTGAGTGTGGTTCCAGTCTGGGCACTCTGCTGCATGATTTCATCTCCTCTCTCTCCACTGCCTTTCCTGTCTCTCTCCAGCTGTCATTATCTAAATAAACAACAGCAGAGATGCCAAAAAATATATCTTTTAAATAATCTTGTACAGAGGACCATCATTAAGATGAACTCTTAAGAAAACTGGAAATGGTCAGAAAGGAATAATAGCACTACATTAACATGTTATGACAGTAAAGATGTGGTAAAAGTCACAAGGATATATATAGTACATTAAAGTCCTGTGGGGCCCTCGTCCTTGCTAGCAACAAAAAGTCACTTCACCTATCACTGTTTGAGTCACAAGGCTGTTTGTTTTGTGTGAATTCAGTGGTGGAAGACTAAGGCTACGTTCACACTGCAGGCTAAAGTGACCCAAATCCGATTTTTTCGCCCCCATGCGACCTGTATCTGATCTTTT
>JAPZDY010000002.1:2651930-2667664 GCA_029783645.1 Ctenochaetus hawaiiensis
TATATCACTATATTTATATATATATATATATATATATATATATATATATATATATATATATATATATAAATAATAATAACTATTTATACTGCACTAATGAAAATGGAGTCAACAAAGTGCTTTGACAGACAAATTTAAAGTCAAAACACAAGAAGAAAATGAAAAGACAAAACACAACAATGACTAAATACAAGTCCAAGGGAATAAAAACGATGATACTGAAAAACTGATGATATTGCATTAACATGCATCAACTAAGTAGATAGATAAAGGAAAAAATAAAGGACAATAACAGGATGATTAAAAGGAGACAACATCTCAGAGAACTTAAAAGCAGATAAAGAGATGCAGAGCAGTAAAGGGAAGAAAAGGACAGAAAAAGTAAATGGAAATAAATGGTGATTTTACATAAAAGTAAGTTTATAAGTTTTTAAGTTTATGAGTTTAAAGAAGTGGTTTAAAAGAAGTTACTGACTCAGCAAGCCTGATCTCCTCAGGTAGATCAATTCAAAGTCAAGGCTCTCTGATGGTAAAAGCACAGTGACCTCTAGATTTAAGCCTTGACTTTGGAACAGCCAGGAAAAATCCAACCTGAGGATCTGAGGCTGTGAACAGGGTCATGGGGGGGTCAGCATTTCTACTATGGAACTTGGAGCAAGACTGTGACAAGCTTTAAAAGAGATCAGTGAACTTCTGTTCTCAATTCTAAAACAGTCAGGAAGCCAATGGAGAGAAGCTAGGAGAGGATTTATGTGATGTCTGTTAAATCCAGTGGGTAAATGCCTGACTACAAGTAGCTGTTGTGTCCTCAGATGTGATTGGATAATAAGTCATAAGAACAGGTTTGTTTCAAGCATACATGGTCTTTAAGCTTGTCACTCAACCGAGGCAGCAGAGGCACGGCAAATGAAATGAACCATGTGCCATATTTCTAAGACGTGGTTTACAGAGAAGTATTAGATATCATAACTCCTCTGAAATGATATTACAGGTGCAGGGTTATTAATAGACAAGATTCACTGCTCAGACATCCTAAAGACAGCAGATCTCATATCTGAACAGGAAGGGAGCCAACCTCTTGAGACATCTCATACAACAAAAAGGTCAAATATGTTTATGTTTCACTTCCCACAAATCCGAGCTGGAGAGCCTCTCCATGCAGAAACTGTGAAGTGTGTCGAGACAGGCAAGTAATCACAGCAGCTGCTTCACACTCTGCCATGAATACTTAGAAGACTTTAAATTTCCTCTTTGCTATTTCATTATAAGGCCTGTTTTCTTATGCACTTGACAATAAATGAAAGTCAAATCAAAACCCAAAATAGTTCCAGACAGTTTTTAACTGTGAGCTCCAACTTAAAATCAGAACATGGTTTTCTGTCACTTTGTATGTATACAGAAATAGACACACAGCTAATAACAAGGGCCAAAAGCTAAACAAAGGGACTTAGGTAGGGGGAAATTTTAATATGTACGGAACAAAAATATATGAAGCAACAATGAACAGCAGCTGTCACCATACAAGAGAGGACTTCACACACCTCCAACAGTCTGTTACAGACGAGCAGGAACTTGGAGGCCAGCTGGGAGGTGAAGGATGTGAATGTTGGCTTATCAAAAACATGCAGCAAAACATACTCAGATCATCCACCAGTTGGGTCTCCATAGTGAGCATGTGTGTGGATGTGTGTGTGTGTCTATGTTGGTGTGGGTGGGATGGGGGGGTTGTACTGTACTGATGCAGGGTTGTTCACTCAAAGCCTGTTTTTCACTTGATCAGTGTAGCTATCAGTGCAGGCCTGATGAAGCTGTCGCAGTTTAGCTGTAAAACAGCGTTTTTTTGTTGTTGTATGTGTAGAAAGTTCTAGTTAGCACACACATTTCCTCATAAAAGCTGACATGAGACGTTTATCCTCCTCTCTTCTCCAATCCCTGCTGCCTGCTGCATCCCAGATTCAGTCTGAAAGTTTGATGCTGCTTGTTATCCATTATTTAAATCTGACATGCATTGTGTTCTGCTTCTTTACCTCCACATTTCCCTCTCTTGCTTTATTATACACTTCTCTTTCTATTTCTCAGCTGTTTTACTGTCACCTTCCGGTTCCTGTTCAGTGTATCATGATGAGCTGGTATGTTCATTGCCATGCTCAAACCATGCCATCAACAGGACTAACTCCCCACTGATACGACCATAAAAAATGTCAAACCATCACAATGAAAGGTGCACAGCTGAAGAACAACGTTACATTATCTGGTTTAGAGAATGAGGAAGAACTGCTGGGGATAAACTGTTGGAGACTGAATGAGCCAATTTCCTGGAACATCACTGCAGTTCAGTGTAGTGGCCTCTAGATTACTGCAACATCCCAGAACAAACAAGAGGCCTAAAATATGTCATCTAGTAAATAAAAGCACAGCAAATCCCCATTATGCACCATTACTATGCTCTCAAGTCAAGTAGCTTTCACTTTTTAATGCAACTGTAGACCCATACGTGTAAAAATATACAAATTAAGCTACTGTACACTTAAAATATGCTAAGGTTTGTTCTGCTTTATATCTTCGTGATGTTGCACTATGACGGTTAAAAATGACTCGAAGTGAACCTTGCAAATAGAAAAAAAAGTCCATTATCTTCTAAAAATTGATTTTTTTTAACACTGTAGGTGTTTAAAAATATCGCTACGTGTGTGTAATGTGAAAACTTTGTAGCTGTATGGACTCTTTGTTGTTTTAGCATCAGTTAAAGCTTAACTGAATTCCTTAACCCCTCATTTCCTGCCGCTGTTTTTATGCTTGGTAAGATTTTCATTGCAGCATGCACAGTATTTCCAGTCAACATTCAGACCTCAGTCTCTTTGAAGCCCCAGATGTCACACAGAGGCAGAAGAAAGCAGCTGCTTATTTCTTGCCAGCCACCATCAATTTTATCAGCTACAATGGCAACTGACACGGGTAACTCTAATTAACATTAGCAGTTACCTGCATGTGCTGGCTACAGCACGGTTTCACACACACAAACACACGCAGAGATACTTTACACTCTAGTACTGCTGACTCAATAACATACATTAAAGGAAAATGTTTTGATGCAAGTCTTCTATGTCCGATCCCAAACTGGAATTTAAGCACGTCATAATAAAAAAAAATAATATGTTGAGGTGTGTTGAATATGTTGAATATGTGATGGATTAAGACAACTATGTACCAAAATGTACACAAAATCCGTGGTGTAACTTAATATGTTAAATTATCATAATTACCAACAAGCCTGAGACAATAGGCTTTTATTGTAGGATGACAAGTTGACAATGACTTTCATCTCGACTTTTCAGAGGATTTTATCTAATTCTGTCAAACTCTTATCTAATCATATCACTGATTTTTTTTTTTTTACAGACTAAGAGGCATAATGTAACAAATGCATGCCTGCTGTGCTGAAACAAATGATGTGTTGTATGTTGAAGCACAAAATCATAGAATATGGTCAGGTGCTGAATCATAAAACAAGATAAATGTTGTGCAGAGGCAGCCGTCACTGCAGCTGCATTCAGCATCTTCACTTGGCATCTTACATGGAAAATATATGCAAAGTGTATTAGAAGCCTCGTGAGAACTTGAAGATTATTTCCTGAAGGACTGAGTTGAAAACATTTGGGTTGAGCTGTTAATACTCTCTGAAGTGTTAAATTGGATCCTGGCGTTACATGGTGAATCATCCCATAACACCACCGGGAGGGTCTGATAGAGAGCTGCATTTTTAGGATTGTCATTCCAGCTATTTCCATTACTCTAAGCAAACACAATCCATTCCAGTGTATTTCAATGGTGCACTAATACAATAATACCTCTTTTCAGATCTGGTTCAGACAGATGAAGGCAATAACTGCTTTGCTAAAGCAATTTTGTGAAGGCCAAGTAGCCACAGAATTGAAATTCCCAAATACCCACTGAGGCGCTTCTGCAACAGATTCTAAGCAATAACAAAACTGACTTAGTCAATTGGATAAAACTTTTCTGTTGAGACCTTAATACAAAATACACACGATGGGAATATCTATATCAAATATTATCTGTATCAAGCAGCCAGTGTGAAGTGTGTTAACGTCCACTGATGTACCACTGAAGCCATTTCCAAAAACATCCTTAAAAAAAAAACTCTGCCTCCACAAAGGATCCATTCCACCATTTCAAAGAATCTAAAACTGAGTTAACTTTTTAAACTCATCCTCAAGTTTCTGTAATTTCCACATTTTTCTGGGCGCACAGTTTGCTGTTGGTTGATTGTCTATATGTATCACTGAAAGAAGAGAAAAATATACTGTAAAATGCACTTTATCAGGCTTGTGGGCTCAGCAACATGCTGTGTGATATCTCCTTTAGAAACAGTTAAAATGTCAAATAGCTTTCATTTTTAAAATGAAATTCAATTTTTTTTAAAATGACTAAAAGTTATTTTATCCAACTACTAAAACAATTTCAGACTGGACATGAAAGGAGAGATTTGGTGGTAGAATAGTTACAGCACAACTCATGGCTGCAGGTGATGCTGGTTTTATTCCAGTCAGAGACTTTTGTTTTAAGCTTTGGTGAAGCATGGCAGGCAGTGCCTCACCAAAACTCTAAACATCATTAATCATTTATTCATTGTCATAATTCAGAATTTGATTAACTTCACTTATTTGAAGCTCATAAAAACTACCTTTTTTTGAATCTCTGCCTCTATCTGCACAAAGGCCAGTGGTTTATGTATCGAAAGTTGGTTCTCACATTGTGAATACTCAACACTGAGACGCAGTTTGAGCCTCTTTCAGTCCTGTAATCTGTGGCTGCTTCATGTCAAGGTGCATGACATCCATCCCTCTTGCTTTCAACTACACTTTTCCACACCAAGCTTGCTGCAAATGTCCGCCCCATAGACAGTGTTGGTAAGGGGCAGGTTGTTCAAAAAAATGTTGGAAGGTGATTGGAAGAACGTTCTGTCTGTCACATTCATGACTCTTGCCAAAGCCAGTCGGAAAAAGAATGAAAACATATTTTCCATCAGGAAAAGCCATCAGTGCCGTTCTTTTCTCTTCTGTTAATGAGGAAATGTTGTCCAGTTCTAATCAATCATCATCAAATCATTGTTTTACAAGCTTGCAGCTGCTTCTCGCTTTCATCCCAACAAAATCACATCCCTGACTACCAGCTCTTTCTCCTCAAAGGACGCTGATAGTTGCGGTCATATTCAGACCAGACACAAACGAAGCTCTGGTCGAAGCTTTTCAAGATGGACCAGTGAGATTTCAGACTTGAAATCTCAGCACTCCAGCTGCCTTGCAAGGTTAGTGTTTCCTACTGGGAAATCAACATCTGACCTACATGATTTTATCCAGCAGAGGAAGCAAACATTTGCAAAAACTTTTTAATAAGACTAATACCAAAGAAGGACTGGCTATGGGGCTGTTACAAAAGTTGCAAACTTTTTTGCTTTCTGTGCTTAAATTTATTCTTCTTGTCCAGCTAAAACACCATGTGGGTGTGTGGTGGGATTCTTGTATTTAATAATTTCCTCTAACATTTACTGTATAATGATATCTTTTTCTGGTAGCAAATTTATTGTTTTATGAGTCTCCAATATGTGCAGACACTGTAAGCTACATGTGTCTTGATTAGGTTTAATTGTGCATTGTCTGTGCATACGACTGATCGTGCAGTGGGCACAACACAAATAAGTGGATTTATAGTCTTATTAATGCAGACTATATCCATGTGTGATATGAGCTTGTGTTGCTGCATTAACAGAATGTAGACAGATGCCACACTGATGGGTCATTGTATGTTATTGTTTGCATGTCATGTTCATCCCCCTTTTTCCTGTATGACTCTTCACCTGTCGCTTTTAAGTAAAAGCAACAAAAGCCCAATAAAAGCTCAACATGAATGATGCAGAAAAAAGACATACAGTGAGTCATCATCTACAAGTCAAAATCAGCAGCAGGAGCACTTCAAATAAAAGATGTCTGTCTGTCTGTTCTTTCTAGGGTGACTACAATGCTGTATATTGAAATATGAATGGGTTATGGCTCAGTCATCTCTTCTCCTTACAGCCTGAGTCACCAGGAACAGGATTTGATACTGGAACCAGTGACTGTACACATGGGGTGGTGGATTTCAACAGAGATCAGGGCAACCAGTGTGAAAAATCATTCAGTGCACACGAAGCCCTAGAAAGACACAAACGTACACACACGCATCCACAAAAGCAGAGGGTATAGAGGCGCATAACCACATAGACACAGAGCTGAGTCATGACCAAAATAGAACAAGAGCAGAGAGGATGTTCAAAGCAGAGACTCACAGAGAGCGAGAGGAGGCTGGGGGAGAGAGACTGAAGCTAAAATGCAAAGAAGTTGCATTTGACATGAAAGAAAATGATAAAGATAAGGAAACAAAAGAGTTTAAAAGAACAATTAATAAACAGTGTGACTGTATAAAATACAGTGAGGGAAAAAAACAGGTGATAGAGCAGAAAATAGGGAGAGAGAACAATCACAGTCAATGAGGCATGGAAGAGCAAAGAAAAATGTGTTTGCATGGGAATTATAGCAATGCACACGGCCGGGCAATCTAAATGAAAGCGTTTCTCTCAGGCGCACATTTCCCATCAGCCCCACTAAGAGGAACAGCAGGCTCAGTCTGCACAGAGGCCCCTGAGGTTAAACTGTCCAATCAGTCGCTCCACCACCAGTCTCCACGGAGACAGCCCCGGTGACATCACTGTGGGTGAATGCTGGTAACTCACTGATGAGGAACCACGTCACTGGTGTCGTGACCCTGCAGGAACATTCAATACTGTTTGTAATATGTTCCCTGTTGCCTGTTTTCAGTTCAATCTGGAGCGTTTAATCTTCCAGATGTAAGCCTCTTTACCCAGCTTTCACTTTCTTTCTCTCCCTGGAGAAACTGATGGATGACAGCTGCTAGGAAAACTAGAAACACAACTGAAATTAAATTTACTGTTTCTGTTGCAAACAAAGAAACAACAATGATACAATATCTTCATTTGTTTATTATCACAACCACAGTGACCGTTTGACCCTTGGATGGACTGACTGGAAATAACATCCTGCAGCTTTTCTGCCTCTGTACACTGAACTTCAGCGTGAGGCTGAATGGTTCAAAAATCATATCTCTATATTTTCAGACTGAATGACTGTACATATTATACTTATCTTTGTGTTTTCTACGAACTGGGCAAAGTGTTCAGGTGGTAGTCAAAGCCATATTTCAGATTTCACAAGCATTTTAAGTAAAATAATTTGTAGTCAAAATAAAACACAAAGACAGAATTTCCTTCTCATTTTGAAAATATGTAGTTGCAAAACATCTAAACAAAAGAATACTTTCAAGAGCAGGCGTGTACTTAGGGCCTGG
Organism: Ctenochaetus hawaiiensis; assembly: GCA_029783645.1. Lineage (NCBI taxonomy): Eukaryota > Metazoa > Chordata > Actinopteri > Acanthuriformes > Acanthuridae > Ctenochaetus > Ctenochaetus hawaiiensis. The sequence continues at coordinate 2,659,350 of JAPZDY010000002.1, forward strand.
ACGATTTGGACAAGAACGAATAACACAATATTGCTGGACTTATTACTTCAGTATCAATAATATTAATAGAGATTTAATGTCTAAGTTGGTTCAGGAAAATATTAGATTTTTTTTGATTGTTGTTAAGTTCAGAAAATCACATTGTACCAGCAGGAAAAAAATGGGAATAGGATAATAACATTCATTTCATATCACCATATAACACAATTCAAAATCTAGGACAGCAGCTACTCTCACATTACCATTTCAGTATCATAACAATATGCTGCCATGTTCTAGCTAAAGTGACATTTTGTCTCAACAATAAAGAAAAAACACAATGCTTGACGAATGTGAGGAAACTGGATTTAGGGTAACTGTTCAAGTGTAAACTGTCCATTGTAAAAAAGCTCAAGTGCTCAGGGTTCCAGACGATATTATGGTGTAAGCTCAGTCCCTGCTGCAAGAAGTTTGGTTCTCTTCTGTCATAAGAGCTGAGAACAGAGCAAACACAGACATTAAGTCTGCGTATACTCTGCATTTGCATGATGATCCATTCTGCATGACTCAGATCAAAAAGGTTGACAGCTCCAGCTAACCTTAACGTTTGGTCAAGTCTGCAGTTAAAGGTGGTTGACAGGATAATACTGATGCTGCTGCTGCATGAGCTACTTGTTTCCCCTGTGGTCTCCATTAAAGCCCAAGTGCTTGCTCATTATGGAAATAAAAGGGAGGGAATGTCATGTTTGTGAGTCGACCTGGTAGAGTGTGTACCTGGTGCTAAAGCTGGGGGCCAAGTCTCACCACAGCTTCGGAGGGTATGTCGTCACCCTTTTACCTATTTTCATTTTTTGTCAGTCTCTTCTGGCTGTTACTACTAAGCATGAAACAATTATAAGAACATTTTTAAAATCTATATTTATTAGATTAGAAAGTTGTTTTTATTATTATTCGGGGGGGCTTTGTGAATTCTGAAATTAGAACCACACAAATATTGAAAAATACAAATTTTTTTGAGAAACAAAAATATGCAAATATGTGTATCTTATTTTCATCTACTTTTTTTGGGGGGGGGTATAGCTGTAATATTAGCAATATTAACTTAAAAGCTGATAATATGACGGCACTTACCCAAGGCCCCTCAAGGTGCCAATTTTTATTGCAGATTTAAATCATTTAGTTAAGTGTCCTCATGCTGTTGGAGCATTTATAGTTAACCCCACTACTGAATCCATATCATCCATGAAATTATAGGAATCTTCACTTAAATGAGGCAGCAGCTTGCTGTATTCATCAGTTATTACAAGTGCCCTTATAAAACAGTTCAGACACACTTTTTACAATGCAAAAAATGTCACATAAAGATTTTTTTCTCCAGCTGTGGAAGAGCTGATTTGAATTCACCTTCCCTCTCTTCCTCTCAAGCATCTCTCAGAGCTCTACAGATTTTTTTTAACAGAGTGCCCCTCATGAGATAGATCGTCTCAGGCTACACACACCCATAAGCCCTCCCTGACTTTTTGACTTACAGCTAACACCGCTCTTCTTAACCCAATCCTCTATTTGTGGAAGCTGTCAGTTTTCCCATCAGTACGGTCTCTTGCACCGCAGTCATCCGTCAGCATCAACTCTAAAAAACACTCCAGCACTGATATCTCCCACTTACCTGCACTAACAGCATGACTTTCCCCTCACTACAGCAAGATCTGACACACAGTCAGATCAATACCAAAAGCCTCAGTCGAAGGAGGCCCAACTCTCATTACCCTGATGCATCATGGATACTGGCCTACAACAAAGTCAACAGTTACACATTAACAAGAATCATTCAGACAAATATTATGTCCTCTAACGTGTCAATATTTAAATATATATCAGTTTCAAACATCTGCAAGGAAGTTAGAGCTCTGGTGTAGTTACTTGCAACAAAGTTACAAAAAAAGTCACAAAGTAAACAGCTCTGCAAAATACTAACAAACAAACTCGGCCTCACACACATCAATTATATACATGGATTCCTACTGTACTCCCACCAAGACTTGGAGTTATAATGAAACAATCATGGAATCAAAAACCTCTTCATATCCTATTAATGGTAAGCGTGTTCTTTTCAGAAATAGCCATTTACATTGTTTGCTTTCTGTGATTATCTCTCAATAGAGTACTTTCATTGTTAGCGTAACACTGTGGGTTTTCCTCTGTTCTAAAAAGAAACTTGTCCACATATGCACAGTTTAAAAGGTTTTTGAAGTTTTTATCCAAATTAAAGTGAAAGAACATAGATGAAGTTCTGATATGAGAATGCCAAATTATCAGGTTAAATAAAATCCCAACCCTGAAGCCATATTAGCAAATCAGAAGCCAGTAAAAAAGATATTACTAGTAGTTTAACTGCAACTTGGGGTTAGAGCAGTTCTTGTTCAGAGCCTACAGTGCTGGCAGAGATCTCTGTAATTCATTCTGATGCCACTGTTCCTCAACAGTAAGACTGTAACTTTACATTTACATGTTAACATTCAAAAGTGTGCTGTTAGCAAGGTTAGCACACTATAATTAGCACTATAACTCCTGTGTCTACACTAAAATACAGCAAACTGACTGTGCTATCTGAATATTTTTACACTGACCAAAGTTTTCCCACTGCTTTTTGTTTTTGGTGACTTAAACTTGTGTTTTATTTTGATCAAAAGGCAAATATGCAAAAAGGACAAGGCAATGCACCTGCTGGTGCCACCAATCACCACAGGTGTCGCCAAATCAACCAGGACTAAAATCTGACAGGTTATAACTTTTACATAGTTAATACACAACCTAGCTGAAGAGTGGAAAACGAGGTTTGATGGATTTTAAGTTTGCAAATTTTTATTGTAAACTGTAAAAATAAAATAGCATTTTGTCCACAAGGGTTCTGAAATGTAGTTTGATGCTTTTTTCATGTTGTTCTCTGTAAACTAACCCCACATGAGGAAAACCAGTGGGTTATGATGTGCGAATAACCATCTGAAAAGCATGAATCAAAGGTAAAAACTAATTTCTGCTGATTTAAAGTGTTAGCTTGTCGGATTAGGGTCAGGTGGTCTGCGTTCAAATTCAGCCATTAGTTGCTGATTAAACTTTGTTCAAATTAAATTTTTTGATCATTTGAAAGTTTAATCTAATAGGCTATGAACACAGTGTGTGTATGCTACAGTACACCAGCCCGTCATGATGAGAGTCCATCTGTTTAGCTGATAATGCCAGGCTTAAGTTTAATCTACAACTGTGTCGAGATCAGAGTTCATACACACACAGACACTCGCAGGGCTGAAGATAATTCAGTGCTTGACTGGTTTAATTGGAACAGGAGGGATGCTGGGTAGGTTTCACTTTTTCTTCAAATCCCTGGAGCTGAAGGGTTCAGTGTCGTTATCCTGCAGCTGTGCACTTTATTATTTCAATAAATCTGTGCAGTACAGCATTTCTGTGTAGAGAAAGATGAAAATATTCATTTAAATTCAAGAATATGATTGACATTCCCGTCGTTCAGAGCTCTTGACACCCTTTTATCTTTAACTCACCTTTGCTTCTCTATTAAACTGATATTAACTTGCATTGATAGGCAGGATTTTTTTTTCTTTTTGACGCTCTCTCCATGCGATAATATTGAGTGATGTGCCTTCCCGCAGAGAGAACAGAGAGTGAAGCCCACAGCTCATATTGCATCTGAAGTTTTCTGAGAACACAGCAGTGTACTGCTCTGTTCCACAGAGGCGTCTGACTTGACATGAGAGATGCAAGATCATCCCTCTGAAATTTAGAAAAAAAAAAAACAAGAAGGGTGGAGTTCCACCTCTAAGCGTCCAAAGGGAATCATGAAGTAGGTCACATTGCTCCAAAAAATGTTTGGGGTTGTGGGGTGAAGGAAAGAGGGAGAGAGGGGAACAGAGGGAGATGTGTCTCCTCACAGAAAGCAGGCCCGTAGTAAACATAAACAGAGATACATCAGCAGATTTGGGAGCTGAAGGCTGTTTCTTCCACTGAGAAAGGTTGCCTGGAAACAAGATCTAAACAACTAAGAAATGAGCAGAGGAGAAGTGGGATGAGATCCTTTACTGAAGGCCAGAATAACAAAAAGGACAGAAATGAATGTGGAACAATGAGCGAGTGTTACAAAAACTCATTAGATCCGACACGGTGAGGAAACACAGGACAAACAGCAGTGTGAGTGCCATGTGAGGTATGCACTCTCACTGTCTGACCCACCGGAACATCCCACCTGACTGATGGCCATGTTATTTATAGTCACACACCTCTGGCCACTCACAGGCTGCTTTGCTGGTATGTTGTGTAGCAGCGAGGGTCGAGAAAATTCAAGAGAGTGAATGTCTGTCAGCTGGTGGTCCAACTGAGCAACAGAAGGTATACAAACTGCATACTGCTCATTAATTAACAGTAGAGAAAACCATGATTTAGGTTATATAAGTCAATTTTTGATATCCAAGAGGTTTTATAAATAGGTGTTGGCACGGTGCTGCTTCTGATCTAGAGTCAGCAAATCACAAGTGCACATGTAACACTGGTCACCATGATGATCAAGAGATGTAGCTCGGAGTGCTTACTCATGATTGCTTGCATCTAATCAAACAGCTCTACATAAACATCAGTTTTGGACTTTCCTTCAACAGATGGACAAAAACACAACTTCAACCTCCATCCTGTGTGGTCATCTTCTCTGTGATTTAAATGTGTTAACTACATGAGCCATTTCTTTCTTTTCCTTTCTATCTCTTGTTCTTCAGCTGCACCACAGTCATCAAAGTCGTCAAATTCTCCTAATAGGTTGAAACAATTGTTGCAATCACTCGTTATAATTACATGTTGACTTGTTAACGTGTTGCAACAATTTCTAAATGGAGACACTGACTGCGTCTCTGTTGCTATGGTTTCAGTACAGGCTAATAATGCAGCCAGTCCATTCACACAGAATGGTGAACGGACAGTTCCACTGGTTTCCATTCTTGGAAATTAATGGACACCCTGCAGCCACGCAGAATCGAGCTTTCACCCAGACTGTGGTGTAATAGCCTCTAAGTTCTACTCTGAAAATTGAACTAAATTCGGTCAATCTCTGATTCAGCTCAGATGTTGACGCTGTAGGGCCCGAACCAAACTTCTTTTACTATCTGTTTTATTATGAGCAGACCTCTGGGATGAGCAGTGAGCAGGTATTTTGCTGTTGCCGTATATATTTGAGTGTGTGTTCAGGATTCTTACGCTGCATTCTTGGCCGGCAGCAGACCTGAGTCACAGCGGAGCAGAAACATTCAGAGGCTTTCACAGCAGGACAGAGACGAGGCCCCGCACACTGTTTCTCTTTTTCTGCTCCCTCTGTTTCCTTGTAAACCTTGTCCCCTGTCTACCCTCCCTCACTCTAAACAGTTGTTTTTCTCTTTTTCATGCTGCTGGCCTGTCCATATCTGTCTATCTGCCACACTGCGTCGCCCCCTCTTTCCCCCTCTTCCTCTGCAGCATGAGCCACAACGGGGCATCTGGGGACTTGCTGTGCCATTCAGCTAAATCTCCCCTCCCACCCAGCAGTTTCCCAGCACATGCTGCTTTCTTCTTAAAATAGATAGGATGGAAGGCCGAATTAAGAGAAAGAGCAACGGAGAGAGGGACAGAGGAGGGAAGGGTAGAAGATGGCAGAAAGAGGATAAACAAGGAAAAGGCCAGTGAGGGTGAATGATAAGAGTGCAGGAAGGAGAACTGGTGGAAATAAACAGAGGCATGAGTGAACTCAGGGAAGTAAAAAAAAAGAGAGGGCAGGAGATGGGAAAGAATGTAAAAATGGAGGCAGTGTTCAGAGAAAAGATAAGGTGGAGACTTACAAAGAAAACAAGGACAACTGATATAAAAAAGAACTGAAAGGGAGATATGTTAGCAACACAGTCACCAATGTGGGTATTTATTTAAATATAGAGATACAACTGCATCATTGTGAAAGTAAATCATTATGATAACAGCTACACCCATCAAGTAACATCACGACAGCAGAGAGGCTCAAAGGTGATGAGGAGAATTTTCATGACTTCAGTGACAGAAATTCCTACAGCAGTTATTGATGAGGAGGGAAGTTCAGATCAACTGAATCACTGATCTGAGTCCATTATTACCTGACACTCATGTTTGCCTATCAGCAAAAGATATGCAATGTTAAATAAAAATGCATCTTGTACATTGAAATAACAGCTGTCACAGCTAAATTTGGCAAATTTTTCAGACAGACATCTGCCTTTAATCCAGTCTCACTAATATTCACCAACAGTCTCAGCTGATCTCAGCAGCTACCTCCACTCACCTGCCAGCCAGTCCACCTGTCCCCTGCCTCCATTATCACCCCTGCTTATTTTCTCAAGACATCATCACTATTATTGTCTTTTTCTCCCTTTAGAGGTCAAAACGAACCACAGCTGTAAAACATGGAAGATTAACAGGGGATGATCTTAAGACTGACGTGACACGATAAGCCGATGGTTTTTCCTAGAAACGATATAACACTCTTTTGGGATATAACATTCTTTTGGGACAATGATGTTAAAGAGAGAACCTTTGGCTGAGTGTACAGACACTGACTGTAGAAAGCACACAGTCCTGAAAACAGGCAAGCTTCTGTGATTATATACATGTTGACATTAATCAGCAACACACAATATGACCAGCATTTATCATTTTAGAGCAGGGAAAAGAAGAAAGAATTAAAAAACTGCTACTTGTTCATTTTTATATCGCTTTTTGTGAATCAGAGTGGCACTGGAGTGATTGCAGATTGCAGGAGGCAAAACAAGAAAAGAACAAACCAAACCAAGCAGGTAGATGCTGATAGAGGTAGATGTGAGAACGAGGAGCTAGCTTAAATAACTTAAGCCCGGCCGACTCTGGTGCAAGACATCAGGCCTGACAACTCCACCAGCTCCACCCATCTCTACTAACATCCTGCTAAGAAAAACAAGAGCAAGAAAGCACAAACAGAGAGGGAGGGGTCATTCTGACCTATTAAAGCAGTTTGCAGCTCTGTTTAAAAATGTGACATGTAACAAAAGTTATCTTTTAAATTATTTGAATATGTTAATTAGCGAGCTTTACAGTAAACATCCATGATACTTTTTTTTTCAACTGATGAAACCTTAAAAAAGACAAAACTCAGGAAACTTAACACAAATGACCAAAAATAAAAAGCTATAGACACCACAATTGGTGCAGCAAGCAATATTAGACTATAGAAATGAAATAATGTGACTTGACAAAAGACACCAAAGCAGATAACAGAGAGATGTAGCAACAAACACATTGCAAATCAAAGAGAGCTGCACACATCATGCTGGCATGCACACACACTGCTGCATTGCTAGAAAATGCAGTGGATTTACTCACTTGTCTAAGCGACATTCTGTGGGCCTTGTGCACTATAAAGTCCTGAAGAATCTGCTCTTGATTCAACTTTATTGCTTGACCATTCTCAGTTCACTTGAGAACAAGTCAACCTAGCCTCTGTCCCAATACAGGCTAGCTAGTCTCCAGCCTAACAGTCCCATTGTAACCAGTCCACTCAGCCTTTGTCCCATGATGCTGAGTGTTTCTCAAAGTGTTCAAACATTTTAAGCTCAAGAGACTCAGTGCTACCTTGACAGAAATTATCAGAAGCAGCAGAAAGGCCTCTACCACCTCACTTAAGAAACATGGCAAAAATGGAGATCAGTGCAGAAACAGGTACTAAACTTGTCCCAGCATGCACCTGTTGGTCAGGAAAATTCATGAGTGCATTTGATTCATGTTACCGGACTTATCCAGACTGTCTGAGTGGTTCATGACATCAGTGGTTAATTAAGGGAGATGCAATCATGGAGCTAGCTTTTTTGTTTTTTGTTTCCATCATATTATTTCCACTTTGCACATAATGTGGTAGATTTAGGTGCATCCCCACAAAGAACTCTGCATTGTGGGGGGTGAGTCAATTTCAGCTGCACCATGGTTTAGCAAAGAAACCCAGATGACCGAGATCACTTGAGGTCTACACCTATAATGTCAGTAGTGCAGGTTTCAGCTGTGTTAATGTCTAAAACAATCTTCTAGCTAGAAGAGCACAGGCTGTATGGTCAGAGAAGACTTAGCCAACTGATGAAAACAAAATCATAAATCAGCCCAAACATAAGCCGTAATGCCTGTCTGTCCCTTATGGTCAGTATCAGCTGCCCAGTCTCACACATGCATTGATTTCTCTAGCAAACTGAACTGGAGGGGGACACTGATGCTTTATTAAAGTAAATCCAATCAAATTATTTTCTGAATAATCACAACAG
>JAPZDY010000002.1:2667764-2691543 GCA_029783645.1 Ctenochaetus hawaiiensis
TCCCTCTCTTTCTCTCTCTCTCTCTCTCCCTCCCTCTCTCTCTCTCTCTCTCCCTCTCTCTCCCTCTCTCCCTCTCTCGCTCTCTCTCTGTCTCTGTCTCTCTCTTTCTATCTCTCTCTCTCCCTCTCTCTCTGTCTGTCTCTCTCTGTTATTATGTTTGTGTTGAATCCAGTATGATCTCTCTAAACTTTGGGATGGACAATATGATGTATATTTTCATAAATGCATTGTATATATTGTAGTTTCATTGTAAAATAAAGCATTGTTATCAATGCTTTAGTGATTTTGAAAGGCCATTAGTTGTGTTCCTGTTTAATTGTCAAGCTAATTTAGAGACAATTAGACACATTTTAACAAGAGAAACTGGGCTACATACTGCATAGTTGTGTCAGAAGTTGGTGGTATGGGCCACATTTGGCATAACTTTAATAAACAGAGTAGAAGAAGAACAAGCAGTAATTCTCAAAGAAGAACAAACTAAAACAGTCACCTTGGCTGTCTGTAAGGGAGAATGGGGAAGGTAAATGTTTGTAAAAAGCCAGAGCTTTTCTACAGCTTCTTCTTCTTCTCTTGTAGAGGAAACAGCTGATTGGTCAGACAATATAAATAATTGCTATAATCAGCCAGATTTCGTACATCAGAGATTTCTCTCAGCAGAGATTTAGAAATGTCTTTTAAAAGGCAGAATTGTGACAAATACTAAAACCACTCCATTTATTCAACAGGTGTCCCAGAAATCCATGACAGCAAGCCAAAATGCACAACACAGGGCTTTAAAACCTTCCAAGAAGTCCGGAATACAACATTTTGAGTTTATTAAAGGCAAAACAGGCATGATTTTCCAAAAAAAAAGAAGTAATAGTGTACAGAAATAAAGGCAAAGTAATTCCTCTTAATCATCACTCATGATCCACTAGAAGTGTGTAGTCGTGTTTGTGTCTGCAGAGAATCAGCCCTCTGCCAGTATTTTTTATTCCCTTTTATTTTGCTGTGTTTGGGACTTTTCTGGCTGTCAACCTTTAGGCTAAGGCATGCAGCCTCGAGCAAATGACAGCGCAAGGCTGGGACTCAAAGTGATCATAAAACATAGCAACCAGGTTACATCGCTGTCTCTTCTCTCTGTCAAGAGCTGCACAAAGCAGAGCAGCCAATAGGGGAGAAGATGAAGCATCTGTTTGGGCTGAATTCACACAAAATTTAGCATAATGACAATTCTCCTGTCTTGTAGTGTGGAGGTGTGAGTGTGTTTATTTTTTGTGTTTAAAGAACATGCACAAATGAAGCTTTGCATCAGTTAATGCAGGACACAGGAGTTATAAACCTCAGCTATAATCAGCTGACAGCCTGCCAACTGAGTCATTGTTACCAAACAGCCTCACACCAATCACAGTCACTCTCACCACAAGGCGGTTCATTTAAATATGACTCCTTCCTCTCTCACCTCTCCTCAGTGCTGCTAATCACAAGCTTAAGGCCTGATGCCAAGGTATGAGAACTATAGATCGCTACTAGTTTTTGTTTCCTTTGCTCACCATCTCTGCTCTCCTCATGTCACACTTCGAGCTGGATAATGAGTCGAGCATATAAGATGACTGTGTCTTGGAAACACAAGGAGATGAGAGAGTCAGGGCAATGAGCAGATGAGAACTGCAATGTCCGATGCAGCTCTCTGCAAGCAACTAAACATCAGCCTCTGGTTTTAAAAAGCACTGTATAGTGGCAACATCTCTGCTCCTTCTGGGGCTGATGAGCTTTAGTAATTATCCCTTGCAAACATTTAAGACCTTGATCTGATCAAAGTGCTTCTGCTTCAGAAAACATTAGTTCTCTGGCTAAAAGAGCCAAACTCCAACCAGACACTGACCACCAGAATGAAGACCTGATCCTCACCACCCCAGTAAACCCTCAGTCCTACCTTCACAAGATGGATATTTGCCTCCAAATCCTGGAAAATTGTTCTCAGCACTACTCCTCATTCTTAACTCCAGGGATAATGAGTCTACCGTTAACATCATTAATAAAGGACGTTCTTCTACCCCTTTTATTAAATTTAGATTCATGACACATTTAACATAGCCATATGTCATGGGCAATTTCACTCAGCGCAGCACACCAACCTGATCTGGATCATAACACTGCTGACTCCCTGCCCTGATTTAAATTCCAGGTGTTTAGAGTTCTTTGCCTCTGAGCAGCACCTCGAGGCCTGTGCTGCCCGGCCTTCAATTAAAGTGTCTTAGACTGGAGGGCACTCTTCGTAGCAGGTATTCAGTCTCATTTAAAATGTGCAGATCCTTCAGTATGAAGCCTGTTTGGGAACCCCTTCATTCGCCTCCTTTTCTATAGCCTTAAAAAAGAGCAACCAAGAAATGATGATACGCACCATCTCTTCTCATTATCTTTATTCCACAAACTGGTGTCTCACTGTGTATTTATTACTGGAAGCCGTGTTCTTCACTGCTGTTAATGGGTTCCTCAGGTGCAGGGAATACACGACAAGCTCAGACTCAACTCACGATCTAACCATTTCTGATATTACTGTAGATGCTCACATGTACTCCATCCAACTTAGTCATTCTAAAACAGATCCTTTCAACTGCTGTTATTTCACAAACTAACACTGTTTTCTGTCCTCTATCTTCCATGGCTCGGTACCTGCAGAGACACACAAACGCAAAGCAAGACAAAGGAAAGGCCATGTCAGGGTCCTGGTTTATGACCCATCTCCGACTCCACTGTGAACAATTCAGACTCCCGCCCCAGCTGAACACTTCTCATTCCTTCCACATTGGTGCAGCAACCTCTGCCGCTCCTCTGGTCCCAGCATCAACAGTGAAAGTTTTGGGTTGCTGGTCCTCTGCAGCCTGTGAACGTTACATCTGTCCTGGAGTTTATGACAATATTTTAGCTCAAGAAGTCATGAGTGCTGATTCATATAGTGATGGTCACTAATCCTCATTCTTTTCATTAAAATGCTGCATAAGAAGTGGTCGGCTGGCTTTTCACTGCACTGATTTAGCCAGAATGACCTCACAAGGATTCACGCTTGCATCCCACCAAACAGCGTTTTGTATGGCAGAAGTCAGCAGCAGGCTTGTTGCTGCACACTGACATTACACATAAATGCAGAATGATCTCTTTACAAGACGCTTGCTGCATCTTTATTTGAAGGTAATTCTTTCTGCAGCAGGTTTGCTGTTTTACTGCAGAATGGCTACTGCATAGAATGGGCTTTATCCTTGCTTGGTGTTGTACTGGGGGGTTTCTGCATTGCACTCCCTGTCCCCTAACTCGGGAACCATCTTGAGAGTGAAGACATCAGCACCAAGCAGAACTATTCCCATTTTTCACAATAACTGGGTTAATCTATAACAAGGGTGTTTCTGACTGAACTAACATTTTATTTCTCTGATTCCGTCGCTGTTCTTTCAGTCTGCTTGGGAAAGGAGAAAATAGAGACGGACAAATGTCACATTTAATGCCTTTAAGTGCACTTGTGCTTTTCCAGCCATGACATGTCAATGTGTGAAACAATCTGTTCTGCCTCATCATCGTGGAAAACCTAAATTGTACAAAAAGAAAATACAATCTCACAGTACCATAAACACAGCATGCCATCAAAATCAAGAATATGAGGTTATTTTTGAGCCATATTGCCCACGTAGCCCAGTCACACAGTTTACTACACTGAGCTGGGAATGGGCCACAGTCCTAAATTTATCCATGTGCGCTCAGGCTTGTTATTCTAAACATATGGCTGCTGTTGCTGCTGGAAACAAAACATTTGTTTTATTCCCAGAGGACCTATATCGCTCCAAATATATCACCCTGACATAAAAGATACTTCATGCCAACATGTTTTTTTCTGAATTCCAAAGTCCTCTACTGTCTCTGTAATCATGATCCCACACCCCCGCCTCAGTTTTGCCAGTTCAATGGGCATAATGAGGGTAATCATGTGGATAGCTAAAAGAGTGGCCTCAGCAGATCTTCGGCAGGTTTGCAGTCAAGATTGCAGAAAACAGGATTTTTTTCATCTTCCATCACATCTCATTATGGTGGATCATAAAATATCAGATAGGCCTAATAAATGGATTTGCAAAGGTTCAAGATGAAACCAAACTTTTCTATCAATGCCAGCTATGAATCACAACAAACTTTATAATGACACTGTTACAGACTTGTTTTCATTCTCCCCAACTGACGGAAATACCTTTTGTTATTCCCGGGGGAAAGAAATTTCAGTAATTGGTAACATGTAGCCTCCACCTGCCAGTCAAGAGGTGTTAGGAGTCAGCATGGTGTTATAAAACAAAGCATTGGATATTTTTTTTGAAATTTGTTTTTAGCATTTTAAAACATTGTACATAGCTGGAAACACAAGAAGTTGTTGAGCATTTGTAAAATTATTAATGTGAATTAAATGTACTAGGGCCAATAGCTCCAGTGGAATATGAGATTAGCTGTGGGCAGATAAACACACAGACACACACACACACACACAACCATGATCCTCTTCAGGCTTACGCCTGATAGAGATAATACAATGTAGCCTAATTCAACAGTATGGCAGCTGCTGTTGACCCCATACAAAACACACAAAAAACCTGTTTGCCTGAGCTGCTGTGTCGGCTGCCTACAACAATGTGTTTTAATTAACATTTCATCAACACTAACGTGGACCAGCTTCAAGGAGAAACAAGCTCAAACACTAACGTCTACATCTTCACAGGTGGAGGACAGAATCCCAGAATCAGGTGATTGCTATTTGCACTTTGTTAAAGATTAATTTCATCTTTTCTTCTCTTCATCGTCATTTAATTATGACTGAACAGCTGAACACTTCTCATTCCTTCCACATTGGTGCAGCAACCTCTGCCGCTCCTCTGGTCCCAGCATCAACAGTGAAAGTTTTGGGTTGCTGGTCCTCTGCAGCCTGTGAACGTTACATCTGTCCTGGAGTTTATGACAATATTTTAGCTCAAGAAGTCATGAGTGCTGATTCATATAGTGATGGTCACTAATCCTCATTCTTTTCATTAAAATGCTGCATAAGAAGTGGTCGGCTGGCTTTTCACTGCACTGATTTAGCCAGAATGACCTCACAAGGATTCACGCTTGCATCCCACCAAACAGCGTTTTGTATGGCAGAAGTCAGCAGCAGGCTTGTTGCTGCACACTGACATTACACATAAATGCAGAATGATCTCTTTACAAGACGCTTGCTGCATCTTTATTTGAAGGTAATTCTTTCTGCAGCAGGTTTGCTGTTTTACTGCAGAATGGCTACTGCATAGAATGGGCTTTATCCTTGCTTGGTGTTGTACTGGGGGGTTTCTGCATTGCACTCCCTGTCCCCTAACTCGGGAACCATCTTGAGAGTGAAGACATCAGCACCAAGCAGAACTATTCCCATTTTTCACAATAACTGGGTTAATCTATAACAAGGGTGTTTCTGACTGAACTAACATTTTATTTCTCTGATTCCGTCGCTGTTCTTTCAGTCTGCTTGGGAAAGGAGAAAATAGAGACGGACAAATGTCACATTTAATGCCTTTAAGTGCACTTGTGCTTTTCCAGCCATGACATGTCAATGTGTGAAACAATCTGTTCTGCCTCATCATCGTGGAAAACCTAAATTGTACAAAAAGAAAATACAATCTCACAGTACCATAAACACAGCATGCCATCAAAATCAAGAATATGCCGAAAAATATGCCGAACAGGAATAATTTGACATTTTAGGATACGTGCTTTTTCATTTTTTTGCCCAGAGTTAGATGAGAAGAGTAATATCTCAAGTCTATACATTAATATTTATCTGCAGACAGCAGCCACTTAACTCAGCTTAGCATAAAGACCAGAATCAGGAATAAAAGCTCTATGTTACACAATTTATCCACTAACACCTCTAAAGCTCAAGGGGCTAATGTGCAAGACTATTTCTTGAGTGGGTGCAGTGAGAAAACTCCTGAAAGCTTGCAGTAACCTCCCAGGAGAGACTCACTGGACCATGCAGCCCTGTGCCACCTGCAAGCTAACCTGCTAGCATGTACTTTTTAACTGCAGGCTGAACACCACTGACTTAGTGAGCTGTTGTTCTCTGACAGACAGGGTTTGATGATGTCATGTTCTGAGCTTTGTTTTGAAAAATGGACACATTTCAGAAAGAATTGATTATTGATTAACTAATTAGAATTAAAGTGGCAGTTAGTGGACTTAAGAGGTGCTGAAATTTTTTGTGGACAGAGACTGACAGAGATCGATTGACAGATTGATCAAGATGGACAGAGTTTTTTTTTCCTTTAAGCAAAACCTAAGATAGCTTTTTCCTCACGCCTGCTGTCTTTATGTTAAATTAACTGGCTGCAGGCAGTAGCTTCATATTTTGTGAAAAGACAAGAGAGTAATATTGAACCACTCCACTGACGCTCTGCAACAAAGTGAATACACATATTTCCCAAAATGGCAAACTGTTCCTTTTAAAACACTGACTCAGTTCACTTGAGTTGCTAAATAGCATTTTTCTCTCAGACTACCATTAGTTTTCTTCCTCCCTGCAATTCTCTCTCTGTTCCTCAGAAATCTCATTCAGAACTAAATGTCCCCTGCGTTTACAGCCCGAATGTCCAACTGTCCACTGTGAGTATCCCACTTAATCCTCTGATGGAAATATTGGCTTCGTTCCACACTCATCTGCCTGGGTTAATGTCTGTAATTGGCCAGTGTGTGTGTGCATCTGTGTGTGTATAGCAGGGGCCATATCTGTGCCGCACAAACCACCTCAACTACATTTTAAGACATTTTGTACTGCACACTCATACAGCAACTCCGTCTTGCAAAACCCAGTGGCATAATTTATCAAAGAATGTTTAGGACAAGCTGTAAATGTGTGCAGAACTGTCAGTTAAATTAGTTTTCATGAAACGTAAGTACTCACATTTTAGGGAATGAAACGAGGGCAAATCTAACTCACTCTACATCATCTATTTGTGCACACACAAGCTAATTTATGCATGAAAACACCTCCAGAATGCCATAACTAGCTTTGTCTCTCTGGAAGTCTTCATGTAAAGTTAGTTGTTGTGGACAAAAGTTGCAACCAAGATTGATAAAATTAATCAACATTGCAGACGCTGAAGTTTCGTGTCATCCCATGTGAAAACGTATAAGAGAGCTTCCCAGCATGCACCAGGGAAACTGACTTATAGATATAAGTCAGTGTCACTGCTGTTGCTGTATTTTACATTCTGTTCTTAAAGATGTCAACTATCACCACAAATTATTTGTTGCAGTACAAGTAGTTATTACAAGAGAAAGTAGGAACACTGTGTGATTTGTTCTCCAAGTTCTCCAAACCTTGCATAAATTGCCATTTTACTCGAAATGCTGTTGAGCTCATTACTCCTCCACTAAACACTGCATTACATTAAGCAGTAACAGTTTTATAGACTGTAGCAGTGCTGAATGAAATTAATCAAAGCTAAGCTGTTGCATACTTGTATGAAGATAAATAAATGAACGGTTAAAAGTAAAAAAAAATACTTTTTGTGATAATCAAATAGAGAAATACACAAAACAGGCATTGACCACAGTACCACTTTAGTGTAATGATGAGAATCTGAATTAGCCTTTGCACTTTAAGAGTTTCAGCATAACATAAAATGTACATATCAAAGGTAAAACTAAAATTGTTAAAAAAAATTCTGTATTTTCTTAATTAGGTGGATTACAATTTTATGCAACTGACAGATACTCTGACGATGATGGACCACAAGAGCTCAGTAACTCCGACAAATAAGGTGAAAGTGAGTCATTAATGGCCTCATTTCACACTGCAAGAAATGATCTTGTTTTCAAAATACAAACATAATAGCATGTCTTTAAGAGAGCAGTATTAGTTACACCTACACAGTTAACACTTGAGTTGTTTTATGAATCTGGAATTTAGGAATATGTTTACCTTTCATTATGCTTGTGTATCACTAAGGGTTTGTTGCTCCACCTGGACAGGAGTGCTTCTTGATGAGCACACTTTTTTAAGCACGTGATGAAACTTGTCAGTCAAACTATGTGTAGACGTGAGTGTGGAAATGGCCGATAAATGAGGCCTCAGGCTGCACTCAGCTGTTCTCAGGTGATGCTGTTATCCAGCACAAATTACAGCCAGTTTGACAAGAGCACATTCTTCCATTCTCGGATCACAAACCATCACAAGCAACAAATTACAGGTTATTTAGGGATAAGAGCCACACTGCTCTCATTTTATTATCATACAATGACTGGATAATGATAGTGCAAGAAAGAAATGCTGGGAAAACTGAAGAAAAGGTCAAGCACACAGGCAGAGCACATGTGAAATGTGGTTATTTGTGCTGAGAAACAGCTTCATCAAAAAAACATTTCTGCTGTAACGTCATGTGGAGACTGCCTAGCTGGAGGACTGTGTGTCCTCTCATGGGCTCTGACCTGTGGGTTGAACTGCAGAATGGATTTAGCTGTTAAAGTGGGTGGCTCAATTGTTATGCAGCAAAAGTCAAATGCATGATTTAAAAAAAAAAAAAAAAAATCCACAAACACTAACGAGAAGAAATACATTTCCTCTTCCAGACAGAACGGATGCTAATTCAAACTGTTAATGGATTAGGCGAATCAATTTGCAACACTTATGTCGTTTCATGTGTTTTCATTTATCAGTTTCTATCTAACAAGCCTTTGTGCCATTTACAACTCAATAGCTCAGTTCATACATGAGTAATATCATACTCAGATAGTCCATTTGTCAGTGTCCCTCGCTCCCTCTGCGCTGATGATGGCAAAGAGGCAGAGGCCGGTCTGTCAGAACAGACTGCAGCCTTCCTGGTGAGTCCTGATTGAAGGTGGCATTTTGCTGGCACGATGAGCACAGCCACAGCACCACGCTTCTCTGCAGGATTCAGCTAGACAGTGCCAGACGCTGCATGTCAGCTGTAATCCTCATTATGCAAATGAACTCACACCAAGTTAGGAGCTATCATTGCAGATCGGAGGGAAAAAGTAGTGCCAACAAAGAGATACAGAGAAAGAGAGTAAAGAGGAGTGGACTTTGTTAGAGGAGCAAAGAAGCTCTTCAGAAGACCAGACAGTAGGGAGTGCTTTAAACTGTAGGATGCTGCTCTTAGAACAAAGTGAGGATTGGAGGAGGATGGACAGAGAGAAACAGGGTGTATGAGAGCAGCAATCCCATCATTCCCAGTGGAGATGAGACTCTCTCTACCTATGAGACACACACTCAGCTCAGATGAAAGAGAGCAGAAAGTCTAGGTTCAGCACATTAAAGCCAGTTTGTATCTTCCTGTTGACTGGCAGCTGCAGCCAGATGTTGGGCAGCGCAGCAGATGGTAAGTACTTATCTAGAAAAGACGCATCCTGTAAAACAGCTGGATAGATTTGAAGGACAACATCTTACATAAATCCTCTTCAATGTGCAAGAAAAATCACACAACACACATAAAAAGCTTGGCTCCAACTTCACTGGCACATCAGAGAGGCTTCACTTCACCGTGATCCTACGCAGTGGCAAAGTCCCTGCAGCTGATGTTATTCTCCATCCAAACTTGCCCAAGCTCATCATGTCGACTGCATTACAGCTGATGATTAACAAGACATCAATATCAACCAGATGAACGGTAGCCCCGCAATACAAAGCCATGATGCGATGATTTTTATGGCGCCCGCACAAATTTGTCGCGCTTTTTATGCTCGAATCCTCGACAACAAATTATATTTTGCTACAACTGCATTATTCAACTTTAGTTTGCTGAGTATCCAGACCTGTTCGTGCCGATTTATGCCCATTTTTCGCCGGAGCGCTCAACAACAACGACCAGCTGAGCACATGTGCGCGGAGGTGAGACGCGCCACTGCATCAACCCAAAGTGTTCCCAGCCGCACCGGGGCAGAACTGGCTTTTAAAAAGTCTACAGGAGCGCCTGTGCATCATTGGCGGTATGAAATGAACACAGAGAGGTGGAAAGTTTTGTGACAAAGGTCCTTACCTTTTCCGCCCGCTCGGCAGACCAGAGGAAGTCCACGGTGCGTCGGATCTCGTCGGAGCAGCTCCGCGTAAACGTCTTTACACGTGTAAGCAGTGGCGGAAATGTCGCTCCTGCTGTGTACCTGTTCCGTGACACAATCCAGCGGAACCAGCAGTTACCACCGTCCTCCTTCCACTGCCTCAACATCAGCCCACCCCCGCCTCCTCCTCCCGTCCCTCTACTCCCCTCTCTCACCAGTGCGCATTTACGCAGTTGCGAAACACCGCAAAACTCCTGCGTCTACTCTGCCAGCTGTCCATCCACCATCCTGAACAGACAACACCCGACCCATCCCCTCTTTAACTCGATCACCTGAACGCACCTGTTCTGTTTCTGTGCCGCACTGTTAAAAGACGCAGTGGAGCGGCTGCTTTCAGGCTCCTCACCGCTCAGCACCAGCGATCAGGTAACTCCAGACTCACCTGAAGGGAAGACTGCCGACGGGCTCCGAAAGCTGCACTGCTGCCCTCATGTGGATTAAGTGAAGCTCTCTATGCCAACTTCAAAGCACAAAAAACATGACACACAGTCCGTTCAAGTGGTTACACAGCCTACAGTGAACCTTAGTGAGATGATATTCTTCCTGTTTCAGTTTGCTTTTAAAAAGGACACCGTTATAGAAAACAGAGCTCTGAACGCGTGAAACATTAAAAAATACTGTAGTAGCCAGTACACCGTGAAACAACTGTATTCCGTTTTACTGTTACACACTGAGCGAGAAAAAGAACAGTAATAAAACAAATTAATAGTCTAAATACATTTTTATGAAAACTGGTATGACTCTGTCCTCAGGATCAGTCACAGGTACCCATAATCAGTTAGACTGCAGTTAGAGGGTGTAGCTGCACATCTGTGTGATGCATTTATTAGTGTGTGAAAAATGTGCTCCAATAATTCGACTAACTAGGCCAAATCAAAAACTTTTGGTGGAACCAGCAACAGATAAAGGACAAATATTTTAGATTATTTATTTCTTTTTTATTTTCACGCAAATGTTGCATAGCTGTCATAGTTGGATTATTTCGCTTACACCTCCAGTGTTTTACTCTTTTTTTTCCAGTCCTGAGTGTGTGTGTGTGTTCAGTTTGTCTCTCTGTTTGTGTTAACTGGGCGTGGCTTCCTGCTCTCTCCCTCTCTCTCTCTCTCTCTCACTCCCACATCAATCCCCTGCAAGTAATCATCTCAGTTACCTCAACAAGTCAGTGCTGTGACAAACCCCAGCTCTCCCAGCAAGACTCTGCTCTGTTGTTTAGTCTGCTGTTCGGTATCAAGGCAAAGGCCAGCAAGAGTTATTGTTTTAAGTGAGAGTCTCTGTAGTAAATTTGAGTTTCTCTCTGTGCTCAAGGTTCATGCCTCAGTTTGCCACAGTTGCCTGTCACAGCCAGCTTAGCCTCATTCTCCTGGTAATATTCTGCCTAATCAACCTGCTCTGCTTCATCTTTTTTGTTTTCCTGCTCTGCTCCTTTGGTCTTCTCCTACACTGAAAACTTACAACAACATCAGAGTTTTCAGGTTTTAGATGCTGTAACTTTTCTGGTCGCAAGTTAAAGTGGGTGTTTCTTCTCTCATGTAGTTCACTGGACTCCGACTGAGAGGTCTGCAAACCTTCATCATCGCTGACATTTCATGCTGGCTCACTGGAAAAGCTCATTAAAACATCTTTAATGACTTAAGAAACACTTACTTACTCGTCTGATTAGGGCGATTAAAAAAAGCCATGTTTCATACTTCAAGGACTTTGTGGTTGCAGTGTGCTTCTGTAAAACATGTGCCTCAGTTCTTTTTCAAATGTTGGCTATATTATTACATATGAAGAAATTCCATATATATTTTTATTAGTTCTGTATATCACTTTAAAATAGCTAAACCATTGAGTTAAGCTAACACTTACAGGTAGCTACACTGCAGCAAAAGAGGAGCTGTGTTGTCACTGTGACTCGACTTATTTAACTCTGGTCAACTCTTAAAGAGTGTTCAACAGCAGAGATACAGAAAGAACATTATCACAGCAACTTATTTATATTATATCTGTGACCTTTTATTTAAATGTAAAAAGTGCTCCCTTTTAAATAAGAGGATATTTTAAAAATGATGACTTCATGTACATCTCTTTTTGTATGTTTTGTATAATTGGCGCTGAAGCAAAGGTGTAACAGAATTAAGTGAGAATGAGGCAAATCTTACTTCCTCTGTAACTGATCAAAAAAAGAAAAAACACTGGTAAACAGATTCATGATCAAGAATGATTTGCTATATTAAAGCCAATAAAGAACTCATTTATCATTCATGGTGTTTTATAATCTAAGTCCAGATTCTGGGAGAACGAGAAACTATTTGATTTACTAAACTGTGTTAATGCAGTCGATAGCTATGTCCCAGCTACAGCCTGTCTGGCTGGGAAAAGCAATACTATTAAAGAAGAGCAGCTGAGCGGTAACATAACAAACGTAACATAATGAGCGAATCAATATGTAAACACAAACACTTGGGATGATTTTATGAACAATGCAAGGCACAACAGAAACCAACCAAAGCAGAAGAGACAACTGGGATAGACGAATGTAGGATATATACATTTCATGTTGAAGTTACACATAAACAAAAACTATTCTATGTTCCAGTTTTCAATGGACTCATCATCTTTCCATCTGCTCTGAAAGGAAAACATCAAATGATCAATTACCAGCAGCTCCATCACCATCCACCACAATCAGCCGGAGACCAACTCCAGACACGACTTTTCTCACACAAATGTGTCTGACCTCGGCCATAATGAAGCAGCCAATTACACAAGTGTTTCAGCCAGGAGAGATCGAGTAGAAATATCTCTTAAAACCTTCCTTCAAACTTTCCTGTTGTGCCCGCCTTTGCACTTTTATTCCCTCTGCAAACTACAGAGAAGAAACATTTTATCTCTCAAGCACTTCCCTTATCATTCGGCCTCCTGCTTCCACTCGTTACTTCCACTTGAAGTACCTCCATGAGGCTGCAGGGGTGCTGATAAATGCAGTTGTGTAGAAGACAGGACTATTTGTTTTCAAATGGCAAGAAAAGAAGTATTACACACTGTTTTTAATGTTCAATATAATACACAAAAGGAGACAAACTAATGTATTTATCACTCTTTGCTCTAAACACTTTGTATTGTTTTTTAATTAATCCCCAGTGGACCTGACCCTATCTGACACACAGCTATTGATCCATAACCTGACAGTGATTAATATATTAGCTACATCTGAAAATCAGTAATAAAGCCACGTGTTGGCTCCTTAGACATCTCCCCTGTTGATCACATCCTGACACTCCTCATGCTTTCAGAGCAACGAGGGCCAAATCAATTGAACTTTAATCCCTGAATCTCTAACACAATAACAGCCATGTTGTGTTATGTGCTTACAGGTAGTTTTCACACAAAACAACAAACTGTTTTACAAAAAACTCGCAAGTTTATTTAACACCAGATGGCAATTTATAACATCAGAAAAATAAACAAATGAAATCTTTTAGTTTTGATGTGATGTGCATTCAAATGCATGGCAGCAGCAGCAGCAGGGTCTAAGATAACCTTATAAAAAGGATCTGACGTTAATGCACAATGTTACCGTATTGGAAGTTTCCACAGGAGATTTTCAGTGTGTTAAACTTTTAATACAAAGTGCTACACTCAATAACTCTTACCTTGCTACAAAATGCTGTCATTTTATTCAAACTCTAAAATACAAAATAACATACTCAGTCCTCTGAGTAAATCCATCTTGTGTTGTCTAAGTTGTTATTAGTTTCCGTGTAAGTTACCAAGTTTGCAGCGAGTTGAATCAGAGCATCATATTTGCAAGAATTTCTTTTTTTCAGACACGTAGTTTAATGGCAGCCTACTTATTTCATATGATCAAGTCTGAAGTAATTGAAATAGTTATTGTTTGGTGTCTTGAATAAAGTGTAACAAACTTTGTGCTCGCAGAACAGGAGCTGTAACCTGATGTGTAGACATGCATGAGGATTATTTCAGATGTAAACTGTGAAGAAATCCTCATTCCTCCCTGTATAAATGTAGAATTAACTAGTAAAAATCTATATTTACATTAATACAGTATTCAACAATTACAATTTAAGTAATGCTTACACAATTTCAAATACTTTGTCATAGATTACATGTTTTTCCTTTTTGTATTATCTTAAGAAGATCACTACAGACTACTGATGAGAATTTGCAATCGTCTGACAGCATTAAAAATAAAACTGATTAAAATTGCATAAAACTAGGGATTCACTGATTGTATGCAAACTTTTATACAATGCAGTGATGCTCTGACCAACCATCAACGTGTAAGTACAGCATTTTGGTTTAAGAGTTTAGCACACTTAAACTAAAAAAAGCTTTTCATCTAAACTTTGCCTCATTGCATTTATCACTTTACCCTCAAGTTTGTTCCCTACTGAAGGAAAATCTGTGCTCGATATGTACTGTAAGAGTGTAACATTGGCATTTCAATTTTTATTTATTTATGTATTTTTCTTTCATTCACTGATACTGTTTGCATTCATCTGTCTCTAACTCTGACCTGAGGAAAATATAACAAAAAAAACCCAACAAAAAATCCCTGAAAAGCTTTACAATAAATATCCCAAAACCCACAAAGCAAAAGTTACTATAACAGGAGTGCTTTGATGGACGAGTGTTCCTGTCTGACTCTTTACCCATCAGTACCAAAAAATAACAGCCTAATTGCCCCAAAAAATAAATTAACAAATCCAACTTGTTTCACACAAGGCTGGTTTTAAATAATAATAATAATAAAAAAAAGGTTAATATTTCAGTGCAAACACATTTCAAATCCATGTTCAACCCAAAGACCGTCAAACTGCTTCAAAAACATATTACTTTATGTGATCAAACAGTTCTGAAAGTGTTATTATGGATAAAAATGATTCTGAAAATGGTATGAATTATTCCTACTTGGTCATATTAGGAAATCCTATGTTGTGTTACAAATTTGATATGATTTCTTTTGTGATTTTTTTTTAACAATTTGGTCATATTGAAGTATTTTAAACCATTTTCTGATTGCATTGCCTTTATAATGTGTTTGCAGTGAGCTTTGACATATAAACACAGTACTTCTCAGTTATCAGGTTCTCGCTGTAAATATTCAAGTATCACCTTACAGGCTCTTGAGAATGTAACCCAGACGATGGTCAATGAGGGAAGTTTAAATAGATTTTTTTAACAATCTATTTGGAAGAAGCTGCATAAAATTTGACGAATACAAAGCAGAAAAAAAACTGCAGGATTATACTCACTCAGCTACTAATGTGACCCTTGAAGGGTTTTTCGCTGTATCTGGTATCAATTACGCTGGCTGACACAAATTTCAGAGATTTAGGGAAGTTACCCCGTGGCGTGGTTAGTCACAGAGTCTTTGCTGCCATCAAAGAGTCTGGTCTGGCCATTTTACTGCATAATTTGGTGAAAACTCTTTTTTTTTTATGGGAGTCACCTCAGGACAGCAGACAGCAGCACAGTCTTCCTGTGAGGTGCTCCTCATATGAGCCAACATCCTTTTACTGCTGTCCTGAACTAGATAAAGTATGTGCGGTATTTCAGCTGTTGTCTAGCTGCCAGACTTATAAATCTCACTCAAGAGCATTTAGTTTGTCCTTTCGGAAAACTTTTAAGAATATTTGATCTACAGATGATAAATGTGTTCCCTCCTCATCTGAATATTTATTCAGTTGACCTTCCTCTGTTTGTAAACTTCTTCAGTTTGTGGTTTGATGAAGTTCGGTCCTTCAGTAAGATGTCTGACTTTGTGTTTAATGTCTCTAAACCTACAGTCCACTGTGTTTGTCCTCTGTGTGCATGCTCTGTCTGGGTTAATGGAACCCTAAGCTGGAGGTTTTCACACAGTCAATCAGACCTACAAGGAACAGGAGGAAGAACGGTGTCCTAGCCTGCCCCCTGCTGGATATTCCTGTCATAGTTTTCCAGGCAGATGTGGACCCGAGAAGTGAAGTAGTTTGGGTCAGAAATGGCCCGAAGGAGGTCAGTCTGGACCAGTGTGATGTCATAGAGCTCAGAGGTGCAGGCTGTTCGAGTCTCGCTGCTATTTGGGTCCAAAAACACCTGAGAAACAAAGAGAAAAGTGAAAAAATGTTAGCTTTCAGGAGCTCTGAGGCAGCAACAGTCTCAAAAACACATCTGTGGAAAATCAATTCATGAGTCTGATTTTTCTGATTTGAATAGTTGATTTGATTAAGGTGGAATAGATGCTTTAATATTATTCCTGATAGTGCAAAAACTGCAAGAAGTAGAAGAAGTAACTTTATTAATTTTTGTTCCTTAAAAAAATGTAGCCCATAAAAACACAGATTAAACCTGATTTTGCAAATGTTGTTTCCTCAAAATGTGTCTGCAGTTCAGATAGATGAGAGAAACCATGTGGTCAGCTGCTCAGGTGAGGAAGAGCCACGCTGTGCTCAAGAGGAAAAAAAACAAATGATGTACACAAACACCTTTTGCTCCTGCAGCTGATTGCTCTGCAGTTCACCAAAGAGCACGGGAGATAAAAAAAAATCAAACTGCCTGTAAATGTTTCAATTCAAAGAATGTATAATTAATGCAGCACAGAGAGGGCAGGAGATCAGACACCCCTGCATGTACAATGATCACTTATCACAGCAGTGATCCTGACTTAGTCTGTAGCTAATTGAGATGTCACCTGTGCTGCTAAAATCCCCCGCTAGCAATCTTCCTGAGTGGAGACAGTGTGCTCTCACTGCACTGCACGAGTGCATGTTTACATTCTCAACACCACAACAGTGGAAAGAAAAAAATAGAAACAGCATGTGTAATTTGTTCAATATATTTATATATGAAGGCACTTTTAGGAGTGCTAAAAATGTGTAGTACCAGTTAAGTTCCATCCACATGGCTGCCATAAGTGGTTGATGTATTTATGTGGACATCCCAGAAAAAAAGACCTTACCTTGGGATGAACTATGGTATCCTCGTCATTCTGCCGTATGTTGTCATCTATGAAGATGTGCTGAACATTTTGGTCGAAGGGGTCGACCCACAGTGGCTTCCCCCCAAGAATGGAGAAGGTATTTCTAGCCCACCTGGACGAGAAACAATAAAGAAAGATTTGGTGAAGGGTGGATGAAGGGACGGAGGCCACAAAACTCCTACCAACTGTGGCCTGAGGAGAGTAATGCATACCAGTCGAAGTGGTCCTGGAAGCCTCCCAGGCCTTGGACTGAGCTGAAGTACTGGTACAAGTCTCTTTCTCCACCAGAAGTCGACACTCGGTCTTCGGCTCGGCTCAGGACAGTTCCCTTCTTGCTGCAGCGGATCTTGCCTGCATTCATATTCACACTCAACTGGGCCAAAAATGACAAGAGGAGTCAGTCAGAGTCTGAGAAACAAAGATGGGGGATCAGCTCTGAACTCTGTGGTAAGCTTCAAGCCATATATCTGTGAAATGATTTAATTAGAACTTGGCCTCTAGCAGACTTGACCTAAATTTACTGTGATATCAACTTTTTATGTTCTCAGACATCAAAATGAAAGTCTGCACCAATTATATAAAACCAAGTTAACCAGATTTATAACAAGGAGCCACAGTTTTAGAACAAGTGCCATTAGCAATTAATCAAATAAATCAATTATTTAAAATTAAATAAAAGGTTTTTAGTCATGGTAGTGGTGTGGCTCCAGGGATAACAGTGACAGTCAGTCTGTCCACCATGTTTGTCTTCAGTGAAATACCTTAAACTATAGGATGGAACTACTGGGTGGATGCCATGAACTTTGATACACATACAGATGTCACAGGATGAACTGCAATAATTGTGCTGCTTCCTTAACTTTTTAATTAATTCCATTATTATTAAACATCTTAAGATGTCCAATGTTTTTCAAACTAGTGACGTCCCTCAAGCTGTAGCTGTGTTTAGTGCTAATTAGCAAACAAAGCATTCTAACCTGTGAAACACAGACAGTAAACACATTGAGGATCACACGCCACACAACAGCCTACTGTGGTATGTTAGCATGCTGGCATTAGCATCAATCTCAAAGCGTATCTAAGGATGGCCTCACAGAGCTTTGCTGAAACTCACTGACATAATGACTGTGTACAAAGTGGACAAATGATAGTAGACATCCATTTTTTAGCACATGCGTTCTTGCCAAAGAAGCTAAACAGAGAGCTAACTTAAAGTCAGCCATTTAGAAAAGATCACCTAAAGATTATATGCGTAGCTCACCACTGTGGTTTCTGCTTTTATGATATAATAGGTGAGAAAAATGGCAAGAGTTTTATTGCAGAGGTTCACATTCATTGACCCACATCGAGTTTGTTGTCTCATTAAACTACAGACTGAGGCTCCCAAATACTGTTAAAAGTTATTCACTGAGGGGACATCAGCAAAGAGTGATCTCTTAGCTTTTACTCATACAATAACCCAGTTGCTTTGATCGGGCATGTTTTTTCCCACTGCACCAAACTCAAAGACTTGACAGCCATGACGTTAAAGCTGCTGTGGCTGAAAACTCACTGAGGCAGGAAACAACCAGCTCAAGAGTCCAGAAACTGAACAATCACATTATGTCTTATGATTGATCTTCCCTCTTCACCTGCTCTTTCTGTCTGAAGATACAGATGAACAGCATCTGACAGGAGACCATTTGAATAAGATTCCCACTGTGCTCTCCTGCAGACAGCTCAGTGGGCCTCACAGGTTCACATTCTGACTTCTTTTCAAACTCTCCCTTCATCATCTGTCCATTTCTCTCTCCACTGTGTTCCACTCCAGCAAGCTAACAGGTACAAAACCCTCTGGGGGTCGAGGAGATGTGTGTGCTTGGGTTTGTGTGTGAGCCATTGTGTTGGCGAAGGGGCCGATGTTGAAGGGCGCAGAAGGTCATGCTCTTCAAGAGAATGTCCTAGCAGTGTCTCTCACATACACACACACACACACATGCACACAAAAACCTCTACTAGAAAACCCTGCAGCACATTCAAAACACAAAAGTGGACTGAACATAGCCTCCGACTGGCAGTTGTTCTTATCACAGGTTACATTAAGTGCTTACATTTTTGCAATTCAGCCACAAGAAAGTCTTTTTCTATTAACATTGTCAAAAATATTTACAGTAAAAGTACTGGTCTGATGTCAGTCCTCGGGAATTTAGGAATAAGAGAATCTGTCTAGCTTAGTAATTTTGCAGCAATGAAAACTAAGGTACATCAAAAACCTGAACACCCTGAAGCCCTTTGTAGTACATGTGGCATGGTAGAAAAATGAAAGGAATCAAAGTCCAAGTCAAACAGCGATTGTTATGTGACAGTGACAGGAGACAGTCTGTGTCTGTGAAAGTGTTCATCAATCCACAGGAGTAAAATCAGAATGAGACAGACGGATGGATTTAATGGTTGATTGTTTTTGTGTTCAGCAAACAGCCTTTTTTTGTAAATAAGACCAAAAAGATTCCTTTAAAATGACTGACATGCATTTTAGAAAGCTCTCTAGACTTTGGCAGTTAAGAGCTGATTTTAGAAAATTTTGTTAGAATTGCTGCAGGTTCACAGAGGTCATATCTGTGGACTGTTAAGAATTCAAGTATTTCAAATCTCATGAAGTGTTTATTCTGACAGGCATTAAGTTGATGATTCCTTCCTCCCATTATGCTCTTACACTTTAACATTTTGCTTGTTAACTAAAATACTCATTCAAATGGTTTTTGGCAGCTTTATAGAAACTGCAACATTGTTTTAAAGAGTGCT
This sequence comes from Ctenochaetus hawaiiensis, assembly GCA_029783645.1. NCBI lineage: Eukaryota > Metazoa > Chordata > Actinopteri > Acanthuriformes > Acanthuridae > Ctenochaetus > Ctenochaetus hawaiiensis. The sequence goes on from JAPZDY010000002.1 coordinate 2,687,629, forward strand.
TCACATAAGTTGACTAGGTGCTACTTGAGTGTGTGTTGGGAGGTGTTGTTCTAAAGCCCACTCTGACAGTGTGTAATATTGGGCTATACAAATAAACAAGACATCACCTGTGAATTATGACCAAACTATCAACTTTACTTATTACCACTGACAGGAAAACGTGTAAATGCTGTACTTCATTAAGACAATAGTAAGATGTCTCACTTGAACTCAGGAGGAATAAGCATGATTCTACTTCACCTTGAGGTCAGGCAGATCAGGGAACAGTGGATGAGTCCCTTCATTCAGTGCTTTGAATACAGCTCTGAGCACACGAGGTAGGTCAGATCCAAACGTTCGAAAAATGATGGCGAACTCCATCCCCTCCTGCACCAGGTCTTTAAGTAGCCGAAAGAAAGAGGGCAGGATCCAGTGGTATAGTCGTCCATCCTCTCCTTTTAGAGCCAGCTCTCTGTCCTCCTGCAGGGGACACAGTCAGGGAGCAGTCAGTAAAACATAAGGCAGAGACAAAAAACTGATTCACAAGCATAACCTGAACACTGAATACACCATGAGGTTTGGTCTGCAGAGGTCCTGATAACTGCAACCGCAAAAGCTACAGTGTCATGTTGCTTTGTTTTATGAGGGATAACAAAATATATATACATGGTTTCACACTCAGAAACCTAAACAGCCCCCTGTGGCTAAAAATTTCCATCGTTTTCAAGGTTCAATAACTTTCGAACCGTTCATAGTCAACATGCTTTAAAATGTCATGTAACCCACAGTTCAACAGCTTTTTGGTTGCATCACATGTCCCATTTGCTTAATGTTATACAATAAATGGCTTTAACTTGCTTAGGGTTAGGGCTAAGTAAATCTACTCTCAAACAAAACAAATGCAATATTAGGATTTTAAAACAAATAAGGCTGGAACTTTAGGTTCTCCTGACTTTAATGATGTACGATACCTGATACTGACAGCTCAACTAGGTTGAGAAAAAACAAAATAAATCATGACAGTCAAATTGCTTTTGGTCTTAAAGGGTTAAACTATAATCTAGGTGTCTAAAAGCTACCTGCGTGTTACCATAAATGCTGCAGGCTAAACATAATTATCAGTTGAATGTGGTCTGTCTTGTCTTGCTCACAGAAAAAAAAGAAACATCAGCTGGTTGAAACTAAACTGTCAATCAGAGGATGAAAGATAAGCTCAAACAAAAGGGGCAAAGCGCGCTTTAAAGTAGGTCAGCATCTGATCTTTATGGACATTATAAATAGATGTTTAAATTGAAAAGAACCGTTTGTGTCAAAACCAAAATCGCAGACTTTATATATATAACTTTGACTTAATGTATCTAACTTCATACAGACATTTTCCACTTGGCTTTCTCATCCATTCTCTCTTATGTGATGCTTGCCTTAACTCCCTCAGGCCAACGGAGCAGATTCAGATGCTCCTCCAAAACTCCCCGGAAACGACGCCCGGCAGTGGAGGTGAAATCTGGTGTCCGTCCAAACTGAGAGTAGTAACTAACAGCATCACTGCACGGCGGCAGGAGGGAGGGCGAGTCACTCAGCCATTCCCACTTTCCTGCATAAAGGTGAGGAGAACACAGCTTTCATGGATGACTAAAAAGAAGGCACACTAAGACATCCGAACAGAGAATGAGTGAGGCTGTGAGTACAGGATCCTGGGGGACCCGTCTCCCAAGGGTGCTCTGAGGCTCTCACTGGAATTCAGCTTTTCTTGTCGTAGAATGAAACGCAGTAAATCTGATTGAATTTCTCAATTGTCTGAGACACTCTGATGATTTCAGACATAAAACAATTTTTTTGTAAGTGTTATGAAAGTATTATCACTTCACTAACTTGTAAAATAAATACATGGAGATGTTGGAAGGGAACGCTCCAACAAACTGATCAATGGATTAGATATATTCTGCCAAAACTTAATTTGACTTTTGGATCTTTTAGTGTTTAGAGAAACGCTCTATAACTTTGATCAATTTTATTGTTATTATTACCTTATTATTAACAATAATGTTGACTTCCATATTAGCATGAATGGTACATCATACATGTTTACCTTCGAGCATATTTTTGTTATAGTTAAAATACTGGTGATCTGCTGTTCAGCATGTGTGTAATTCCAATCATACATTTATTTTTTAAATAATTTTTAAATAGGTTTTGATTGGTTGACAGCTTGTTGTTACCTCTAAGTTCAGGAGAGGTAAGGACTTTTAAGAAGAACTCGGTGTGCTCCTATAATACAACAGGAACAATAGCTGTGCTGTTTCCCCTGACTGAACACACACACCCATCTCTTAAAATTCCTGTAACGTCACTGTCAAGTCGATTTCCACTTTACCGTGTTTGTTCATCTTTCCCCAGGTGACAGTCGTGAGGAAATAGTCCAGGGCCGCCACGGTCCCCTGACTCGTCACGGCGTCTGACACCAGGATGGTGTTGTTGAGGTCGATATGCAGGACTATTTTTTTCCTCCGCTCGTGGTTTGTGGTCCACAGCCCTCGAGGGACTGTCACCGCGGGGTCACTTGTCCCGCACTGAGGCTCGAGGACATTCCTGCTGTTTGTCCCGTCATGTTCTTCAGTATGAACAACGCTGTTCTCGCTAGACTCCGCCATGAGTGTGATACTGTATGAGGACTAACCTTGGTCTGAAAATATTTCCACTAAAAGTTGCTACCTGACCGGCTTAGCTGTGTGACTCATGGTTAAACACCGGTTCAGCACTTCCTCGTCCTCCACGCTCTGTTCTTCTTCTTCTTCTGCGACCCCATGGTAAAGCATGGTCAGACGACAGAAAGAGCGACACCTCCCGGTCATATAAAATACTCAAAGACCTAACCAACTCAGGTGACACAATATTCAAAAAAGTTTTGAGTTATTATGGCTTGTTACATTAACATTCACCAGATTTTCCCCGAAAGTATTGAGAGAAAAAAGGCAACTTTAATGCGCGCATCACTTGCAGTTGCAGTTGGTAAAGCTGTGGCTATTTTTAAATTCTGTATTTACTGATTTATATCTTTTTTTAAACATCAATGTCAAACATATACAATATTATTTTAAAAAAACTTATTTAAAACAATATTTATGACTCTATAACGTACATATTAAATGCATTTATCAAATAAATTTTGTGGAGTAAAAAGTACAGTTTGCTTCTGAGATGTAATGGAGTTAAAACAACACGAAATGGAAACAAACAGTATGAGTAACTTGTGTTTTGCTTACATTTCTCCAACAACAAAAAAAAAGAAAAAAATCTTATAATCAAAAAATGAATGAATGAAGATGGCTTATTACTATATTTTGTTGAATTTCTGTAAATTAAATTACATTTAAGCCACTTTTTACATAGAATATATCTTGTTAAGCATAAAAAGGTTTTCATTGATATTCATTATCTGAAGTGTTGTGTATGAAAACAGTCACACTGCACTAGAGTAACATTTTATATTGAAAACACTTGGTGAATAAGTACGTCATGTTCTTGAGTTAACTTATTTTAACTTGTTACTTAAGTTGCAAAATGAAAAAGCATCAAAGGCCCAATTTCCAAAAGACAAAATGACAGAATTTCCCTAAATATACATCTTAAATTTGTTTCTTACATCATCTTCTAAATATATATTCATTTTTCTTTCATGTAAAGTGCTCCTTCTCTTTCCCTTATACCTCATGTATTTGTGTAATGTTATAATCCAATATCTGATGCTATAAATGCCTTTCAAAAGCCGACACTTTGACATGCAATGAATTTGTGATTTGAGGGAATTTAGATTTAGTGTCTATATAATAGTTTAGAATAGTTGTGTATTCCTTGTATTAACAAAATATCAACTTAAGTATTGCATAAATTAAAATTAGATCTTTAAAGTTGTGTGATGTGAATCACTGGATCTGC
>JAPZDY010000002.1:2694347-2713472 GCA_029783645.1 Ctenochaetus hawaiiensis
AAGAACTCAAAAACTTTCCACTTAAAACTGCAACACAATAAAAAATATTACATTCAGAGATGGACGGTAGTTCTTTAAGGGTGCTATGTGTTACATTTTAGCACCATTTATAGTAAAGTTACTAGATACAGGTCAAATTAGTACTGTGCACAGGCACATGTTGTGTAATTTCTACTGCAGCTAAAGTTCATTTCTGTATGGTAGTATAATGAATGCATGAAACCCAGTGTTTGATCGCCTTGGTTGAAACCAGGAAGGCTAACAGTTTATCCATAAGAGCCTTGTTTCCCAAAGCCTCCCTAGCACTATGTGTGTTGTAAGTTGTTCCTTTAGGTCTCCCTTAAGCTTACTGGGTGTTTACTGGAGTCTCCTTAGTTACGATATACCTTAAGAGGGATGTTCTGACTTGTGAACTATTCCTTCGTGATGCCTCCATTCATTCTGTCAGTTTAAACCCTATTGGGCCAACATTATGTATTTCAGTTGCAATACAGAGTACATCTAGTCTACTTGTGCAAATTACACCATTAGTTTATTTTAACTTTATGTAATATAAAGTACCGCACACACATACTGTGGTAATGAGGTTGCCAATGTGGAGGCAGAGTGATAAAAGAGTAACGAGGTCAGATGCAGGATGTACTCATGAAATGCCGAAGAATAATGTCTGTGAAGTCAATCAAAGTTTGTCATAAGTCAAGTCTCCACTCACTCTCCAAGTTATCTGGCCACATTAAGATGCTACACTTAATGAATATTAATTATGAAAACAATGTTTCTGTGCATAGCACATCATAGGAATAATTTGAATAACACCTTGTATGAGAACAAAGTCATTCATCCATTTAGCTACAGGCTATCATTTTTTCCTAGCTTTTCAAGAAGTCAGAGACTATGGCTAATATGTTCTTAATCATATATTTTGTAGGCTGTATGCCACATATTTAGGGGCTCTATCACAAGGTTTCACTATAACTCTCAAATGGTCCATATGATATTTAGTAGGCATAGCTTCCTTCTCTTTTATAGAGGATGAAGGTAAAATGATTATGGCAACACTTGTCATACATAGTCAGTTATTAGACTTTAAAATTGTAGGAATCCATTGATACACTTTCAGCACCGCAGCAACAGCTCCATCTTACGATTTACCTTAGAAGCTCTCTCTTTGGGCAGCTGCTAAGGGATAGTCTGGGAAATACTGGGAATACCTTAGGAACCTTCAGAGAACGCTAAGGTACATCTGAACTGGGAAACAAGGCCCGGCACATTAAAACCCTGTGTTTTTTTAATGTGATCCATCAGTGAATGGGGCAAAACGGTTTAAGGTGGATTTGACAACATTTTTAAGTGCACTTTGAGTGTGTCATGAGAGTTTTGAGAAAATGTACTGTAACTGGTGCTAAAATGTTACATATAGCACCTTTAATAATGGAAATCTCCTAGTTTGCCTGGCTTGAGAAGACTGTACAGTTAGTATAATTATCATCTTATTTTGTAGGATTTTAAATAGTCACAAAGCAACGTGTTATTGTTTACTACATTTCATCCTGAGAATTTAAAACCTTCATCTGGCTATGGCTTAAAAAAATTACATTATGAGAAGCAACTGAAACAGATTTCGACAGACATTTCAGTTAAAAATCAAACAAACAAAAGCACAAAAAAATTTAAAAAATAAACAATTACAGTCAACCACAGTACATATTGTTGAAGAGGCCATTTAAAACATGAAGGTGGCTAGACACAAGCAGCTATTTTAAGGCCAAGAAATCAATTACACATCAAAACGAAGCAACGGCAATTGGTCACACATAAAATAGAGCACTCTCTTTGCTTCATGGTTTAACATTCTTTAAACTGAGTCACTGATGAAGAGCCTCTTCTCACACATGCTCCATTCATCCATTTGCATTCATACTGCAGGAATTGTCAGTTTCATACTCTTCGGCGTGTAGTGCAATCAAAAGATCAAAAGAAAAAAGGCGGCCTTCAACAGTGGCTTCATCTGCAGCTCTAGTTTCTCAAGTTTCTTGTTGTACTAATATCATTTTCATAATTCTCATCTTATAAGTATTAAATATATATTAGTGTGCGAATATGTAGTTTCTTTAACCAAAAAAAAAAATCTTGATTATATGTCAGCACACTAGCTTTTCCCAGATCTTTAATCAGGGGTGCTTACTGTTATCTTTCCTACCTAAGCTTGATTTATTTGATCAACCTTTGTTTATGTATCTCTGAGGGTTGCAACCAAAGAAAGTCACCCCTCAGCCCCTGCTCAGGTCCAGTTTGTAGAGAAGAGGGTAGACCAAATTGACTAGTAGAGCAAATACGGCTGCCAGGGTGCCCAGAACAAAATAGCGCACACAGTCATCATCAGGATAGTCTGACATCCTCCGCCTGTAGTGCCGTCGCACCGACCCTTCACTTCTGTCTTCGTCTTCCTCATTTCTGTTTCTGGAAGCTTGTCCTCTCCGCAGTGCAGTTCCGAACAGTCCAGGGGGGCCATCGTCCAGCCCCTCCACTTCTTCCTCCAGTTCCCGCCATATCAGAGAGGCCTGCGATTGGCGGAAACCGGTGTCAGCTTCTGGGAAAAGGCGTGATCTAAAATACTATGATTACAATTATAATACTAGGATTACAATTGGAAAAAAAATAGTGGGTCTACGTCACAGTTTTTCTTTAACCGTGGGGATTACAGAGATTTGTCAAGAGCTAATGACATGCCCTCTCTGTTAGTAGTTTAGGAACAGTGTGCTACAAGTGCAACACTTTGAGAAGGTTGTTTTTGAAAAATCAGATGGTTCAATTGTGGAGAAAATTTACAAAATTTAAAAGACAACAGACGAGTAAATCAAAATTACAAGAACATCAGAACTGTGTTCCTTAACCCCTTTTCTGACAAACCCAATGTGAGAAATGGAAGTTTTCTGTCTACAACACTTCCTAACATGGTACAGGTTTTTTTTAAGCTGATTACAAGCTTAAATACATTCAAGTTGATACACCTTTAAAATAATGGAAAAGAATTTAGAGACAAAGTCTTTTCTCTGTGTATGTATAGTTTAAAAGGGAACCATTCATCTTATTAGATCACACACAGTCTCGTGCCATTATCAGCATCACAAAGTTACCCCTTACAATCTGTGTGATGTAAACAGCATAAACAGAACACAGAATATTTCAAACTTCATGAGAGAGAGAAAGAGCTCATCTTGATACAGAGAATTCAGTGCATCTCAAGAGAAACAGGAAGTATATACATCAAGAAAGAAAGTGTTCATGCTCTGTTATTCCCCCCCACTGAGAGCAGCTCCATCCATTTCTGTCAGCCTCATCACCTGAGCAGAAATTCTTTATATCCTATCAACTGAAGCAGTACACTTCACTTAAGCCAAAAAAGAAAGAATAAGAACAAGAACAGTCACAAGATGCTGATGCTGCCTGACAGCTGAGCGTAACAGCTCATCTCAGTGATGGATCTTTCTATTATGAGACCCACTGGTTTGTAGTTATTAAGAATCTCACAGCAGGCTCTTCTGTCAAGATTAATTGAGACGCACTGACACTCAGCAACATTTACCACACAGGCTCCTCTTATAAGACAAGTCAAATACTGATCACTTCTAATTACTGGCATAAAATTACAACCCATATTTTCCTATTTCAAGTCCAATTCCACTTGTGGACAACACATTCACTGCATTTAGGATATTCTCACGAAAAACTTGAGCCCAAGCTAAACCATTTATACAACCTTCTTCTAACCCTGGACTGCACTTAAACACATGACACTAGCATTTTAAGGAGTTACTGTCATTGCCAAGTTAAAGTATGCAGTGTGACGCTTGGAAATTGAAGTGAATACCAGGAGTAACCTTACAACTAAAGGTTTAAAAAAACTTGCATAAAGGCTTAACCTTGGCCCATAGACACAGTTCCTTCTCTTATGTCTGTGGTGCCCTCACCTGGCTGGCAGTAGCTCCTGCAGCAGTGGGCGACTCGGCTCCAACAGGCCTGAGGAAGCGTGGCGGCCTCTCCACAGGGGAGTTTCGTCGTCGGTAGAACAGGACGTAGGCATAGCGCGTCACCACCTGACTCTCCTCCACCATTGTCACAGTGCTGTCATCAAACAGACGCCAGCCTGTGGGACAGTTGGGACATGGGACACAAGGAGGACGGGTAGAGGGCGAGGACAAAATTAAGAGAGGTTGGCAACAAAGAGGTAGAAAAGAATGATGGGAAAAAGGAGATTGTCATACTTGTAAAAACAAAGTTAAATAAAGTTGGGAATAAAACTACTGGATGGCTACACACTCACCAACATCACTGCGCTGGCTGTTCTTGTCACTCGGCAGGCGAGCATAGGCCGTGTAGTGGCCTCCTATCATTCCTCCATAGTGGTTGATGACTGCATATAAGTCATAGATGGGGGGTTGTTGCATCTCATCCTTCTGGCCGATGCAGAATTTATTCAGATCCAAATTCCTAAAGGACAAAAAAAATTCATATGAGGCTTTGTTAAATTGATTTGCAATTAAAAAATATCCTGTTTTACATTGAACAAAAGAAAACAAGTGGTGTGTTGAAGATGGACATGTGGTGGAATTGTATTTATTTATGTTAATTTACCTGACGGGAAAGTCAACCATGTCGTTGATCTTATCCCTCCAGATGAAACTCCTAAAGGAGAAGCGTTTGAGCTGGATGATCAACACATTGGGCAGACGCCACAACAGCAGCTGCTTGGAGGCCTCTCGGTGCTGCTGGCATTTTGGGCAGTACCTGAAAAACACAGTCCATATAGGTCATATACTGCCTGTTTCGTGGATTTAAAAAAAAAAAAAAGAAAGGCAAATTAAAAAAAAGAAGTAAAAAAAATACTATAATTAAAATTGATGAAGTGTGTAAGAAATTTGCTTTCTTGGTTTAAAGTAATGAAACAGCTTATATAACTAGACTTGCAAGTCCATCATGGTTTTCAGCTCCATCAGGTGGTTTAATGTGGGTTTCTCTGTACACTTGAGCAGGCTGTGGTACACACTGTCACATTATGCTCCTGCCTCAGGTCATCTGAATAAATGTTTTGCCCCTCGTTCATAAATTTTATGTGTCTCCTAGTCTGTCCCAGCCGACAGAAACAGATTCCTACCATGCCTCCTCTGGTGCCAGCACCTCTGGCTTTGTGAAGAGGTTGAGGCACTGCTCCAGGGTGAAGTGTCCTGCTCTGGCTGTCTCACTCAGGGAGCCGGGGTCCTCCTCATACTCCAGCTCCTTGGAGCTCACCAAGACATATTCCTTCAGACGCTCATTGTTTTTCCACACCAGTTCCAAGGTCGCATCCTCTGGTAGGTCCGCCAGCGCGTCCTCTGCAGAGGGAGTGTGGGGACGTGGAGAAAAACAGTGTTGCTGAGTTGGAATTTGTTTTCCTTCTCTCAGTATAACATGACGCGACAGCATGAAAGCTTCGTGACTATCATGAGATAAATAAGACTCACAGCAACATGCAAAATTTTGAAATAAAACACCACCAACTATTAGAGTATACCACAGGCTGTAAATCTCAACAATGAAATAAACATTTGATTTTGCAAAATCCACCCAATATCAAAGTGGTTTTAAATCCAGAAGTTTAAGAATTCTTTAAGGCAGTTCTGTTCATACCTTTCTCATCCAGCCTCAGTTCCTTGTTGCTTGAGTCCAGCAGAGCTATGTAGAACTGACTGGCATGACCTGTTGCTGACTCACTTGGCTGCTGATAGCCTGTTACAGCAGCTGAGAAAAAGGGGGAAAAATAAGAACCACAGGATACAGAGACAAAAAACAAAAACAGTCACACATACACTAATGCATCTGTTTTTTTATTAGCTATGTCAATACCTTCTGGTCGCACTGCTTTCTCACAGGACGTCTCTTTTTCAGCATGAGGGTCCAGAGAAGAGCAGGAAGTAGAGGTGACTGGCTCTGAGAATCCTGAATCTGTGGTCCGTGTGGTGGGGAGTGAGGTCTGGGATGAAGAGGAGAGGGAATCGGCATCTCCAGAATGGAGGGCGGAGGCTTGAGCACACTCTGCTGCCTGAGACTCAGGCAGTACAGAGGGGCTCTCCAGCTCATGATCGCCCGCCTCTCCAGTGATGCTACCACCCACGGCCTCGTCCCGGGGCCCAGGACTCTCAAGAGAGCCTGCTGGTATTGGGGGGAGGTCAGCCCGGCACTGGGATGTCTCGGGGGAAGTTCTGCCTGACTGGAAAGGGGGCTGGAACACATTGACAGAAAACCTGTACGGAGGGAGACATTTAAGAGATAATATTAAAGCTATTATTACTAAATGAGTCCTTACAGGGATCTTGAACTGACATGAAACACATCATACTTATTCATCCCACCATAATACAGAGTGGTATGCAGTTAACTTTCCTCTCATCATTTGATATTTGGCAATAAAGCATTTTCCTGCCACTATCTGAGTGTGGATGGACAAAAAAGCAGCTAACTGTTCTGACTGTGTAATAAAGGACAAAACAATGGAGTTGGTTTTTATTTCCTGAGCCATGTTTAGACATGGACATGACCTGGAAGGAGGGATTAACCACCAAAAAGACTAAGTTTATTTTAAGTGTTTGCATCTGCCTAACATGAGACAATGAGCTTCTGAGCCACTGGAGCAGCAACAAAGGATTAAACAGCTTTCCCTGCTAATACTATTGTGACAACCGTCACAATAATCCAACTTGTAGTTAAGATGTATATGTCTCCTGACAGCCATCGGATACCAAAAGGTTTCAGAACCAGTATTATTGCTTATATATCAGGCAAGAGAAAACTTTAAGACATTTTAAGACGATAGTAAATACTGTGTAGATACCCTGTAGTGTAAAATACCCTGTATACCTGATGACCATTGTGAGGGATACTTTACTCCTCTTCTCAAAATGAATTAATTTAATAATTCCGCACTTTACACTGAATTGCATGATAATGTCAGACATTATGTTTTACATGAACAGAGAATAAAAGACAATCTAGCTGGGACTTGCCCACTCTAAATGTAGAGTGTTTAGATGGATATTCATTAACATATCCATCCAATTTGCAAGTTGCTGGTCTGATGTGCTGTGGTTCTAACAGTGTATGTGTTTTTGTGCACCTGTTTTCTGCTGCACTCAGAGGGGAAAAGTGTTTTATAGGCTGATAAATAAAACTGGTTAGCGTTAAAATATTCTGGTTGCCTAGGACATTTTTAAGTTCTACAATTATTTTAGTGATTTTTACTAAGACAAAGAATATGACTGAAAACAGAGCACAGTTAGTCAGACTTTATACCTGGAGTATCCCTCTAGTAGCTGGGTGAGACGGCTATAGGAGAGGCGAGACTCCGGCACGCTGACCAGGAAGGGCAGGCCCACGTTCTCTGTGTTGGGTCGACACAGACCCTTGTGATTGGGCCAGTGGGTCCTCTGACACACTCTGGGAAAGGAGTTAACATGTTCATAGAAGATTTAATTTTCAAAAAAAGATGCCTCAGTGTACCTCTGAAAACATTTTCCTCGCAGGTCTGTATCTAACAATTTTGGTGTGCCATTTTCTAGCAGAACTCACTGATTGCAGTAGCCCACACGGTAGCAGCGAGTGCAGCGCTTCAGCTTGTCTTCCTCAGACACTGGAGGCTTCAGGCAGGCAGCACACTTTGAGATGGGGATATTCGGGACCTGCAATCTCTGCAGGGCGAGGTGGAGGGCAAAGAAAGCCCTCTCAGTATTAGTCACACAGATATATTTAACCTGCTGTAGAATTGTAAAAAACAGGGTTTTTATTACCTGCTGCACTCTGAGCAGCACCACTCTCTCTTTGGCCATATCTTTGGAAAGCACCTCAAAGCAGAACAACATGTCAGAGGAGGACACCGTGTCCAGGGAATGGGACGGCAAGAACATGCGCTGGAAGCGGTTCTTCACCACCTGAGAGCAAAACAACCCCTTCCAATCAGATCTCAATCATCCTGGGGCATAGCATCTCTAATTGATCAGGCTCTGCAATGTGAATCTTACAGTCATTTCTTTCAGAGTATTAAAACTGAAATATTAGAAATATCTAACCTCTGCCAGTCTGAGGTTCTCTGGTTTGACCCTGACACTCCTGGAGATCGACTCGAGGACTTCAGCAGTGCTGGAGTTCTCCTTGCTCACACTCACCAAAAACTGACAGGCGCATACAGTACACATAGAAAGTACATTACAAAGTGAGTCACATGGAGGGCATCTTGACATTTTTTCAAATCAAAAACCACATCTCCGTGTTTTACAGCTGGCTGACACAATGAGTAGTAAGAGTATTTCAGTGGACCCTTACTTTGATGGGTTTCTTATGAGGTTCCTTAGCGTAGTAGAAAACTGAGAGCACCTTTTGTTTCTGAGGCAAGGGCACAGGCAGGTAGAGGAAAGGATCAAAAGTGATAGACACCTGAAGAACAAGACAGAACAGCAAGGAGAAAGTGAGAGTGAGTTAGTCATAACTGGAATCCCTGTTAGTGCTTTCTATGAAGTATTTACTCTTAAGAGAGTTATGGCGTGTTACCTTGGAGCATGTGGGGCACACGAGCTTGGATTTGAACTGGCCTTGGAAGAGGTCCACTATGAAAGAGTCATTTCTCATTTTGTGTCTCTGCCATGCCTCCTCAGCCACCACCTGCATCAACAGACAAACCAAATCAGGGCGGGAGTAGACTGTAGGAGAAGTGGTGTTTTAATAAGAAATGTCCCCGTAATACCTTGTCCTTATCCTGTGTAAGAGTAAATGGTCATAATAAGAACAAGTCACAATGCATTTCCTGCCAGAAACTTCAGAACCACCCACCTCTCTATATCTCATAGGGTGAGAAAGACACCCACCTCATCTAGTCGCCCGTCAGAGTCGACCGTCTCTGTGTAAGGCTTATTCTGGATGCGGTTCAAGTCCTCATGGAGCCCGTCCAACAAGAAAGCCATGAACTCCTGGGCATCATGCTGGGCGTAACCTGTAAACTGACTGGCTTTACTGGCCACAATCGCCTGGGCGGGCACAAACAAATGACAAACAGGACAGAGAGGGAGAAATAAAGTACAGCTCTTATACTCTTTGCTACATTTGGCATAAACAAGCATCCTCTGAGGAAAGAGTGAATCTCTGGGTGCTGCTTAAATACCTTGAGTTTTGAGGGTTGGAAAGCGTGATGTGTTCCTTTCCAAAGAGCCCTGAGCAGCACAGCAAAGCCAATAGCCAGCCTGCCTCCAGTTCCCAGTGGATTACTGCAGTTGATTTCTGCCTCAAAGGCTCGATCTGCAGGGGCACAAGAAACAAAGGCATGAGATTATGGAACCAGACATTAACAACACAATACAGCACAGAACTCAAAGTTTAATTAGTTATTATCACTGCAACAGACACTTTTTTTTTTAAATCAACCTTTGGCTTCATATAACATTTCCAAGGACGCCTAGACTTTGTAGCAATTTTTGCAATGTTTGAAATGCTTTAACTAACAACAAAAATCTGGCTTTTGTGTCCACATTTGGAAGCAGAGGCCACCAATATAGACACAGTTAGTGATGGATATACATAGCATTTTCAGTTTATGAATGGACCCAAGCACTAATAAATGCACCTATGTATATTTCACAGCAGAATGAAAGGTTCCTGTCTTCTGCATTGCTAGGAAGCACTAAAACTAATTATGCATCTGCTAAATGTAAGAGCTTTGATCAGAACAGCAACAAACTTTACCATGGAAGTAATCCCTGAGTTCTCTAGTGTTGGACAGGGACTGGATGACACTGTTCATGAAGCAGGTATTGCCAAGGTTCACCAATCCTGTAAAGCCAGGAAGGCACACCTTCTTCTCCTCCTCTTCCTCATGGCGCTCATTACTGGCAGGAGGTGCATGTGTCATGGGCTGCACCATGCAGGTGGGCTTAGGCTGAGAAATGAAAGAGTTACACACCCGGTCCATCAGTTAGGCTTATTCAATTTACATTTTCACTTCTGTCACCTAGTTTTTGATGTACACTGCAATGTTTATATTTTTTAAAATAAGTTTGGCTTGACAGCTTTCCAAACATTGAATTTATAGTTAATAATTATTCTGTTCTCATACCTCTGTTCTAAGAATGATGATCAAAAAACAAACAGTGTACCAAGAACAGCATTTTCTTTTGCCTCATTATTTATTCACTAACCGTGGTAACAGTGGGCTCTGTCTTGGTGATGGCAACATGCTCAGAGACGGAGCGAGGAGCCACAGTATCCAGACCACCATCCTCCACTCTGGGTGAGGCCTTAGGGGCCTTGGGTTTCTCTTCCCCAACCCTGGGGGGCTCCTCCTTGGCCGGCAGGCTGTGCTGGCTGCTGCCTGGCTGGCTCTTCTCCATGCATGCAGGGCTGGAAGGCACGGCAACTTTGGCGCCCCCCACTGCACCTTAAACAGAGGAGAATGGAGCTTGTGGTTAGAAGATGAAGGTCAACGAGGGACTGCTTAATTCTGGACACCAACAATGAAATCATGATTTATAACTTAGAGCATAAAAAGCCGTTTCATTGGGGAGTACTTTTGACAAACTACATTCCTCTAACTTTGAATCACAAAATTAGAGCCTTTTACACTCATTCTTTTTTAAGTAACAGCAGTGCTGACAAATCACACTGTTTTTGCAATCTAAGCAATCAGTAAATTCACATATTTTGTTTTATATTTAAAATAAAATCTAGTGATGGCTTTATTGTTCTGATCTGTAATTTCCAGATTATATCCTACAACATTTTGTGGCCAAAATATTTGAGTTTGTAACAAACTATGTGGGAAAATGAAATGCTTAAAAAGAAAAGCTTTACAAACATTAGTTTCAGTTTTTCATTGGAAATTTTATTCTTGATATTTTAACTTAAATGTTTGCTTGTACATACTCTTTCTAAATGTTTTTGCATATTCAGCTGACCTGAACTAACTGCATACTGCCTCCATTTTCCTCATAATAAGGAGGACATAATATTTTCTTTAGACATGGCTTCTATGGAAATAAGTACAGGTAATACAGTTGTTTGTAAGTCATAAAATAAATTGCAATAAAATCTTTTTTAATCCCACGATGAACCACCTAATTGGCTCTTAAATGCACCAGTCCTTGGGTGTCATGCAGTCTGCAGGACACATAATGTGGTAGGGCAGACTGGCATCCATATCTACTTACTGGCTAAGTTACAAAGTTCAAATGCCTGTCATTGGGAGCTACTGTGAAGCCCACACACATTTGCCTCAGTGAACAGTTAACACACACACGCACAAAGAACTCGAACTATGTGAGTTGACAATGACGTCAAATCTGTTCTTTAAATTAAAGAGTATATACTAGACTGTATAACTTGGTGTATATTGTATAGAGTTACAGTAAACATCAAAAAGGCAAATCTACACAGTGTTAATACAGTGTCATCACTGTGTAGATGTAGACCTTGTGTGGCCGGCGCCTCCAGACCCCCCCAACGCTGGCTGTGCCTCTTCTTCAGGGTGATGTCCAGTCGGGACCGGGTGAAGGAATAGCTGCACTGCTCAGGCTGGATCAGGTTTCTGAGTCACAGAAGGGAGAAATGTAGACAGGTCAGATTAAAGGACAGCAGGGAGTGACACGAGGCTGCTGCTCACAACCAATCTATGATGAGTACTTTACCCAATGAAGTTTAAGGGTATTTTTTATTATTTTAGTTAATGAATGTTTTAAAGTGAGTTTTAAAATATTTCAATTATGGAACAGAGGGCGTGAACCTTGACTGTTCTTTTAAAGAACTTTTCATCCCCTCTCTTTGAAAATGATATTTGATCATGAAACACGACTAAAATGACCTGATGACCTTTTACACTATATATTAAACACAAGGAAAACACTGAGACATAGTAAACTCTGATCCTTGATTAAATCAGGTTCTCAAAGTGACATGTGCCGCCATATCTTTTTTATGTGTTTGACCTTTATGCACGGCTTTGATTATTCATGGCTCGTGAGACCCAAATAAGTGCTCCATAGCTTGTTGGTGATACTGAAGATGCTGGCAAGGTTTACTTGGACAAATTAAATCATCAGCCTAATCATTAAGTTAGATCACAAAAAAAATTAATTCAAATCACATGACTGGTTACCTGAGTTTGACTTGCCACTTGAAGACTGTGTTCGGTCCACAGTCTGAATGAAGCCGCAGAAAGTTAGCATCACTGAAAAAGGATCAAACAGAGAGGTCATTTACTGGGCCTTGCTTAAAGATATTAATAGCAGACCGACATGCCATTACCAATCTATATCTGCAGCATATTTGCATTAACTACCTTGTCTGGAAGATGAGGGTGAAGTCCTGTTCCCTGAAGAGGACCCGGGCCGTGTCCCTGCAGATCCCCTTCATGTAAACATTAACCACCATCAGGTCTGTGCCCTTCTCATACGAGTCATTCTTCACAAACTGCAGGTTAACCATTGGCTCCGGGGCTGCGGGCAGTCATTACATGTATTAACAACTTCATATTTTACTAGTGAATAAATCAGTGAAAGCAAACTGAAAGGCAACAAATCTGACAGACCATTAGCAGTATTTTATTACTGCTTACTACATCCAACTTCATATATTGTGTAACAGCACATAGATCTTGTGTAATCTAAAAGAATAAAGATTCCACAAAACTAAATCAAATGCAAAGTAGTCAGTTTACAATCAGACAATAACAATTTTTACCCAAACTCATGATAATAATCCAATCCCAAGGTCCTCTGAATTCCAAAACCTTTTGAACTAACCTTCCTGTTGCTTTATTTCCAGAGGAGGCTCCTCCTTTGACTGGTCCCGCTTCTCCTCTTCGTCACAGCTGCCCTGCCTTGGAGCAACACTTATTGACTGGCCTTGTTTGGCAGACTCTCCAACACAAACAGCTGTAAGTGAACCTGCCTCTCTTGATCCAAGCTGCTGGCAGATCAGAGTATCCTGCTCTGATTCCCGCTCAGCAGACTTTTTCTCTGGCTCAGAGTCAGTTCTATCTCCCAGCGTTTCTGGAGAAGTGGAGTCCACCTCATTGTTGAAGCCAGCAGGTCTGAGGTGGTCACTGGTCATGACAGAAGCTGCTGGTTGGCTATCAATGCTGTGCGTTGTTGCTCCGGACCTGTCTGAAGACTGGCTGCGCTTCTCTGCCACCTGTATCAGAAAGCAAAGACATTGGTCCCAAACACCTCCAGAGAAGAATTCTTACTCCCTAGGGCCTTAGAGACAGTGAACTTCTAAAAGCAATGTATTCTTCACCTTTGGCAGCGTTAGTCCCCTCTCCCTGTCTCCCTCTCATCAGTTATCAGTGAAAAAATCTTCAGCTTACTTCCAGGTCAAATGGAGGACATGTACAGTAACAGTCAATCTTTCAAAAGCACCTATAATGTTGTTTTTTTTATTCTGTGAAAACACCTCAAGTTGTTGTGGAAAGACTTAGAAACTTTATATCTGTGAAGATTCTCATTCATCCAGGTCATGATTATCTTGAAAAGTCAAAAAGCAAGTCAACTGGACTGTGTTAGAAACTTTACCACCACTAACAAGAAATAGGTGCTGAATTAGTCTGCAGAGGCATTTATAAGGTAGAGTCTTTGTTGTTTGTAAATGCGTTTGATAAAAAGGCAAGTCTCACCCAAGCTCTTGTATTACTTGAAAAGGCAGAGCCCACACAGGTCAGATGGTGTTATTGGCTGTATTCTCATAAATCATGGTGCTGAATGATTTGAGTAAATCATACCGTTGGAATTTGTTTCCTATTAATTTAACTCCAATCATGTAGTTCTACATAGTTTAAATTAAAAGATACATTAATATCTTTCCATTTATTTTAAATTCATTTAATGGTACATGGATTTGTAATTGAGTGAATGGTATCTACTTGTCGGTCACCATGATCCATGTTCGTTTAAGTATGAAAAGATACAAGGCTCAAGGTCTAAGCACTCTGTCTCACAAACTGCAACTGGATTGTGTTTGTGCTGATCATTCTTTCTGGTTTACTCTCTGATGTTCTCCAGCTGCTCTGTGGTTTATGAGGGTAATTTTTTAAGTAACCTGTAACTGCAGCACCGTAGCTGCTAGTTTGCTCTGTTAGCTGTAAGGCTAGCTGACTTAGAAGAGCACTCAGGGAGTCTTATGTTTTGTTTTGTTAACACCATTTTACACTGTCTGCAACTTCAAGACAGAAGTTTTCAAGAAGAAACACTACGACAAAAACAAAACACTGAGTTTTGTTTAAATTAGCATGTACATCACAACTAGCCACACTGTTACAGAAACCTGGGATTTGTATTTATGAATCTGTATTTGAATATCTGAAACAAAGCCAGCCAGCTGCAGCGTTGAAACAGGCAACTTCAAGGTTGCAACTTTTCTCACCTGAGTTCTGATGGTATGGCTGGCAGCAGCGACAGCAGCTCCAGGTTTCTGTTCCTGGACACTGTCTAGTCTCTCTGCTCTGTTGTCTCCATCTCTGTGTTGTGTTTGTGGGCTCCGACCAGCGGGCGGGTGTGTATGAGGAGCTTTACCATTGGCTACCGTAGACTTTACAGAGTGTGTTTCTCTGTCGGCTGATGATACTGCCTCCTTGGTGATCTTGGGAAGGCGAACAACGGTGCGCTTGGCACTGGGTTCCTGAGGCTGCTGCTCGCCTCTTGTGACTGTAACGGGCTTGCTGGTGGTGACTGAGCCATCTCCACCTTTCACCCCTACAGAGTCTGTGGTGGTCTTTTCACTGGATGCTTTGTTTTTTAGGCAACGCTTTACGCCACGCTCTGTTTTGCCACCGCTGCGTCTTGACTCGCTGTGTGCAGGTGAGGAGGGCGGGTGGGGCTGGAGTTGTGGCTGGGAGGAGGGCAGTTTGGGTTTCTCTGATGAATCCAAGGCACCAGATTTCTTCTCCAGCTCCTTATCATTTTTGGTCTCCGTGGGGGCTGCCTCCTTTTCTTTCTTGTTTGACTGCAGCACAGTATACAGAAGTAAGATCATTGTATTATTCACCAAAAGGCACACTGAGCATAACATCTTGTTATGGAGAAGAAGAAGACACATCTTATTGAAACAATAAAATGTGATACAAAAATATGAATTAGTGCAGATAAAATGAAGTTACTAATGTACTCACCTTAAGGGAAGGCCAGATGTGAAAGGGAATCTTCTTCTGCATGATGACGTGCAAGAAACCTCCCTTCTCCTTGTACTGGACTCTGCTACATGAGGCCTCAATTTCCTCCTGCAACTGGCAGCTCCACTGCCGTCCATCTTAAACAATGAAAATAAACACACAAATTTTGTGAGAGCAGAACTGGATGCATAAACTATTAAAACTGTAGCAAAAAATAGATTTTTATTCTCCACATAGATAAACGCACACAGTAGGTTTACTGTAAAATAAATGTGGTTATCATAAACACTCTCAAGACAGATTCCAGTAAAATAAAGTCTAATCCCAAATGCATTTTTGCCTATTCTTCTGTTGTGGTTTTATTTCTTGTTATACAACCTACTTCTTTTCATTTATGCTACACTGTAGTATTTTCTGTTTATATCACATGCTTTATGCCACTCACCTGGGAAGAGCACATGGCAGTGTGCGTCAGTGAAGGTTGTGCGGATATCCTCTATTCTCTGCACCCCCTCCCCACAGCGCAGTCTGACAGTCACTTCATTGACATTCTGCTTCCAGTCCACAAACACATCTGAAAAACACCAGATAGGGACTGTCACACAGATGTGGAACCAGACAAGGACAATGTACTTCAGTTTTTTTTTTACCACAGTTATTGAAACATATTCAAAATATGTGGAGCTGGCCTAAGCAAAACTGACATATGCCAAATGATGATGGATTTTTTTCATTTGGCTGT
Organism: Ctenochaetus hawaiiensis; assembly: GCA_029783645.1. Lineage (NCBI taxonomy): Eukaryota > Metazoa > Chordata > Actinopteri > Acanthuriformes > Acanthuridae > Ctenochaetus > Ctenochaetus hawaiiensis. The sequence continues at coordinate 2,710,265 of JAPZDY010000002.1, forward strand.
AAATCTCAGAAGGCTTTCTGCCACTCTGGCTGGTAAATGCTGTGTAAAATCTATGCTGTTAGTCTTTACTCTGTTTTAGTGTCTATTATGGACACACTTCTTCTGTCGTGTTCGGTCTGTCTCTGACTGCTATGTAAAGCAAACTGCTATACCCTGATCAACAACATTAACACACCAAGTACCACCCCACCCCTATGGCAACACTCTCTGATAGACAAGACTTGTAAATGTCCATAACCCTTTTAACACACAGATCAATTGTACTGAACTGAAAACAGGCCCAATCTTCCACTGACACGACATTGATCACAGATATTATGGAACACATTAAACAGGAAAAAACTCTACAAGCTCTCACTGACAAAATCCATCAGACTAAACAATCCTTTATGTAGAGGCTCGGCCATAAATATCATTTAAACTCTTTGTTATAGCTCGGTTATACCTCATGTGAGATGTCATTAATCAAATGTAAAGCAGCTCTGTGTTTTGGTAAAGATTTATATGTGTACTGTACATGTTAATGTTTTTATGTTTGTCTGTATATGCTATAAATATCTTTAACTAACATGAAATATTGAAATCACCACCTAACAAAATCATACAGGGAAAATCTAAGCTCATAGCTTGAAAAGAGCAGTCCAGAGCATTGAGACACATACAGTACAGTGAAGTCAGCAATCACAGATGGGACATCTAAAATTATCTGTGCCACATAAACTGTGTACCAAGTACACGACTGCATGAAAGCAAATGATCGGCTTACTTCATAAGAAATGCTACCAAGCCATGCCACATGCTTGTTTAAAGCATTACCATAAGCAGAAACTTTGACAAAAAATATCTCAACATGAAAAACAAAACAAACTTATACCATTTTTCATTTTGATCCCAAAGTCATAGCAGTGATTAAAAATAAAGTATCATCCCAGATATACCAAACACGAAATTCCCTGCCGGAGAGGGAGTCCTTGATGAATCGGGAGGCACACACTTGTTTTTCAGTGTTGTCCTCAACAAAATCAAGAGAGCCCTAACTTCTTCCCTCTACTGTCTACAACTTAATCGCTAGAGAAAGGTCACATGCAACACCCAATCCCTTCCAGCTGGTGACAGTATTCTCAGTAGTGCCACACCACAGTGCACTCTGAATGGGTGATACGTCACACTGAATTTCATTACACGAACATCAATGATATGAACATGTTGTTAGTACAAATGAAATATGTTGATATTGCCACCTATGCAGATTTATTTACCTCATGTCAAAAGGTCTATTAGAGGCACAGAAAAGGATAAAAAACTGTGATACTAACACAGTCAGCTTGCCATTTGCAACTCAAGCTAAAGATGAGAAATGGGTGGATAGTTATTGAACCTTTATATTATTATAAAGTCCAGCAGCACAGTAGTTTAACAACTGAGCAGCTCTGCTATAGGAAACTGATAGCCAAGATTTAATTAATCGCTAACTATGCTGTTTTCTGTATTTTCCTCTAGTATTTATCTCCAGTTTCTGTGGGGAGAGGACAGTCAGTCTAGAACTGTTGTGGCAGGAAAATGTGAATAGGCCACCTAGTAAGCAACAAAATGAAAAGATTGCCTAATTACAAGGAATGATGGATAATTTCACAGCCTAAGGTAGAAGGAGATGAGTTAAATACTCTCTTACATGCACATGCAGTTCAATTATTTGAGTGATTATGCAGAAAGTTGGAAGTTAATAACATGAGTGCTATTTCTATTTTCAGTGAATGAAAATGGTAGGTCAGCAATTTCTGAGAAAATGAACTTTGTGCAGTCATCCACTACCATGATCTCATGCATTAACCCGAGAAGTCCATGAAGACATGTAGGGGCCAAGAGGGGAGGGTTCCTTTTTCTTTTTTCATGTAGCTTCAGAGAATAAGAGCAAGAACTACCCTGGAGCATTTTATTAATATCAGTAACCCCTTAAAACTATCGTATCAGCTTTGATTTTTTTCAGATCTCATCAACAACACTATAAATATACCAAATCCTACTAAATGGGGTTAGGGGTTAAGCTTATGGTCACATCACAAATGGCTGAGAGAAGTATCAAATCTCAGGTATATAAATTTAAGTCATGAATTTCCTGTTACCTCATGACTGACATACACAGATAAACTTATATGCAATAACTTGATTTCATTAAACTTACTGGACTAGATGGTTTATTGTTCTAATATTTGCCAATGACATTGTTGCATATTGAGCCAAAAAAATGCTCTATTACTTACTGCGTTTATTGTGACAAATTTTTAAATTCACCATTATGTGCACTAACAGGTTTGCTGTTGGATGGTATCAGAGGAAACAGTGTAGAGCTGCAGTCCTCTGCTGCAAAACTATTGCTGCTGTTGCTTACAAAATGTTGTGTCACATCACAGTTGCACGACTCTGCAGAGTATTAACTCCACTTAACTCAAACAAACAACTGTCTGCTGTTTCTGCCCTTTGAGGATAAGCAACTGGAACAGTGACAAGACTTCAAACACTCGCCAAGTCATAGCAATCAAATAGCAGCAGAGTACAACCTTTTACCCTCAGGCAGAAAGAAATACTGGGCGGAGAACAGAAAAAGGGTCATTTAAATAGCCAAGATTTAGTTCAACCAGTTTTACAGTACAAAAGAACCATGTACTGCACAATGTATTCTTTTTTTATGTTCATGGCTAGCAAGGTCTAAAATTAACACCAGGCAAGTGACAAGGAAGGTAGATTCATAAGATCTCAGAATGTTCTCTGTCACACTAGCAGGTTTGCACCAAAGTAAAAATTTCAGAAAAACAACACTCAGAGTGCCTACTGACTGTTGACCAATACCCGAATTTAATGGAATATATAACAATAATTTGGAGAAGGAAATAGCTGAGAGACAATTAATTGTACGCTAATTACTGCACAAAATGTTCCAAAAAGGTTTTCATCAAAGCTTAACTTTGGTGCACAGTCTGATTTTTATACAAATCCATTTAACCAAGTTGGGGGGAAAAAACATCAATATAAGCTGTTTTTTTATTAGGGCACATTAGTGATGTCACTGGAATTGATACTTTGGTACTAAATCAATGCCAGAATTCTGAAAATATGAAAGTACTTGTTCTCTGCAGCATCATAGATACCGGGTATGCAATTCTTCCAGCCTTGAGGGGGAAAGCATTTACACCTACAAGTGTTCTAGTCT
>JAPZDY010000002.1:2714687-2732872 GCA_029783645.1 Ctenochaetus hawaiiensis
CATTTACACCTACAAGTGTTCTAGTCTGCTTTTTAATGGTAAGAGAAGAACACCTACCAGTACAGAACAACAACAACAACATATAGGATGACAAAAATTGCAGCTGCCAGCTTCAGCTCCTCCGAAACAAAACAAAAAAACCTGTAAGGACTCTGAATGGATAGCTTGTACCAGCAGACTACATCCTTGCATTTCAGTTTGTGTCATCTAACATCAAATGCAACACAATTTAAAATAAATATTACATAATAATGGTCTATTACAATGCCAGTAAATTTCAATTTCCTGCTTTCACTCTAAGTATACAGTAGTGTGTTTGCATGTGTCTTGAACTTGCAGTGTGTTTAATTATTTTTTTACTTTAGTATTGAATTGGGCATTGAGAATGTTGAAATTTCCCTGCTATAGGTACTGACTGCAGACACAAAACATTAGGTACATGACTTACTTTCTATACACAAGCGTAACGTTGCACTATAACAAGCAACCATCCTTTATTTGCATTAAATTCCAGATTTTTTACCTCAAATTTAGCTCATGCTTGATGAAAAATTAGGCTTTATGAAATGTATTTATCTAGGTATGCAACTTATGTTTAACAATATTTGACCGAATGGAAGATGTGCTAGTTTCACTCAACATATTTAGAGTTCATGTCTGTGTTGTTTAAAGTTAGTAACAAAAACATGCTGGATTGCTTAACACTTGAAGTGCTGCACTTGTAAGAAATTGTGTTGTGGGCTCTTGTGAGATCATATGAATCAACTAAATTACAGTTTTGAGTATTGTTGTCATGAACAGTACTACTAGGGAATCAACAAATTTAATTTACAGCCACAATGTAAATTTCAATGGACAGCCAAGACGACAAACAGTTCCTTTTTAAACTCAACTGAAAAAAGATTTGAGTCATGGAATTTCTTGCTCTTTTGCAAAAAAACTTAAAGCAAGAATTATCCCTTCAAGTTGATGTTAGAACCAAGAAATTCTGACTTATTCTTACTGTCAAATGTTTGTGCGTGGGTATGAAAAAGAGGGAAAAAAATCTACCACTAAACGGCAGCCTTCCTCCTCCTACGAGAAAATGCACATTCAATGATGAGCACTGAAAAGCATGAATCCATGTAAAGGATGCTTTAATCCATATCCAAACAGTGTAAGATAAAGATAAGAAAAAAATAGTGGGACACACACAGCCCACATTGAATGCCACAGTACAGTATGTTCAAAGTGGTCAGCTTATACAAAACAAAGCTTTTAGGCAGCAGCATAAATTGCAACAAGAGGATGAAATTAACAGAAGAATGACAACATTCAAAGTAAGAAGCTACATGCTGTTCACCTAAAACTTACAGTGTGTATTCTTTGTGTTTATCAAACATGTTAAATCTAAGCCTTTCCTATGGACATTTGAAATGCTCATCTAAGAATTTTTTTTTAGTAGCGTGCCACATTGATTTGGTCCACAGAACAGCACTTTGTATTTTCTAGCTGCATTTGCAATGACAGATAATCGTTGCATATGAATCAGAATGTGCTGTCCATTAATCTGTAGTTAAAGACAATTTTTCAACACTATCAACTATGTGTGCAGCTGAACTGTATTATCATACAGTTTGCTTGTTTTAGAGGGGTGAACTAAGTTCACTTGTCAGAGTTTGCTCCACACTTTATTTTTACTTTTTAGCACTGTAGTAGCCTCTGCATGTCTCTCTTATCTGTAAACTGGCTTCTGTCTGATCTCATAGCGCTGTTTCAAATGCTATAATGCGGCCCACATTCAGCAAAGAACATGCCACAAACATCTTATGGCAGCACTTAACAATATAATGTGATGCAATGTGGTATAATGTTATTACATGCTACTACTGGTAAAAACAAAGAGGGGAAATGGGCCATTTTTGGTCATGATAATAGTTGCGTAAACTTTTATTCTTTTAATTAGACAACTATTAGAAAACTGGAAAACAATGACCTTTTCCTATTAAAAATATACACATGTAAATTTACTTCAAAACAAAATTACACAATTCACTGCTCTCTAAATTGCAGACTTCAACAGAAAAAGGCAGGTGTGTTGTGCTCTGTATTGTGCAACCTCCCAAATGTGTTTTGCCTGATAAGAGCTTTAACTTGATATATAATCTGCAAATAAAATAAAAAATACATGTTTTATTAGCCATGCAACACCTTTTAAATGGCTTACCTTTCTTGACCTCCGCAATAACTCCATCCACTGCTGCAGCTGCCCTCTTGGCCTCTCTGCTCTCCTGGTTGGCCCTGTCCTTCTGCTTCTTCTTACTGGTGTTGGTGGACAGGTCTGAACTGTTGTCCCTACCACTTCCTCCTCTCTGCTGAGCCCCACCACGAGAGCCCATTGTCTCACTACCAGCCAAACTGCTGCCACCGCTGCTGGCCATCTTCGGGCACTTGGCACTAACAGGCCGCCCGTCGCTGGAATCACTACCACTGCTGGGGTCTGGATCTGAGGTGTGCCTCTTCCTGCCTGGCCCGGCTATCTTGGCGATGATACTGGTCTGAACTCTCCCAGAACAGAATCAGGAAGGCTGATAAGGAATGGGAACCTAAGGTAGAGAGCACACAAACATTTAACAATCAAGAAGATAAGCTGATAATAGTCTCTATGTCTGGCAGCGATATGTGCTGTGTGAAAGGTCTAACAGACTGTTAAGTTTAACAGTTAAGGTAATAATGATGATTCACCTTTGCTTTTAGTATGGTACACACAAACACAACAGTGGCTCAATGATTTAAACTAATTATGAGCAAGTTTTAAACGACTACAACAAAGATTAATGAGACATTGATATTGATCTACTGTATATCTTACAAAGAATGTATGTAGCTGCACAAAACCTTAACCGAATTTGTCCGACGTTGAGCCTTGCCTGGTTTCCTTAGCATAGCAACAGCAAGTTAGCATGATCAGTAAAATGACAAACAAAGGACAACAGCTAAAAAGGCCATTTTCTTCGGCGTTCTGTACAGCACACTTACAAAAACACGAGTGTTGGTTATACAGCTAACAGCGAACCACCACAATGTAGCCTGCCGGCCTCCCAGGTGTAGTTAGCTTGGTAACAGGTAAGTTAGCCGGCCGACTGCAGAGGTTCGTTTAATTTAGGACACATGTGTTTTGAGTTGTCATGTGCTCGACCATAGGAGGCACGCACATTTGCCTGTCCGTTGCGTTTAACTAACGTTTTATTGCCAATATTGATTCATGTGAGCACATTTTTTGAATTAGCAGGTAACCTTTAGTAATTAGACATATGTTATATTGAAACGCCTATTATGCGACAATAACTTTATAACACAGCACATTGGTGGATAACGATTAAGTAAACTAACGTTTCTGTAACTACATTTACGTTAGCTGACCTGGCTGTATTTGCTAAAGACTGCCAACTTTGCATTAAACATCAGTAACTATAGCGCCTAGTCAATCGGTATTTATATGTGTCATCTACTCAAAACAATCACTGCATCTGACCTCATTCCGTTCTCCGGCACAGCGCAGGACAGGTCGAACAATCAAACGCCCCTACAGTCTTCGATGGGCTAATGTCATTAGCCACTTCAAGCTAACGCTAGCTAAAATGAAGGGGTTGTAATAGCTTACTAACTTACCTATTTTACACAACCAACACCAAATGACATCTCGTGAAACCTCAAGTTCGTCTGTGATTAAAATGTCAGAATTATAATGACATTAAAACTGGAGACTTACAGGGCTTCAATTTGGCGAGAATTGAAATCCGTTCCTAAAACACAATGGCCGGCGACTCCAGCTGCTTCTTCCGGCTGTTAAGCTTCTTCACGGCCGCGGGCCGCTGCACGCCTGCCCGCATTCGAAACCCCGTAGTCCACGGTGTCTCTGGAATCTTCTTTCATTTATCCGGGACCCATTTTTGGCGACTTTAACCTTAAGATTTTAAGAAAAGCAAACAAAACAGAAGAACTGAAGAACTGCTAGAACGGGTACAATTTTTATGGGAGGATAACGCCTTATGGGCTTTGGAGCTTGCTTTCTGTTTGTGCCGAAAAGATTGAAGCCTCGGATTCAGACTAAGCACACACAGCGACACCTGGTGGCTCATTGGGATTATAGCAGCCCTTCAAAGTCTGGAGGACTTGGTGTCCTACTGCATGTGTGCTATGAATGTTTAAAAAGCCTGCGTGCGACTACATCTGTCTACCTGAAGTGGTTTTAATAAATAAAGATGTTATTGTACAACACGTCACAGTAAAATTAGATAAAAAAAAGATACGGAATATTTTTGCTAACACAAAAAATAACGAAGGCATACCATTTTTGTGTACTTCGCGTGCCACTTTGGGCTCATGGTTTTAACCTTAAGGTTGATTTTATGACACTTTCTATGAGACGTAATTTCAATAGGCTAATTACGCTATGACTGTGTTAAATAATTTCTTTTTTTTATCTTAACTTGTTTTTGTATTTATGAATATCTCTTACTGGTGTACAACGCAGTAGTTCTTGCCTCTCATTTTCTTTCGCATCCCACTAATTTACTAACACAGTTTAGCTGAAAAACCATAAAAACTTAATTGAATGGTGCGATTTCCTAAGCGCAAGCGAGGTATAAACTTTGGACGTCATCGGTCACGTGGTCTACTGGATTCGGAACAAACCATTGGAACAAACGCCGGCATAGGGCGTACAATCTCTTCCGGAGTGAAACAAGCTTTCAGGTATCGTCCGTCTTTGTGCTCCGAAACGGCTCTTCGTTGAATATCACCTCTTATTTTTATGATTTAGCCAAATTTCGCAATACTTGTACCCATGGCTGCTATGTGTCTACACAGCTATTACCCTACTGCAAGTGTTTTGGTTTTTTTTTGTTATTAGCTACTTTTTCAATTAGTGTAATTTATTGTCATTAATAGTTGAATATAATAATACTATAACGCATCATTATTGTTGTTGTTGTTATTGTTATTATCATATACCATGAATCTACTTTATGCTTGTTCCAAAACATCATTAATAAACGTATTACATTTTTACACATGTTGAACTTTTTATATAGATTATATAACAACTTTTTTGTGTGATTGCAGACTGTGTTCTGAGAAGAAAAAAGTGCTTACCAGGTGCTCAAACAACTTAAAGATGATGAACTATTTCTTAGTATCTACCTTTTTCATTTAAGGTTGTCATTCATAATATCATCACTGTCCTGTGACCTTGCAAATTGGTTATTGGAGAATATTCATTAAATAATTTGATTGGTACTTATACGCAATATCTTTTTAACAATATATAACCTTATAGATTGAATTATAAACTTTTCTAAGTATTTTCTTACTTTTAGACTAGTTAATATAAACCAGTATACAAAATTCATTACCAAATTCTTTAAAAACAGCAATTAACCTGGATCTTGTTGAAGGAGTCACCTGTCAAAGTCAAATTTGTACATCTGAAATATCTTAATAGGTATTTTTCTAACATAAGTTATCTCTGGAGTTCTGGCCAAAATGAGCTTGGGGAAATGTCTACATCAGCTAAAGACCATCCCAGTCAGCCCATCCCTTCACAAATAGCATCCTGGGCCCTGTGACATCCTTTTAGTGTTCACCAAAACACGTTGAGAGTGATGATGCAGACTTATGACAAAAGAGCTCCCTGGGAAAAAATCAAGGCAATGATTTCTGATTTGTTGATTATTTAACATGAAAAAGTATTGTATAGGTAAAAACTTCCCAGCCAAAGCAACTATTTATAGTACAATGGCTATATAATGTAGCTCCTTAATTTTTGATTTCTCTTTGGACTTCCCATTCTCTGCCATAAGGCTATTGTTAGCCCTGCCCTTAGATGCAGACTTTAAAGGTGCATCGTGAACTTATGGAGGTCCTCAATAGCACCCTTGCAGAACACAAAAAATAGCAGTAGGAAGACAAACAGCCCTCAGGTGCTGGTGACAGGCCACAATGCAGAAAAGCTAGAAAATGGTGTAGTATCAAGCATGGACACTTTTCATATGATCAGAATGTCTTATCTAATTTTTAACCAACTCCTGTAAAGATTCGGACAAAAGCTCCTTCCAAATGTTATGTTATCAAACTTTTATTCACAAAACTGTACACAGTAAAACTGTTACTTGAGAAAAATATGTGTACAAAGTTAGTTTTTTGGTTTGTTATGTTTCCCAAAGCACACATAACCATGCAAATAGTACATGAGCAAATGTAAAAGTCACCAGCACATTTTTAGGCACATTGAACAGTGCATACTGTGGAACACAATGTCACTTCAGTGTGGCAACATCACTTAAAATCTTACATATTCTATTACAGTACATTTGATAAAGAAACATTCACAATCTGTATCATAGGTCTGGCATTCATAACAATAAATCCAGGTGATGACTAAAAGGATACAAAACATTTTGGTAGTTACACTTATTTGGGTTTTTTAGCTTAGAGGTAGCTGAGAAGATCAAAGCCACGCTCAAGTACTCTTATCAGTCAGCTTTGCATAATGACTGAAAACAAGGGAAAACCAGCCTGGCTGTCTAGATATAAAAAAGCCTGCTTGTGAGCACCTCTAAAGTTTACAAATCAACATGTTTATCTTGTTTGTTTCATCCATACAAAAACATAATGTTAATCAGTGACAGGGACTTATGTGCTGAACTGTTTCTTCGGCATGATCAGTGGTATGCTAGAGGCCCCACTTGTTTTCTGGAAACTTCACAGTGACAACAATTCTAGAAGAAGTCAAAGAAATAATGTGCTTGAGAGGAGCTGGTAGGAGGATTTCTTGTCTCTAGTAAGTTGTTTCCCCTTGATTCCAGTCTTAATGCTGAGCAAAGCTGAGCAAGTTTCTGGCTGTATTGTTTATCTGATGATGAAGTATCACCTTCTCATTTACCGGTCTCTTTGTAAGACAGCAAATAAGTCTGTTTCTTTTAAAGTTTGTCCCGAGGATAGTACCAGAGGGAATACCTTTTTTTTTTTACCTAAATCAGCAGATTTATTCTTTTCATGGAAAACAATTCACATGTCCTTAAACCTTCAGCAGCAGAGCTGTGCTGCTTGCATTCAGTTGTCAGCTTACACACTCCCAACTTTATTCTTGTGTGCCATTAGTGTACAGCCATCCTCTTACTCCAGGCAGAGGTGGTTTTGGGGCCAGTAAATATATATATATATATGTGTGTGTGTGTGTGTGTGTGTGTGTGTGTATTAGCAGTGTCTAACAGTGCATTTAATGGTCACATAAAACTTGTCATATTATTTTTTTCCTTGTTATCTGTATAAGGCAAACATAATACAAAAACTGTATTCCTAGCATCCCAGTTCGTACATTTTGCATCCGACAATGCCTAAGTTGAAAATCCATATGATCATCCTTGAAACACAAGGACAAATGTAAAGTAATGATATCCTTATCTCTGTATTTTGGCATGTTTGAGAAGAAGCCAAGACATATTAAAGCCTTATCATTTTGACTTAAAACACTGTTATATTCGAGGAGATTTTCATTTAGTGTTTTATGTCTTAATGCACCCAAATGTTGTTTCATAGAAAAAGAAGAAACTGTCCACTGCAGTTTTAAATGAAGTCCTGCTGCTTGTTATGAGCACAGCTCAGATTATATCTCCAGTAGTAACACAGAAGTCATAGAAAACTAGAAAGAAAATATTGGCCTGCTGATTACACAACAGTCACTGTAAGTCTGTAAAAAAACATATAAACTAGAGGGTATATATTGTTTGCAATGCATTACTTTCACCCACATCTGTCTTTTTGACTTTTTGCATTATTATTGTATATTTAACTTTCATCTTTCATGGTCAAAACACATTTAAACATAAGTACTTCCAATTTATAAAGTTAAAAAATTACATAAATGATTTAAAATGAAATAAAATGTGATTTCAGACAAACTTTACATGTTCAGTCATAGGTAAACATACCTTAATATGATAGCAACCATAGATTTAAATACTTACACAAATTTAAGAGAAAAATTCACTTGCAGGGTGATAAAATACCCACTCTAACTCTCATTTTTATATTTTCTTCAAAGTCTGTAGTACAGCTACTGTATCCTGTAAATGCAGATTAACAAGACCTGTTTTCTTATTACAAGGGCTGGTGAGTTACTGGCATGTGTTGTAGATCTGGATCTGTTTGTTGATGTCATTGAGGATGCCCTTCATCCTTTCCTCCAAGCCATCCAGCAGACGGGCTTTCCCCTCCAACTTCCTCTGGTTCTCCTCATAGTTTTTCTCCAGCTCTGTGAAAGCAGAGATTTCAACAATCGTTACCCAGCAGGACATGAACAGCATTTGGTGCCACTACAAGTCATTCATGAGTCACTCTACTTGATCTAGGTGCAGATTTGGATATATCTGATAACCAAATTGTTTTCAACAGGTTCAAGGGACACAGTGGCCTGTCTGTTACTGTTTTAAGTGGACTGATATCTCTCTGAAAGAGAGTTCTTGATTATTTTTCAAAACACCATACAACACCTTTAAATCTTCTGTGTATATAGTATTATCCTCCTGTGGGCTTGACTAGAGAAGGAGAAGATCAACAGCATGCTCTATGCTCACGGCCACCATAAGCTATTCTGCTTAGTTTGGTATGAAAACCTGAAATGGATATTCTGGCAGAAGGTAACATAATATAAAGCAGTTCTAAAGCTTATTAAGTCACACTGATACATTCAGCAGTGTAAAATGACACCGTGAGAAGAAATGATTTCATGATTAGGCACAGTTAACTTCCTGGAGTTTTAATGGAATTTATAAAAGAGGGAAGGGTCATTTCATCACTGTGTGGCATGTGACTGAAGATGGGTGCCACACTTGAATCTAATTTGTATTTGAATAACTTATTCCAATGTTAATAAATCTGTAACAGATTTTTTTTTGTACTCTATATGTTGCAACTATCGTGTCTTTTACATTATAAATCCATACATTTCTTCATTAAAACAAATACAAATAACCTGTTGTTTTCTTCATGTACATACACACAGGTCACATAAACACACACACACACACATCCTAATAAGCACCTGCTAGTCTCTGGAGCTTGTTCTGGGCATCTCTCAGTAGTTCCTTTGCTTCATCTCTGAGGCTCTCTGCCCTCTTCTTGGCATCCTTCACAGCCTTGGCCTTTGTGTCGACCCGCTGCTTCACCTCATGGTATTTATCCGTCAGCTGGCCGTCAAGAATCTGAGTATGGAGACAGGAGAGAGGTTTGTCTTTCCAACAACTTTTCTATAACACTTGTGTCTGCACATAGCGGGTGCTCACTCACACAGACACACACCTGCTTGGCTTCATTTGCTTTGTCTCGTGCCATGGTGGCTGTCTCTTCGGCTCGGGCTGCTGCCATGCTGTTATTGGCACGTTTGGTCTTCAGAGCGTTGATCTCCAGTCCCAGTGTACCGAGGCGGACCATTGCATCATCCAGGTTCTTTTCACTGTTGAAAGTCTCTGACTCAATCTGAGGAGAGCATGGCCAAGCAAAGACAATTCTCATCCCTCTGAAAAAACACCCTTGCAATATTGGTTTTTGGGTCAAGCATTATGTGTTCATTTTGTGCAGTTAATATGTGATTTCTCATAAAGTTTCGTACTGGACATTCATGTTATAACCCAGATGAATTAGAAAGTATGTTATTGTTACAATATAACATCGTTTAATAATTATAAAAGCGTTTTGGATTGAGCTAAAAACCTGCACTGAGCCATGTAAGTTTTTCAATAAATGTCAAGTTATAGCAGTGTTTGTATTTTAAATAGATGTATTGACAGATTTTTTTAGTTACTTGGATGCAAAAGAGAAAAGCTGAAACACAGCACTGACATATTACCTTTAAATTTTAAATGGCAAATTTGTTTGCATCACATCTGAACACATCTGCAGATAAGGAGCGACATCAAGTGAGTTCTACCTACTTCAAGAATGTAAATAAACTCAACTTGACTCACTTTTAAGCTCTATTTAAACCTCCACCAAATCCTGAAGGAAAGTCTGGCTCCTTCGCTGCTCAATGGCTTACTATGTTCAACAGAAAGTCTCTGACTGTGTCTTGCTGTAGTTTGGCACAAGGCAGATAGATTACAATGGCTTTATAAGCACTTTTTTTTTTTTTTAATTAACCAAAAAAGGCTGCTTGCTGTCGTTGAAATCATTGCTAATGAGAGCAGAGAGAGTGAGGTTAAGTTAAAACTGAAACAGTGAGTTGAATCAGTAGTTCTAAGTTAAACTGACGCATTGGGTGATCGTTTTCTTTGGGTTTGTTAATGCAAAGAGCACTGTTGGCATTACTTAATAAAGTGAAGGAATAACCAAATAAAGCATTTTGGGGGGCCGATTGACAAAATGTCTTGCAATCATGATCAAACCTCAACACTCATCCAGAAATCAAGGCACCTGGCCAATCTCTGATAAACTGTCATTGATAAACAGCTCTTAAAACCTGTACAAATACAACTATTTGTAAATGTTATTCCTCAGTTAATCACCATTTTTAGCTCAAAGCTTAATGTTCTTCTTCATTTGGTTACCTGCGCCAGTCGAGCCTCGGTGTCCCCTATGTCAGCTTTGGCTTTAGCTATGGCCTTCTCTGCTGATGTCTGGGCAGTCTTAGCATCCACCAGGGCTTGTTTCACTGTCTCCGCTGTGGTCTTCACCCCTTCAGCTCGATGCCTTAACAACAACATAATGTTACTGACCCTGAATGCTTTTAGAGAGGATGAGAAAATGTACAATACTGTTTAGTAGTACATTTAATTTTATACTGATATAGTAAGAATTCTGATTACCCTACCTTGCCCTCTTGGCATCCAGTAGAAGTTGCTCTGCTCTGCGGACGTCATCATGTGTCTGCTCCAGGATGGCGTCCACATTCGAAAGGCTGCGAACTCGTTCCTTAATTTCTTCAGCAAGATGTCTGATCTGGAGGGGCGAGGCAGGGATGGAGAGCTCCAACACACGGTTTGCCACGGCCTCTATGCTGTCCGGGTCTGCACCCTCCTCTGAGAGGAAGACATGAGAAGAGGCAGGGTTGACAAAGGAGGGCTGACATATATGACACGTTGCACATAGTCTTGGTTAACCTGCATGCATATGTAAAATATGACACAGTGTAATAACCCAGTAGACTGTCAGACTCACGAGTGAGGAAGTCTTTGATCTGTTTGATGAGGTCTCTCAGATCATTGTTAGAGCGCTCCACTTTGTTCTTGGTGGCGGTGGCTTTGTCCAGAGCAGCCTGGGCTTTCCCCTTGGCCTCCTCTGCTTTGCTCTTGGCCTCTGCCACCTGAATTAAAGCGAGAAATGCTTATAGAGGACATAAAAGGCTAATAGATAAAAATTATTCACCATAGCTGCATAGCTCTTCACCTTCAGTTATATAACAGTGTTTCTGAAGTATTGTTAATGAGATAGTTTTTTAATTAAGGTACGAGGGGAACAAAGTAACACTTAAAATAAAGATTCAGACACATTTTCCTGACTACATTTTATTTCGAGAGCGGACAAAAAACTGACAAACTCCTCTACAAAGTGTTTCTTCCTGTACAGCTAGACTGGTACAAACCTTTAGAAACATGTTAACATAAAAACCAAAACACCACTAATTCTAGCCTAACAGATGTGATGCAGTTTTTGAAACAGCAGAAGTGTCTTAACTGTAGTTCTGAAAAGCCTCCGTACCTTGGTAAACAGTCCCTCCACCTCTCCCATAGCTTTGTTCAGCTCCTTCTCTGCGTGTTTGGCTCTCTCCAGGGCATTGTCAGCGACTGCTACAGCACTGTTACAGTTCAGGCCTCCACAGCGACGGTTACCATCATCGTCACGGCAACCTGCACCCCCACAAGGGCTTTCCTCACAAGGAGCATCACCTGGGGCACCACAGACCTGTTCGGACAGGGTAACGTGTTTGTATTAGTATGGAAACATGATGTGTATGTGTTTGTGTAGGACTGAAACATATCACTCCCCCACTCCTCTGTAGTGCCAAAATGAATTAACAACACATTTGGTCAATATTTAGTTTAGACCAGGGAGTCATTGTTTTGTAGTCCATTTAATGAATTTACCATGTTTTTGCAGGTTTACAGCAGCTACAGATGACAGCTATTTTTCAGTATTTTCTAAGAGGAAGTAACTTATTACTTATTGATTCCTGTCAGGATGTAAAGACCATTTCAACCAATAGAACAACTAGTGTGTACTGGATCAAATTACCAACCTCAGCTCTAATGGCTATGAAACAAGGACCACAGAAAATGTTTAGGTTTTCCAAAACAAACAACCAGACAAGAAATTAGGTGTAAAAATGTTGATTTTGAGTTTTCCATTAAATTCTAAAAAAGGGATTACAACATTTTTATCTGTGATGCTGGACTGAAAAAATTATGAGCAATTTTCATTGCTTTTATATTTACTTCTCTCAGTCTTTGTGTGACTGCACAAATGAATGCTATCAAACTTTATCAGTGCTGCCAACTCCTTCAAATAATAAAGCATGTGATCAAACCTTCTCATTGATCTTCTTTATGTTGAGGCCCTGTGCTTTGGTGTTGAGTTCTCCAAGAGCACGCTTGTTAGCAGCATTTTTACGATTGAAGTCGTCCTTCTTGGCGTTGATAAGGCGCTCGGTACGGCGGCGAGTGTCTGCAGATTGGCTGACCGTGCTGGGCCTGGTGGTTGTTGATTCGTTGGCTCGCCGCTCTGCATCAAGAGACTTGTTGTAGGATGTGCGGATGCTGTCGTATGCACCTGGAGGAGAGATGAGGAAGAAAAGTACATTTTCACTTCCACAATTTAAATTAATTGTAGTGATGCTGGAGTAGATTAGAGGATTAACAGGGACTATAGAAGGGGATTACAAGGGACTACAGAAGTGGATTAGGAATCAAGAAGCTGCTATTGGTGGAAACTTGAGCAGGAAAAAGGAAAGAAATCCAGACTGTGGATCTGGAGTGTGAAAAGCTGACAGCATCACCTAGGTTTAGTAAAGAGTGTGAATGGTTGAATAGAGAGGATTATCCTCTAGCTTCATCTCACCTAGGAAGTTGGAATTTTTTAAGACATCCAGCTGGTGGTGTAGTTGCTCTGACGTGAGGTTTAGTTCTTTAGCTTCTCTCTCCAAAGCACTCAGCTCCTTGCTTGCCTCAGAGTTGCTGTCCTGGACGAAGGTGAGGTCTCCCTCCAGGCGGTTCAGCGTATCAGTGGCCTCACCGATCTGTGCTCTGCCAGGCAAGACAAGCAATTGTTGAGGGATTTAAATCATGATTCTGATTTGATTTTAAATGTAATTCTCAGCCAAACTGAAAAAACTGCTAGGAGGATGAAAAAATTTTTGTGACTCCAAAGCAAATACATTTTTTCATAAAATATCTTCAGTAAGTGTCATTATTGGAAACTAACAACTTATGAGACAGAAAAAATAACTTTAGATGGATATTTTCACATTGGAATCTCTTTGAAAGTCTAACATCACAACCATACCTAAGATCTTCAATAAGCTCCATTAGGGTAGCGACGGCTGCAGCAGTGGCATTGCGTGCGTTGACAATGCCCTGAGCTTGAGCCAGTTTTTCCTCCAGGTCTCTGAAGGCCTTCTCATAGGCCCCAGTAAGTCCGGTTGTCTGAATCTCATGGGCGCGCTCTGCCAGAGTCTTGGTACGCACTGCCAGGTCCTGGTGACAAGGCACAGAAATTAAAAAGAAAAGAATATGCTTCACTTTTATCTAGGGATGGGTCAAGATTTTCAAATTCGACTATAGTCATGTCTTAAAAAAATATGTTTTCCCTTTTTTGGCAGTGCAAGGTAATAACATGATAGTACGCAAATACTACAATACTATCTTGCTTGATACTGCACCTGCACAATGCGATCCCAGTCCCCGAAACACTGGTGACAGGGCTGACAGTTGGGGAACTGGCCAGAAAAGCCTCTGGCACACTGATCACAACGAACACCTGACACCCCCTGCTGGCAAACACAGTGGCCCGTCACCCGGTTGCACTGAGAGGTCTCAATGCCTCGCCAGTCACAGTCACAAGCTGGAGGGGGAGAGAGGGAGAGAGAGAGCAGTGAACACAAAGTAACAAGTAATCTTTTAATTGCTCATGTGTCCATATGGAATGCACTACAGTGTGTTACCTATCAATTAGGGCCTGCAGTGAAGGTTTTACCAATCCAATCTTAACTTGTTTCTAGAGCTTAACTTAGCCTTTGGTACCAAGGTCCTCACCTTGCTCATAAGTAAACAGGAATCATAATCATAAAAATCACTGATAATCAGTGGAATGAACTGGCTGCAAATACATACACATACGAAATACTTTCCCTTTTGGATAAAAAAGATCAGTGGCTTGATGTTGTTCCACTAGCGTTGTTGGATTAACATTTAATGCACACATGGCCTACAGGTGTTCTTTTATAGGTGTCTCTGATGCAAAAGTAGCACAATAAATTATTTTAACTACCCACCAAATATTTTAAAAAAGTGATGCATTAACATTTACTCAGTCCATTTTGACAGACCTAAGTTTTTTTTTTCAGGTGTGCTTTATATGCTCCTGTAACAGCAGCTGAACTATTTTAACAAACAAGCTATTACTAACATTTACAATGTTAATGTTACCTAAAATGCTTTAGTCTACTTTAACATCAGTAGAACAGGCTGTTTTTGCATCTTAAGGTACTGTCTTTGTTGGAGCAGCTATAAAGCCTATAATCACTTTTGCATAACTCATTTTTTTTATTTTATCCATTTTCCTAACAACTACATCACTTCCCAAGAGCATGTAATACGTCTGAGTGCTTCAAACCTCTGCACTGTGTCCTGGGGTCTCCCCAATAGTTTTCCTGACAGTCTGTGCAGGTCTTCCCTCCAAAGCCATCACGACACTGACACTGCCCAGTGAACTGCAACCCAGAGAGTGAATAATAAGAATGATAACAAATCTATTTCTTTTGTTTTTGTTAATGAATGTAATTATATTTACATATAAATTGCCTCACGAGATGCGCTCATTTTAATATGTTCCTCACCTCATTGCATGCAGAGGTGACTGAGTTGTTGGGATCACAGCCACAGGGTTCACAGCCCCTCCCGCTGGCCAGGTTCCAGTGGTTTGGGGCGCAGTGGTCACACGTCAGGCCTATGACATTTGGTAGACACTGGCACTGCCCTGTGGTACGCTGGCACACACAGTCCTCACGCTCCATACACTGGCTGCGGTCAGTACCCAGGAAGTTACATATGCACTCTGAAGGGCAAACAGACAAAAAACAGTCCATAGTTATAACAATCCTTTATTGAAAGATCATCAACTTGCAGGGAAATGCTTTTTCTTATTTATTGTAGACCTTTCCATCAAACACATCACTCACTCCTGCAGTTGCGTCGTGAAGCATCCCCAAAATAGCCGCTCCTGCAGATGCCACAGTTGGGGCCCTCAGTGTTGTAGAGGCATTTCTTGCACTCTCCGGTTTGTCTGTCACAGGCGCCTATGTCCGACATATCTATGTTATTGTTGCACTGGCAGGGTTGGCAGCGCCCTCCAGGCTGAGAGGGGTTGCCATAATAACCTGGGGCACATTCCTCACATCGAGCACCTGCATTTGGAACAAAAAGCAAAAAGGAAATAGAATAAGAGTTACAGTAGGAGGAGATATGATAATTGCACTATTGCGACATTTATTCATGCTACAATATATTTGCAGTAAAAATGAGTGAAGTGCTCTACAAGATTTTTCCAAGCTGTTCACAGGGTGTATGAAATCACAGGAATTGGTGACATTACAGCAGAATCAAAAGTTTGTTTGTTTTTTTTAACAAAATAATGAGGAGTTTCCTCATAAGACAGGAATATGACAAGACCAAGACTGAAACTCACTTGTTTTCATTGGACGTTTCATTAAACAAACATGCTATTCTACCACTCAGCTTAACCTCTACAAAGCATTTACACAGTATGTTACTGAAATCAGTTTAGTTATTTATCATCACTCAGTGGGGGTTGTGTTAACCACCTCTCATTAGTTGAGTGTCTTTTACATCAAATTCCATCTTAGTAGATTATACAACACATTGTTACCCTTGTTGGTTACATCGTAGATAGTTGGCAGTAATTTGCATTTTGTGATTTTTGTCATGAGCCTGCTTGTGCTACATCCTGGTTTTACATTGGATTGTGTGTTGTGTTTGACCGCATCTAATCCAAAGCTGTCAAGAACTACTGCTACATACTGTGCCAACAGCGGTAAGGCAAAATATGGTAATCCTGTAAACCAGTATTTTTGTTACGCTGTTTTCCCTCACTTTTGTGTTTCATGTTCTGCTCCTTTAGGTTGGACTCAAAAGAAGAAATATTTGGCATAACTGAGTCTAGAGGGAGAGGAAATTAGTAAAAGAAGGAATAAAAAGGTTGAGAGAGATAATGGATAGGAATGCTGCTGGTAGAGTAGAAGCTGAGGAACAAGGTGAGAGAGAAAGAGAGAAAAGAGAGAAAAAAGAGAGGGAGAGAGAGAAAGAGAGAGAAAGTTGGTAGCTTGGTGAGAATAAGGAGGTAGAGTAGGGTAGAAAGAATCTGTAATCAGCTACTGATTTTTTAAACTCTTCAGGTCCACTAACTCTCTCTTGATGCACATTTTAAAAACAACACACTCTGCTTTATCTGAGGTCAGGCTGGTAAAAGAGAGTAACATCAGTGTATTAATCACAGCTGTATGGCTTTATTGTTGTACCAGGACAGTTTTTCAGCTCTATTGGGAACATTTATGCAGACCTGGTTCAAATCTTGCTTTGAGTTAATCAACCAGTTTCAATGGTGTCTTAATATAATTGTTTAGTCTTCAAAGGAAATCATTTGAAATGACTTTGAACATTATTCTTTGAGCCAGGTCTCACACATGGGCAGGAGTGCATGGTGGCACAGCACCACTGAGGGGTGGGGTGCTGAAGCCATGCATGGGTGGGATTGGTAAAGTGTAGTGCTGGTGGAAAAAAAGAGGATTGGGAGGGGGGAAAAGAAAAGGGAAAGGATTGGGTTCAACCACACTTACTCACGCTTAAAAATGGTCATCCCGGAGCGTTTAACAATCCCTGTGCCAATAATACAGGGGAGGAAGGAAATAACACAGGTTACCATTCACCAGAGTCCACTGAGTAACATCATTCTTACCTGGTTCCACTTACGTCCTTTGTCTTGTCACATAAGGTAAAAAAATAATTATTTTTTTTACCATAATGTTTTAGAATTGCTGTGAAGGAGAAAATGACCTCAGTGGTTGACTCTGTGGGTCCATCTTAGTTGACTAATAATATGGATCCTGTGATAAGATGGACTCTGCAAGACTGGCCTGACATTGGAGATGGATATCGATGGATTCCCAAAGAACCAAGAAACTCTGACCTTTCCTCTGGCACCAAACCTTTATCAAGTGTAATGTTTTCCCATGTTCAGCATTTTAGTTAAGCATGATAGCATAACATTTGCTAATTAACACTAAACGCAAAGCACAGGCTGATGGGACTGTCATCAGTTTTCTCTAGGGTTAACATTGTCACTCAGTTGGTCAGCTGTACAGACATTCATGGTCCCCAGAGGATTTAGCAAACAAATTTATCTAGGGCCATCATCGGGTCAAAATGTGAACCAACACCTGGAAAACTAAAGACAGTGCCTGCAGCCTCAGCTGTACATTTTGTTTAGTGATAGTTAGCCTATTAGCAGCACAGCATGCTAACATGATAAACTAAGATGGTGAACTGCTTAATGTTGTAGCAGCTTAACTACATCTGGACAGAGCTGTTTGTGTGGCCGTAGTCTTGTTTTGAAGTTAGTTTGACTATAATATCAGTTTTCTGCAAACTACCACACTAGTACATTACTATCAAAAGAGACTATTGAGATTTTGCCTTGATAAACACATCACAGGCACAATGACACTTTATGCAGTCTGATGATGCAACACTATAATGTTCAGGTTCATAACAGGTTCAACTGGTATCCACAGTAGTCGAGTTGTAAAAAAAATTCAGGGGGGATGGTCAATGTTTTTCACCTTAAAAAAAAAAAGTGGCGGGGGCAGGGGTGTAATTCATGTAAATTCATTATCAGAACAAAACACTGTAAATAAGACT
>JAPZDY010000002.1:2756233-2794745 GCA_029783645.1 Ctenochaetus hawaiiensis
TCTACTGTCAATGTGTGATGTTGATTAAGTGTGCTGACATGACCGAAATAAATCAATCAATCAATCAATCAATCAATGTATTATTATTTATTCATAGGTTAGTCTTCCAGTCTGGCCGAAAAGCTCACTACAAGTGAGTCCATCTGTGATGCAGCACTTGAGTCTTAGTGTGACTGAACAGAAGTGCTATGTGTGGGAGTTGAAATAAACCTTGTAAACTTTCATGACAACCAGCAGCAGCCGTCACACATTCCACCAGACATCCTGATGTGAATCTCTCCTCCTACATGCCTCTGAGACCTGTGGTCTGTTTGTGTTGCTATGAGGAAATTGGTATGAGGAGTGAGAAGACCCAGGGGTCCAGCTGTCAATCTATGGTCTGTCTCTAACAGGTGTTTTTAATCCTCCTTCTATATGAGTACAGTCTACATAACACCCTTGTTAGGTAGCATTGAGGGGATTAAATGGGCTTTGGCCGGAGCATCAGATTTGGATTACCATAAACTGGGATGCTTTTTTAATACATTTGAAATTTTAGATGTATTAAATATTAAAATGTATTTATAAATGGTGTTCCTTAACTTTGATAAAGCTATTTTTATTCCCTCTGTGTGAGGAGATATGAGCTGCCAGTATAATCATCCACTCACAGCTTTTTCTATGAACACTCAAGGGCTGTAGTGTGTTTGCAAATCTGTAATTTTTCACTGTAACAGCAACCCTCTTTGCTTGTGACATTACATGTTTATTACTGGTTAGGCTTTTTGATAGTAAGGTATTTCATGTACTTCTCTCTCCCTCTTTGTGTGTACATGTGCGGGCTGCACTTCAAGTTGGCTCACTACAATTTACCAAGTTAGATAAAGCCTTTTATTTTTGGTAATTCAAGCTGTCTTTTTATTGATTTTTTATGGCAGAGGGCAGAAACAGATAACAGTTTTATGGTTGCATTGCATTTAAACAAAAAGTTTGACAGACCACCACACTGTTGTTTTTTATGAATTCATTTGTGATATTAGTTACAGAGCAAATCAATATTTTTTTTCAGTTTGTGTCAATATTTAGCCATTTTTGGCTAAAGTAAAACTTAATTGAGAATTGTTATTGTCCATATTGACTGGCATAACACATACAAATACTAAATATTAATTTAGCATAAGAGAGGTTTTGGCTTCCTTCTACTTAATGTGATAATAATTTATCTACAATAAACTAATGGGATATCAAACCTAGGACATTCTTGCTGTGAGGCAACAGTGCTAGCCACATTTCCAACATGCTGTCCCATCTAAATTTATAATAGGTCACAGCCTCAGTGTTTAAAATCGTTGTAATAAAGTATTATTTTCTTTGAGGAAGAAATTTTATAAAGTAGCAGATGCGTATTGTTTGGCGAACATAATCTATTACACCAGTGCTATTATTTCTCAAATCAAAAAAGAGACATATAATGCAACAAAAAGAGGAAACTATCCTTAACTCGAGGAGTAAAATTTAATTCGATAAGTACTAAAAAAAAACTAAAAAAAATTGTGAGCCTGCTCTGATGCGTTCACTATAGCTGGAGTTCTATGTAGCCTACATTCTGCACAACAACCATTTTTCAAAACTTTATAAAGCTGACAGGTATACAGGAAGGCTGGTTGCTGTACCTGCCAGCACCAGGATGCTCTCTGCAGGTCGACACTCACTGATTAAAGAAGACAAGGACGGTGTTTTTTTTCACAGACTGACACGTTATAAGGCCCGTTATAGATGGCGAGCCTGCTGGGAACGGTGCAGAGGAGGATTTCACATGGACTCACACACATACATACACAATCCTGACACTCACTGTAGAGGAAACCAGTGTTTGCCTGGCATCTGGACAAGTCTCAGTCTGGTGCCAGCCCAGTGAGCAACAAGCAAGTATGAGGATAACAAACACAGCATGCAGGCCTGTATGTGCACCTGTGCATCTGTACAGAGACACACAAACAGTTGTGCACTTTACTGACACACAAACAAATGCATAATTTGTACACACACTGGAACTGTCAAGTGAATGTTAGCGTTAAGTATGTGCTTATTAACTTCACAAAAGATATCTATTAAAGGATTTGTTTGAGTATAAGGTAAAACTCCAATCTGCTCCACATTTATCATTATCAGTGCAGACAATGACTGACATGATGACCTATGATAAGTCGATGTGATGCCCTTCCGTCATCTATTATCTGACTCTGCGAGAGTTAAAGAGCATGAAAAAGACACAAACACAGCGGGTCAGACAGGTGATTTGATAGGTGAGAGAGAGAGAGAAGAGAGACACAGTGCAGAGCCTTTGTACAGACAGTGGGAAGATCCATCCAGACACAACCTGATATCTATTCTGGAAACTATTGGCTCACACTCAAAGGTGTGTGTCTGTGTGTGGAGGGAGGGAGGATGGAGGAGGGAAGTAGACGTCTGATGTGTTGTATAATCGCTAGGTTTCTTGTTTTCTTTTATCTCTGTGTGTTTCTGTCTGTCTGTCTGTCTGCTACATAGGCTTCATGCCTTCACAGGCATCTCTGCTAGCAATATGAGCTAAGCTGACATCAACCAAGACCCATGAAACTAAAATGTACAGAATGATTGCATATTACTCATATTACTTACTATTACACACTGGTCAACACTAATTAAAAGGTGGAAAAATTAGGACAATCATAATCTTCTCACTTCCGTTTATACAAGCCGTTGCTGTTTTTATGGAAACCAGCGCAGTGGAGGGGGAGGGGGGGGTGAAGGAGGGATAAAAGAATAATGTCAATCAATAATGCAAGACCTTTTAATCAAAGCACTTTACAGACACTACACTTACCTTTAAAACCTCAGGCCTCATCATCATGTAAAAATGACCGAAACTGAGGACAAAATGATAATGATATAATATCAATATATTGCACAACTCTAGCTTACTAGCCAGAGTTGGGCAACTTTGCAACTTTTTTTTTTAACTTTGTCAAGCTCCAGGTTCACTACATACACAAGGCTAATAGGCACAAGAGATTATCAATACAATCACTAGTATCAACTCATTGGATCTTACATTATATGTAATAATTTACCATTGCTCTATAATATAGAGTACAGTACAGTTACTATATGAGAGTGTTATCAATCTTGTCTAACTCTACTCAAGAGA
This sequence comes from Ctenochaetus hawaiiensis, assembly GCA_029783645.1. Lineage (NCBI taxonomy): Eukaryota > Metazoa > Chordata > Actinopteri > Acanthuriformes > Acanthuridae > Ctenochaetus > Ctenochaetus hawaiiensis. The sequence goes on from JAPZDY010000002.1 coordinate 2,759,403, forward strand.
ATGTGAAAGTATGTATGTATTTGGTGTATTTCCCAAATGTCAAATGATTCATTAAAATGTCAATTTTTGCCTGATAATGCATATAAGCAGTAATGGCATGTGTAGGAGTGTATCCTGCTGTGATACTGTATGAGGCTGAGTAATGGTGCTGCACCTTACAAATAACTAGTCTAGTAAGCTTAAGTAAATTGACATAAATCTGTCAAAATCTGTGGTTTAAGCGTTTTTATTTCTCCAAATGATTATTATTACACACTGGTCATCAGCACTATTTCTCCAATTTGCAATCTCTCCAAATTACTCAGTGTGGATGGAAAGTGGGCAAATGGGCAGATGACCAGCTGGGGGGCAGTTTCAAGCATGACTTGCGTGACTGTCTGCCCTCCTCTGTAAAAAGTTTATACTTTTGAGGACAGTGGTGGTACTTTATAGCAATTTAATAGACATCTGAGTATTTTTACCTTCTTTTTTTCTCTTTTTCTTTCTCTGTAACTACTCATGGAGAGGCAGAGGGGAATACATGCTGACAGCTTGCAAAAGAGGCTATAGTGGTACTGCTGACGTGTGTGTATGTGCGTGTGTGTGTGCATGTGTGTGAACAGCACTGCTGTTCAACCAGCCATTAGCCTGTAACAGCAGGCCATGCACTGTGTCCTGCACCATATTGTGCACTGTGCTGCTTGTCTATCCACTTGTAGCCACACCGACATTAAGGCTTTAGTGCCCGGCAGCTTTTAGTATCACAGGACACAATCTTCATTTTACACAACAAAGACCCATCTGGTGTCATGCATTACAGGAGTTTCAGTCCAACATGTGACAATCTGTTTGCTGCTGTAGACCTTCTCTGGGCTACCAGTTAAAAACATATCATGATATCATTAGTGAAATCTGACTCTGGTCAACAGGTTTTTCACATGAGGCAATGCTTTTACTGTCAGAGGCAGAGATACAGAGAGCATGGTGCTGTCCGCAGGGCATCAGAGTTTCATTCTGACAAATGAATCCCAACTCTCTCCTCTTCCCCTAGGTGAGTCCTGCCTTTATTCCTGGCTTTCATCTGTGCCTTTGATTCCCTCTCTGCTTTCAATCAGTCAGTAAAACAGAGGGTACAGCACAAAAGAGTCCCCTCTACCAAACATGCTGTTTCAGTTGGCAAAGTAATGAAATTCACTTATAGAATAAATGCTATTGCATTTAATTCAATAAAAACTGAGGAAGACAAAAGGGAAATGAACCACAACTGTTTGTTCATTGCAATAGTCACAATTTAGATGAAGATATCTGCAGCACAGACTGCACATTTGCTAGATTTGAGTCCTCTTTTGTTCACATGTTATCTACACTTTTTATGTACTGGTAGTGAAACTAGCTATTTAAATGAGCCAGATGATCCAGCATTAAATTTACACTGCACTAAATACATACAAAGACAGTCTCATCATATGCATACTTAAGACCCTTGTGCAGGGGTCATTTCAGCTAGAAACCTTTAAACTTTGACAGGGGGAGGCTGTTTTACTATACAACTAATGGAGTGAATGCTAGCAACAGCTCGCATTTTGATTTTTATGCTACTTTTGTGACTACTGTAAGCACAGAGCACTGGGGGTGGCACATGCATGGCCAGAAGACATCAATGAAGTTAAACCAAGTCATACATCATACACATACAAGAGTTTGCTGATACTATCAAGGTGACCTTTAATTTACTGAAATTCAACTTGGATTTGTAAAACTCAACCATTTATTATTGCTCCTATGACTGTTAACTGCTAATGATTCATAAACATTACAAGTGTGAAATGTTCAACCCACTTCTATGACTGATGGCTTCACAGGTGTAGCAGCAGTGATTTTTTAAAAAAAAAAAAAAGATACACTTATTTACTTTCATGTCAAAAAATAACATATAAAATACAACAGAGAGAAACAGACTAAAGTGAAAGATAATTCAACAAACAGAAACACAGGGAAGCCTGCTGATAAAAAATAAAGTTTTTTGGACCGTTCGAAACAGCCCAAAGATGCAGCTGATCCTATTGACATTAAATGATAACTCTACAAAATTGAGGCCAAGACTGCAAACACACACTTTCAAATTTCTGCAATATTTCTTTACTGAAAGAAACATGACCAGACAAGCCTATTGACATGATAATCAAATGTCATTCACTGGTCAAAGATAATGGCAAGATTCTGAGCAGTACAGATTTAATGTTTGGGTAAGTGTAACTGAACTGTAACTACAATGGCAAAATTATTTTTGCCAGTAAAAAGAAGTTCAGTATGTCAGGGATTATTAGAAAGATATTTAAAGTCATTCCTTCTTTGGTGGTGGCAAAACAATCATGGAGGGAGAAGAGTTGGTCAAAGTCATTAGACTTGGCAAAGAAGTGGATCTGCGTGTATTTGACATAAAGGTGACATGACATGTTTTGAAAACAACTGCACAAGTCACCCAGCACATGTACAATGAAAATAGGACTGGCCCAGAGATGGAACCCTGAGGCACTACTCACTGGAGCGGTGCTGATGAGGCAAATAGTAACAAGATAGACTTTATATCCATGTAGTAATTATGAATAAAACCAATTTGGTATCAACCTTCCTAACTAACTCTTGGTTGCAAAGTGAACATGAAAATTTAAGTGGACAAAATGTCTAACTATAAAAGAGGCAGGGCTCAGCAAAGAGATGGTGAAACATCTATGAGAGAACCTGGACTAGTGTGTTAGATATTACATCAACATCTTTAAAAAAAAGTAGGGAAAAATACTCCATAAGAATTGTTCGGAGCAGAGTTGACTGGCCTTTCATCAAGCCATCAAAATAGCTTTACGGAGACTTGGTGGCTTGCTGCCCAGTATCTCAATTTTATTATGCTGCCTTTCCCATCAATTTGTTACCCATCCATATCTATCTCATTCCAAAGAGTAACTAACTCTTCCAGCCATATGTGTTAGTGGGGTAGGATGTGACATTTACTTGACACATTCCACTAGGAAGGGCCGGCCAGGCTCAGTTTGCTGTCACATCTACCAGTGCAAGCAATTCAGGAAACCAATACAAACAGACAAACAGATGGACAAGACAGCACACATGGAAACAAACACATTTGCTGAGACAGAAGGAAGGTTAAGAGTTTAATACAGCACATTGCCTGGAACATGGAAATGACAGAACAGTCGGATCCTCTTTCAGCTTGCTTATGACAGTGAGCAGACAAGAATAGCATCATTTTAAGACAGGCAATTAACTGCATACCTGACCTGAGTGAGTGTAGGACTGAATCAGACAGCTACTTCAAAACCTGGGCAGAGAAAAGTCAACAGCCTTTTACTCTTAACTCCTCAAAGCTAATTAGTTTACATTCTCCCTCTGTGTGTCTCTGTCATCTCTTTGCTCTGCACTTAGCTGATGGATGGTCAACTCCCACAGCCAAACATCCAGCTGTTGTCCTCCCTCCTCACCTCTTTATTATTTTGCTCTTGCCTCCAATCTTTCTTCTCCTCTAATGTCTGCTGCACCTCAGCAGCTCTGACTCCCATCTCTGCCCTGCTGTTCACCTTCCTCACTCTTTTTATCCTCCCTTTCTTTATCAGCGTATAAGGTCTTGCCTTTAAAATGAATGATGACCTTGATCTCATGTACTTATTTTAAAAAAGCTGTAGGAACAAAAGAAAATTCCAGTAGAATTAATTTAATTACCTGAGAAGCTATTTAAAAAAAATGTCAATTGTGTCCAGTTCCTGCTCTCATAACATCCTTACTATAGAAGATATCAAAAGTATCAACCATGCAAAAATATCAACAATAGGTTTTTTTTTTTATTTCCACTGATGACCAGGCTTAATTTATGGCTTTAATTTGAACATATAACACTAAAATTTTCAGGGAGTTCTTCAAATATTGTGTAGCACTGTACAGCCCAGGACTCAAATGCACTACACACAGACAGGTCAATGAAGTACAAAACTCCAAAGTTTTACTTGGACAAAGAGATTTGGTACGCAGGGCATTAGTTAGAACAAGATAAACAAATCAGATGGGAAGGGGGGCGAAGGCAAAGACCAAAAATTTGGCAGTAGTCAAAAATGTACACAAAGAAACTATGACTGGAACGATGGAAGCAAAGAACAAAGATGATCTGACATATTGGAAAGAAACACTTAATATACACAAGAGAGGGAAGAAATGAGACCCAGGAGTAATACATTAGGGTGGAGCAGGTGATCACAGAAGCAGGAGACACACCTAGGGCCCTATCGTACATCCGGCGCAAACGCGGTGTATTCCCCACACACACCACTACAATCACACACACCGTTCTTTTCTGTTTTTGCCTCTCAGCAGTGTAAAATATTTTAGTGTGCTTTAGACATATTTAGTAAAGTTGGTAAAGTGTACATTGAAACAAGTATAAATTTTGAAGTAAACAGAGTGCATGCGAGTCTGTGTATGTGCGCGTTTGCCTGTGCAGGCGTAAAATGTATGGTACAAAATGATTTGACAAAATATGGAAATGTTTGCTTTCTAAACGATTTGACTTAAAGGGGAAAATTAGCTGAGAGCTTCCTGACACAATACATGTATTGAACGTTGTGCCTGTCCAGTTGAATGAATGAACGAATAAATAAATAAATAAATCCTTGTAGTTCAGCCGTCTGTTTACATCTGTTTGCACTCGGTGTAAGATAGCAATACGCCTGCGCAACCAGTCTTTAAAGGGAATGAGAGCAGACTCTCTGATTCGTTACTGCATTTTCAGCCAAAGAACCACCCGTGAAACTTCCATGAATTGATGACGTGATTCTATACAGCTGATAAGACCGTCCGCTGTGAGCCAGTGGCGCATTGGGAGGGAAGAGCAGAATACCTCTAATGCTCCTGGAACAAGACGGCAAAGGTTGACCTGGGCATTCCCCTGAATAAATTAAAACCCCTGTGCTATGCACCACAGGCACAAGTGTAAAATAGGGCCCATTGACAAAAAACAACATCTGCGACAAGAGGACTGGTGACTGCATTAAAATAAAACAGATAATCTTTAAGACATTAAACTAAAAAGTGAGCTTTAAGATACAGAATAAGACACAAATAGTCCTTGTGGTGTATACTGCATGGTTTAGTCATGGGCCTCTTTGTTTTTCAATTGTTTGTTGTTTTTTTTAATAAAGAATAATAAAAAAATAATAAAAAATATAGGGAAAAAAAGCCTGTTTGTTGTTAATTTGTTTATTTTCCTATAGTCTGTCTGCATTATTTTGTACTATGTTTTCGCCTGACATGGTCTTTATATATTCCTCAGCTGTTTCTGACTGCTTGCTGGCTGTCCAATAAATTGAGAGTTTCAGAAAGCCTGGCCAGACGCTGGCTATTACACAGACGGTTAAGATTAACAGGGCATGTCACTGGAAAGCAGCTGGTCTCACTGGAGGAGATTTTCACATTCCTGTGCCATCCTGGAGTCGTCTGAACCACTCAGTGGTTGAGAGGAAACATGGAACATGTTTAGCAACAGGTGGACAGCGGAAAGCAGAGCTAGACTGACAAAACAGTGTTTGTTCTTAATTTAGTTGCACAGTAGTCATGTGAAACACATTCAGTGCCCACTTTTCTTCTGCCCAGCATTTTTCTCACATGTCTACATTACTGATCTTTAGCCAAAATTTTATTAGATATCAGTGTGAAACAATGTCTGTGGGAATTCAATATGAATCAGTTTCCTCAGGATATCTTTGAAAACTTGGAATCATTTTTGGTACAATATAAAAACAAACCATTAGTTCTCAGTTCTTGGTTCTATATAAAGAAATTTCCTAAAAAGTGTTGATTATGCAACATGAAAGTTAAAGTCCCAGATGAATACATGTCTGGCAAAATTATTGGATTTTTTTTTAAATTTACAACTATGTTATTGTCTGTCAATAATTTTTTAAGTCTATATTAATCTGGGTTAAGAGCTGCCACAGCACCATCACAGCAGAAGTTGTTGTAATGATATAATTTGATCTTGGCAGTAAATGCTGTGCTTTTGTTGATCAATTTCACACCGAAAAAGGCAACAAATATGCAAACTCCAAAAGGGTCATGCTCCCCAGAAGAAATGTGTTCAAAATATCAATATTGAACACAATGAATACAAATTTTAATATGATTAAAATCAACCCTGGGCCTATTATCGATATCTGCCTGCTGGAGATGTTTTTTATTTGATTTGTTTCTATTATCCACATCATTATTATTATTATTATTATTATAAGGTTGATGATGATAAAAAAAAAATGGTGAACTAATAGATACTGTCTGCAGGGTGCTGCCCATGCAGGTAAGAAATCCTCCAAATGAGAGGCACATATGGCCAACAGATGTTGGGTGCAGCCTGTTGGTGAACCAGCCTGTCCATCAGTTACCAGACCGAGGAGATTGACTTTGGTTAGTAATTATAGTGTTGTGTGTGCTCTGGTGGCTAACTGGGAGAAATGGAGCACTGAGTAGCGTATGAATGTGTTCACTCACTGTGGGCGCTAATCAGAGTGTCTGACAAGGAAAATCTGGCTACAGTTAGAGGGAAAGTTCAGAGAAAACGGCAGCACAGAGGGACTTGTCATTAGTAGAGAAATGCATTTGGTTTGTCTGCACGTGATTTGTATGCCTCCTATCATTTATTCAAAATCTGACTGACGCAAACAACTGCAAATACTTTTCTGTCTAATGGCTGCTCGCCTGTGTTTCCTGTTTCCTGTATGTACATTTGAGTGAATTCACATTCTTTAGTATGAGAGCTTGCAGGTTTACTTCTGATCAGAAATCAGCTTTAATTACATAATTATATTGTGTTTAACTGTTTAACTGTTTAATGTTGAAATTGCTTTCTTGTGTAAGAGAGACATGGATAAGTACTGTGTGGCCAAAGGCATATACTCTGAGTATAATTTAGAGGACACAAAGGAGTACTGCATGTATGCGTGTGAGGTTAAGCTTTGATTTAACTTGAAGATGATCCTTTGAGGAATTTTGAGCAATACCTTTTCTTTGTGATAAAAGAAAATAAAATCAAATACCTGTGGGAGACTAACAACCCCTTTCCTTTTTGTAGAGGTAATGTGTTATTCATAACATCATTTGCATCAAAGCGACGGACAAGAAAATGAAAGTAGGAGGAAGTGTTGTGCATGAAAAAGGTCACAGTGAAAAAAATGATAAGGCCAAAACCAAAGCGGTGGGGTTCATTTTAGCTGGGACTAGGATACATGCAGAACCAAGACATGCTGGACCTAAACCTTTCTGAGAGACTTAGACCTGATCGGCTGATCGAGTTCAAAGCTGATTGCCCTAAACAAGTTATTATGATGACATATGATGCCTCCTCTTAAGTAAAAAAGATAGTAAAATATATCCAGGTTTCTGTTGCTCTTCTCTTGCTCATTTTAACAACAGTCATTATTTCAGCTTAAAAGTCCTTTTGTTGTGATGGTGACAGAAGACACACGCAACTCACTTAGAATCAGCTTTGTACTTTTGTACATGAGTTGGTTCTCTGGTCCTTCATAGAGCTAAACTTCAAGGTTCAAGATCCCAACCAGCTTCTCAGCCCTCTACTTTCAAATGCTTTATAGTTTAAAATACCAGCTGCTGTGCCCGGAAACCTACAACCTAGTGATTGACTCAAACATGAATACAGCTACAGTAGAATCATCATCCCTACCTAATATCAGAGGCCTTGCCAAAGAGAAGCATTTGTAGCTGTTGTATGCCCCATGAAAGATAAAAATTTGAAATGACCCTTGAATGGTGTCCAAAAGTGTCCAAATCAGCATTAATCAAAGCTGCTCTTACACTCTATGATGCTACTGCAGGTTATGTTACACACCATTAACAACAACATGCAGGCTTTTTGGATAAATACAGGTGACCTTGATCATGACACAGCTGGTCTGCATTTATGAGCCAAGAGGTTTCATTAAACCTAAATGTGTGCATATGTGTGCCTCTGTGTGTAATTACAAGGCTACACGATGACAACAAAAACTGAATGAGAAATAACCCAAGAAGATAATGATCACATTAACTGCATCCTCCCTCACTCTGTCTCTATCTTCCACCCGTCCTTCCTCTCTTCCTGCCTTCTATCCTTCTTTCCTTTCTTCCTTATTCCTCCTTCCATCCTGACATGCTGCAGCACAACACTGTAATTGCTGCTTGTCTGCCATTAGATAATTAGAGGTGTGGAGGTGTCTGAGAGTGCTTTTTAACAAGCTGCATAACGTAAGCTGTTATTTGAAATGGTCTGTGGCCTGTAGCAATAAAACCAATAAAAACCCCTCAGTCTTTGAAACTGGAAGACTGCTCGTACATGACTCATATATATTCATTCAGTGAATGATAGTATGTCTAAGTTTAGATACATCTAGGATCAATGAACCTCCCTACCCCCTTTTTTATTGTGGGTTCACAGTCTCAGCTTGACATTCATATAAAATAAATACCTTTCGTGATATACAATTAGCACATGGCCTAAAAACAAAGCAAATACAATTGTGCAAGTATTACTTCTCATTTTAGATTCAGTTATTTATTTATGTAATCACAAAATTAACCTGCTTTTTATGTCCAAATTACCTTTCTCAAAACCACAGCAGTTTGTTTGTATGAGAAAATTCAGATAAAGAAAAGATAAACCCATTTTTCTTGCTAAGTGAGAATTGTATCATGGGTAATGGCTTTCTGCAAATAGGTTGTGTCAATATTTCCTGGATAAAAGTCTAAAGCAAAGTTAAGCGGATTTTAAAGCAGGCCTTTAAGATCATTGTTGCTAGCTTTTTGCAAAACTAGTTTCATAACTAGTGTTGGGCCATTATAGGTTACTTTCTGCATATTTTAACTTACCAACAGTAACAGTTGTAACAGCTGCTGTATTGGATTTTGATATGAAAGACCTACAAGTGTGTGTCGAGGGGAAGTCACTCACATCAGAGGATAAATGCACCTCCTAGTAACTCCAAATTTAACTAGATGCTGTGTGTTCTTAGCTGGTTTGAAAATATTAGTCACTGTCATTAAGGAGTCACCTGGTTTTGTTTAGGCGTATTTCATACAGCAGCTTTATTGTGAAGACAGGACTTCAGTGTGCAGTCCCTCAAGCTAACACTGATATTAAACTAACACTTTATGGCAAGCAAACTGTTTTCTGTTGGCTGGCAACTGGTTCAATCACAGTGTCACAATGTAAAGGCTTTGGAGCTGTTTAAGGACACCTTTACAAAATCGGGCTGAGTTTCCAAATTATTCTAATAAGTATTGTCACTGATTAGTGTCACTGTTAAAAAATATAGTAGCCCAATGTAATTACTTTTGCAGAGAGTAGGCTAATATGTAATGAGTACTTCACCTGCCTGATCATGACTTGGTAAAAATATAAAACTGAGGAAGTGGAATTGGAGAAAATGGTGGCTGGTGAAGCCTTAAACAGAGTTTATGAACTTTTTCATTTGTTACCTACAGTTACGGATCAGAGTTAGTTACAAACCCTGGTGAGTCAAAATATAATAAAACAAATGATACACACAACAAGAAAGCAAAAAGGACACTATATGGATTGAATAATGTCAAATAGTTTAGAAACTGACTGATTTTCTTTGCTGGTGGTGAACCAACATTAACCTCGCTGTTATGTAGACATAGCACGTCACCCTCAGGTTCATCACTGTACCAGCCACCTCATTGTTTTTAATGAGACCCTCTCCATTTCCTATTCCTCCTTCCTGCGCCTTCATCCTCCCCCACAAGTCGTCCTCGTCCTCGATCTCCACCTCCCCTTTTTTAATCCAGAAAGGCCCCTGCCAAGAGAACAGGGAAACCTAACTCACCGTTCTTTCATAGAAACAAACCTGTTCCCTCTCTCTCCCCTTCCCTTCCCCCTGTCTTTCTCTCCTTCTGTTCTCTTTGTCCTGAAACACACCCCCCTCCACACACCCTCCACCTCTTCAATTTTTCTGCCTCTCTCCCTCTCTGTCTCTAGTGCTGGGGTTAGTAGGCTTTACCGCACCATTGTTCTGGTATCTGCACATTTCCGGAGGCTGCTGCTTACAAAGGCTGCGGGAACACACTCTCTCACTCCCACTGCGTAATGCCAGCCCTCACCTGCCCACGCACACACACACACACACACACACACACACACACACACATCTGAGCAGAACGCCAGTAGTTTGACAAAACTTAATTCCTAGACACACAAACCTCTAACAAAGGTGAATTACTGTGGATTTACCTATATCCTTTTTCATGTGAAGTTTTCCTTCTTTTCTATCTTCCCAATTTTTTCCATCTTTCCTGCCCTCTTCTCCTCCCCCAGAATACAATAACTTGAACTTAACAGCACTGCTTCAAGTAAATTAATTTGCTAAATAACACTTAAAAGCAATTAGCCATTAAAGTTATATAAACGTGGTACTTTTGCTCCAGTTTATTTTTTAGCCTGCAGATGCACCAGCACTCACATATAAACACGCACACACACACACACACATAACCAGCTTCCTTCAGGTCCTAGTTCAACCCCCACGACCCAATGAAGAAGAACAGAAACAGAAAAGGAAAAGTCAAAGAAAAAAGAAAAGAATAGGGACTGTTAGTTCTATTGTTCCTGTGATAATCCTGAGTCCTTTCACTCTCTTTCTCTCACTCTCTCTTTCACTCTCCCCCTCTCTCGCTCACACACACTCATTTGTACATGCACCAATTAACCCCGTCTCTGACCTGGACATGCAGACTCGATCCTCGACCTCGGACCTTGTGCTCAGAGGTGTCAGGAGTGTGAGTAGACAGCTCACTATCTCTATAATGACAGTCTGAGAAGTTTACAGACACACACACACTTCACATCTGACATGCTTGTTCACCTTAACGTCCTGAAACTCATTCTTATTTTTCATTTCCTCCTCAGATTTTTCTCGAGTATACTCTCAGCTTTTTAATTATTTCCTCTTCTGACTCTTGAATCTTTTTAACGCCACTGGGGTTGCAAAGATGACCTCTTTCCCTTGCTTTACTTTTAGAGAATACTGTAAACAATTAACTCAGAGATAAATTCACTTCTGAACTCAACACTGGACTACAGAACGAGATTTGGAATGAGATAAAACCATATCAAATAACAAGGAGTCTTTTGTAAATCCACTAACAGCCAAAAACATAAAACCTACTCAGTCTGGAAATCACTGGATTTAAATTATGACTTATTATGACTTAAAAATGTTTAATCAAGATATATTAATCTTATTTCTTTAATTGATTTATTTTTAAAGGGGTCAGTCCTAACAATACTCAAATGCTCATTTGTAATTTGAAACAGTTCACAGTTGCTTTTATTGTCCATATTAGCTGCAGAAGATGTAGTTGTAAGTGATTGGGACAAGATCAACAGTCTTTTGTTCATTCTAAAGCTCAGTGTAAAGCTAATAAGAGCTGATGAAAACTTGACTTTAAATCACCATTCTCTGCATCACAGTGGTTTCTCCAAATGTTTCTGGCCTGCCTCTTTCAGAAGACAAGGAAAACTTTTACCATCATTAATGGCAAAAACACCCAACCTGCAGTGGCTCCATGCACCATCAGAAGGGCCGGCCCTATTGTTTGAAAACCACTTTTTCATAAATGAATTCTAATGACTAATGACTTTCATTTTGAAAAATTGCAAAGAGCTCAGTCAACCTGCTTCATTTGGCACTGCGTCTGTGGTCTGGTCAGACAACACAACCACTGTTATCACAGCATGATTCAAATGTTGCTAAAGTTCGATGCAGAGATGTAAGTGACATCAGCACCCTGTTGGCCAAGGCACTGACCATGAACTAAAATGTTTCCACTCCTCATGATAAAAAAGGTTTAAATACAGCAGAGAATGTTTTCCAAAAATACAGAAAGCTCAAACATACCCAAAACAATGCTTCTAACTGCAAAAAAATGTTTTGTCTTGCTCGTATCCCATCACCCTGGGGAAAAAACTAAACGGGAAAATATATTTTTATGGCCTCAAAGTGTTACATGTTCTCACTGTTACTTGATAATGTCTTTCCTCTTCAAGAAAACACCTGCCAAGCTTGCCGTGTGGCCTTAAATCTACCTTTTAAGCTTTGTCGGCCATCAGAGCTGCAGTTGTGATTGGTGACAATGCTGAAGGGACACCCAGGGTGACAACAGCAGGCACTAATAGACTTTAACTGGAGCAATAAGCCCATTGTCTTCAGCTCCAGGGAACAATGCATTTTATAAAGGGTCATTACTCAGATAAATCTTAAACTTACTGATAAAATTGAGCACACATCCACTTTGCTTGGAATGATGTGGGTGTCAGCCCTTTCAGTGTCTAGCCCTAAATGAACTAATACAGTGAAGAATTGCCTTCATCAGACACTGCATGATATGTGTTTTCTGTTCATTTCCCTGGCTTTCTTTGTTTCTGTCACCCACACACAAACACAAACACACATAAACATACGCATATACAAGCAGCACAAGACACACATGCACCCTGAAGGGTCTTGAGTGGTGTTGGAGGCGTGGGTGTGGAGTGGGTGCCTCTATTTGCGGATTCAGCTGGGCTGTTTTAGGAGGGCCATAAACAGAGCGACACCACCCACAGAGAGAGGCAGGCAGACAGACAGAGAGAGACAGGGACGACCCCGGAGACCCAGAGGGCACCAAGGGGCCCTTAAAAAAGAAACATCAGCTATCTTATCTCTATGCAGGGAGATGCAGGAGCCGAAACTTTCCTCCGCTGTGTTCAACTGGTGCTTATACTTAAAGTTAAAGTGGAGACACATTTGATATGTGTGGGTGCTATGATAAAATTCTTATGGGGAACTCGACTTTGCCCTTTGCTAGCTATTAAAGAGTTAAATATGTTGAAGTGTCGGTGCAATTTTTGTACAGAAAAAGACACTGTGGTTCCAGTTAGGATTCACTAAGATAAAGGGGTGAATAAATAATTTCACTGTGTAAATGTGCATCATACAAGGGAAAGTAGACTTTTATCTTGTTAGTTCTTCTTTTCGAGTGAACCTTTATGCCAGTGTGAGAAATAAAAGCTCAAAACATTCTCAGAGAGACTCCCTGGAACAAGTGTCAGATTCTTGAGCCCATCACCATGAAAATTAGCCTTTTTAACATCCACGGAGCGAATATGAATGCATAAGCCCCATCTTTTCCAGTGACTAATCAAAGAAAGAAGAAAGAAGAAATGCCCGGTGACCTGGAGGCAGCAATGAGCCTTCATATCGCTCACTGGATCACTTCTGAGGGTTTGTTATAGAGCAGAAAGCGCGGATTAGCTTGTACAGTGACTTACCGCAGAGGAGCATTAGCAGTGAGGCTTGCATCTCTGTGCGCACATCCACCCGCGGGGCCGCACACGACCTGCGGGGAGCCAGAGTTTGCGGTAAACAGCGTGATGCATCACAGAGGAACGAGACAACAACCGAGAGTTCATGATGAGAATAAAATATCGACTAAAACATGCAAAGTTGTTTTCAGAATATGGATGTTTTTTTTGTGTGTGTCTTTTGTTTGTTTTTTTTAAGCTAAAGGTCCTTCATGCATATGGGTCACCCAGGGGTCCGTCAGAGTTTTCCTTCTTTTTTGAATTAACAGTCAGTTTCAACGACAGAGAAACTTGTAAAGTTACAGGACAATAAAATAACATTACTCCTCTCAAACGGGACTCACTAAGACAAAATGTTTTGAACTGTCCGGTGTGTTTCTTTCCTCTGGGTGTTTTTATGAAAAGTGAAGTAAGCTAGTTATTCACAAAGCGAGTGTTGAACACTCACCGTTCCGGTCCCTGTTCAGAAGTTTGCCTCTGTGTACAAATCCGGTTCGGTCTCTCGGTCCACTTGCTGCGGAGTTACCGGACAGATGCGAGACTCAGCAACGTTACTGCAACGAGGACTCCTCAACTCCTGCGTCTCTGAGTTGGAAACCCCGGGCCGGAGTACCGGAGCGGAGCGCGAGGAGGGCGCGTGCTGTGTGGAGTCAGGTTGTGCTGCTGACAGGGTGGTCGCCCCTCTAAGGTCCCTTTGAGGACGACCACCCCGCCCTCTCTATAAACCAAGAATATCACCTCTGAACACAGTCTCTTTTTGTTGTATTTCTTAGCTCCATGTGGCACAACAATAAAAAAAATAATGAGCTTTTAGACAACACTGTCTACTTTTAAAAAAGAAAAGAAAAATAAATTAACAGATTTTGATAGATTTTATGGCTGAGACCCAATAAATAAATTAAACTTGTTATTTTACATATAATAGAGACATGCAGTGTGTTAAAGACGGCGTAATTTGAGGCCCTAAATATTGAAGCAGTGTTTAACTTAAAATGTCACGCCACTTGAGGTAGCAGATAATGTGTGTTTTGATGGCCCCAAAAATTCAGAACGTTAAGTGGTTAAATAGAAAAAGGGGGGGGGAAGTAAAATGGCATAAATGCGCAACAGAGTAGGATGCGAGCATTCATATTGTAATTGAAGATCTGAAACCCCCCTTTATGGAGGCAGAGATGCTGTCACTGTTAGAACTTTATGAGACGGCTGAAAAGCACTGTTGTAGGAATATATGACGTGAAAACATGGGCCAACTGTATTGCTCATTGAACTGAAATTTTGTTTTTTATTATTATTTTTAATGATAGGTTGCTTTCAATAGGTTCACTGACTAAAATTGCAGGGCCCCAGCTATAGGCAAGATGGCGGGTGTCAGCCACGAGTCTAACAATTGAGAATGTAAAACTGCAGCAATTTGAGAAAAGTAGATGTGCTATGAAGCTTATCAAACAGAGAGGGCTTTAATCTGCATAGACTCACAATTTACAGACACACTCTGCCACCCGTTATAAATAATATTACCTGTGTTGTTATACTAGTTTAATTTTTAGTAAGAGGACAAAAAGATTTTTTTTTTAAAATGCAAATGTAACGATGTGTGAATAAAGTTTGTCTCATATAAATGTCCGTAATTAAGGTTTTAGCGAAGAACTCTAGATTGAGTTTGTAAAAGTTGATTCCTCCGCAGGTTTTCCTCCACAAACCCAGCGCATGTTTTCCCTCGAGCCGCAGTCTGTGTCTGGAGCAAAAATGCGCGCTCCCCGCTGGACGGATTAGATTCCCTTTGATTGCGCCCACTGAGCGCGCACAGAGCCCAGATCCTCTGGCTGCCTGCTCAACCTCTCAACATCAGCCTCATCCAACAGGTGGTTGGGACCATTTCCATGAGGACTAATACAGTGGGACACAAAGGTCAGCTGTATTTTAAGGGAAAGAGACCATACATGTAGCTTTTGTTGGATCCAATGAAATAACCTGTATGTTTTTGACTGTGTATATGAAAAGCAATCACATTTTACAAATATATGTGCTCATATCGGCTCTGTCTTCTGTTTCACTCTCTAATAACAGTATGTCTGATGTGTACAGGTGTTTGAGGCTCTCTGCCTGCAGTAAATCTCTGTCATATTACACATTCCCTGTGAGGCTGGAGGACAGCCTCTCTTTGTTAGTGCCCAGGATCCAGTGCCAGAACCCAGCAGAGAATAGCAGAGAGAATAGCTCCTTCATACTGAGAACAGGAGGCCAATGAATGGAAGCAGACAGAGGGAATGAATCACTGTCCAAGTCTGCTGGCCTTCAGGTAAATGACAGAGCCTGTGAGTGAACAGAGCTCATGGTCAACAACCAACCGCAACCCTGCTCAGGTTAAGAAGTGGCTGCTGTTACCAAGCTACCTCAATAATATGGTAAGTAATGTCATCATATTGACAGTGGTTGAAAGTAAGTTTACCTGCTCCTTACACAAAGTATGTGCAACAATCAAGCATCCTTAAACAGGTCAAACCAGAACAATAAAACGTACAATCTGGAGTCTTAAAGAAGAGCCGCATGTGTAATTACTTGCCCCTGTAGCAGAGCCTACTTAAGAAAAAAGCAGCACTAGTTGATATAAAAATATAATTTATCCTAAAGCTGTCCATTGTGTAGTGGCTAATCATCCTTTATATTTCTTAAGGTGGACATTCAGAAAGTAGAAGTCCCCAGTAAAATGATTCATAATCATTACACTCTTGTTCATGGTTAAAATGTTGAATATGACCTAAGATCATTTTAGTGACATTTTTGCTCAAAGGTCTATTTATGTGACAGTTACCTTATAACCTTTATCCATGATCTAGATTTTGATAGGAGGATGTTAAAGGGTTAAGAAACATTTTTTAGGATTTAGAAGAATCAGGAATGGAATCTATTATTCACAATTCTATTTTTTATTTATGTAAAGCCATCTGAAACAAATCGCTGTTTTTGTTAGCTTTGAATTAGACCTTAAAATCTACAGAGTGCTATTGTAAACCAGACAGAGGCCCTAAAGAGAACTTTTTACATTGTAACATTGATGTGAAGGTACTGTAGGTACTCCTACATGCTTTGGGCTAGGGTTAGGAGCAGTGAGGTATTCAGTTGGTTGCAATCTGCAACCTCAACACTAAATGCCACTAAGTCCAACACAGGAACTATGTAAAAAAGGTGGTTAGAGCTGCTCTTTACAGAGCAGTGTGTAGACAAAAACAGTCCTACAAACTGAATTTGGGAATAAGCATGCACAATGTCAGGACCCTAAAACCAGATCATCTGAATGAAAGGCAGTTCATCATCACAGTTATTATTTACTGTACAGCAGTGCTTTTACTGCTTTAACATGTCTTAATGTGTGCTGTTTAAAGTTGACAGAAGGGAGCATCTCAATGGTCTGCAACATAGTGAGAGACGGCAGAGGTTAAAGCTGAAGACAGAGAGAACACTCTGCCTTGCTGAGTGTGAGGCGCCCTCTTGTGACAGTGATTTGAAATAACATATTTAGTGTAATTTATACAAAATAACCTTGATTATGTAAATATTGCGCACATATCCACACACAAGCAAGACATATACTATAGTGAGGTAACATAAATTGTATAAAATTTATTGGTCTCCATTATCACACCTCTGAATGAATTTTGCTCATAAGAATACTTGTGTATGCATTCATGTGTTTAATCATCAGTGTCTTTTGTAATAAAAAATAAACACAAGATTTATTTCCAAAAATCAAACTTACATTTCCACATATTTCTCAACAGGAGTGTGAATACCATACTAATAGTCAAATTACAGCAAATATGGACAAAATTTAGTCAAAATAATACATTTTTGATAACATACTCTGATATATCTCGTCTGCTTATTATTTATCAAATCAATTATCATGGCCTAAGCAATAAAACAAACACTTGTTGTAATAGCTTAAAGACATAAACACCATCCAGGACAGTGTTGATATGTAGGAGTCAAAAAGTGGTACAATACACAGACATGTGACAGGACACCTAATCAGTGTATTATGTAAAACTTGAGGCTATACCGGTAAAGGAATGGAGGTACCAAAGCAGTGCTTTATTTATTTATCAAATTTTATGAGTGATGTTGTTTTCTTGACCCGGTCACAGCATCAGTCATAACTCTGCTCTGGACTGCAGCAGCAAATGGTAAACATGGAAGTGTAACATCCTCACAAACAGTTGCTGTACTTCTGCACCTGTTCCCGGATCTCATCTCGCACCACAGTGGCGTTTTGCTTCAGCTCGTCCAGCTCCATGCGCTGCTTCTGCATCCGCTGCTCGTTACTCTTGAACTTTTTCTCCAGTTCTGCAACCACAGGGAGTTAGACAGAAGTCAGCGTGAGTCAGAGCGACAGCTGAGTGCCTGAGGCTGACTGAAAGTATTCACTTTGTGAATAACTGACACAGTACTTGCAGGAGGTGCACACAGTGTGATCTTCAATGGAGGTCGATCAAAACTAAATTTTTATTTTATTTACCACAAACTTTCTGCTGCCTTGTCTTCATGAGGGCAGTGTCTGAGTTTCCAGTCTTACACAGGAAACAGTGTAAAAGTGTTGCACCTAAAACAGTTTCTGATACATCCCTACTGAAGGCAATACAGCCAGAACTGTGAATAATGTACTGAAGTTGTGCTGCATGTCTTCATTTTGATAGATCAGCATAATATAATGATAATAACAAGAAGAAAAAAGAAAATGATTAAATGTGCCAGTGGTGTTAAATATTATTACATCTAAGAAAATTTTCTGACACTGTATTATACATTTGTATCAAAGTGTAATAAAAGTTTTATTGTGTTTCTAAAAAAAATTTAAACCAACAAAGACCTTGTACACCTGTAATCAGCTTACATAGATATATACAAATGTTTAATGAAAATTACAATAATATTCTTTGTCATGTGAAAGACGTCTGTCAGTAGTTATCATTAGATGCACACTGGTCCCTGTTTCTTTATCTTTCAGGCCTTTTGTAGCATGCAGCCCACTTAATGGACAGGCTGCCAACACTAAGAGCAGCTTCATGTACTCACTCCTGAGTTCTTCTATCCCCTTGCTGGCTTTGTTGAGTAAGTCTTCTGCCTCTTTCTTCATGTCTTTGGCCTTTTGGTTGATGTTGTTCAGACCTCCAGAATCCCCGCCGAGCGAGCCCACCTTCATCTGCAGCTCATGGTACCGTTTCTCTGTATCGTTGAGGCTCTGGGAGACAACATGGTATTTATTTAACTTCTTCATTTTTTACTCTAAGAAAACTCTTGCCTCCTTTTTACATTATGGGACAAAGACACAAAGGCAGCTCGTGGCCCTCAAACTCACCTGCTCCAGGGAGGATGCCTGCTTTGTGGCGTTGTTAGCCAGTGCTATGGCGTCCTTCGCCATCTCTCTGTTCTGCTCCGTCTTGTTCCTCAAGGCTTCCACACCCATGGAGAGGTTGCTTAAGCGCATCATGACATCCATCTGCTTATCCTCCAGCTGCATCAGTATATCGTCCACCTGAAAGGGAGAAGACTCAAAATAAGTAAAGAATCAAAAAGAGATGTAAGGGAATGCAAATTATCACGGTCAGCTATTAAACATGTTGTACCTCAGCCGTGGCATTCCTGGTGCTGTTCAGGTTGTTGTGGGCCTCATTCAGGGCTGCTCTGGCTTTCTCTATGGCATTCCCAGACACATCCAACGCCTGTTTGGTGCTATTGGCTGCATCCTTCACTCCCTCTGCTCGTGTCCTGCAGGATGCCACCAGAAATCACACACAGCCCTCAGTAATGAGTACATGTTGTAACCAGTGTGGGAAGAATCCATTTGATCAAAGGCACCTACACTTTTTACCATTTTAACACACCAAAAGAGTCACTGCTGCTTTAAAATTACTATTAGCACACAAATACGTGCATACACTAACAGCAGTGACACAAACAAAACAGCAAACTTTAAATCAGTTGTGCAAAGTGCTATAAGCAGAAAAAGGTGATACAGCGATCTTTGTGTGTTTGTGTTAGGGATATCCTCTCGGTGCAGAGAAGAATCACAAATGAATGATGAAACAATTAAAACTTTTATAAACCTGCGTCAGTTTTTTGCCTTTGATTGAGCAGTGGAAATCAGCTGCACTCCAAACACTGATATCCTCACCTTTTAGTGCAAAGTTTGCACAATGCTTAATTGTTTTATACTTTGGTTTGTGTACAGAATGTGTACATGTAAATGAAATAATCTTTGTTGCATTTCTGCTGGACATTTTGGTCTATAAAATGAAACTGTAGGACAAAGTGAAAGAGGTTAAATCCAACTTACATGAGAGGGTTTTTTAAAACAAAATCAAGTGGAGACTGTGCTCTTTCTGACAGTGAGCAGGTTGTTTTGTGTGAAATGAGGTCTTTAGTTTGTTGCTTACTTGGCCTCCTTAGCTTTGTCAAGCAGCTCCTTGACTTTGCTGATGTGCTGAGAGGTGTGGTTGACGATGCCCTCGATGTTGGTGAGGCTGGAGAGACTGTCTTTTATCTGCATGACCATTTTGTCCAGAGTGGTTCTGTTGACAGGCAGAGTGATCGACAAGACATGCAGAGCCACCCTCTCTATGCTCTCTGGATCCGCTCCCTCCTCTGCAAAGATGCAGGAGCAGATAGTTTATCAACAAAGATAAATGTTGCTGCAGTTGAGCTGAATTCGGACTGTCAGTCAACAAAATCTTCAAAAAGAACTCACTTAATTTAAAGAAAAGATTTACAGTTACAACAACATCAGTATACCAGTGAGGAAGTCTCTGATCTTCTTAATGAAATCCTTGAGCTTCTTGTTGTTGTCCTCAAAGTGCTCCTTCTTCTTCTGGGCTTTCTCCAGTGTTGTCATCGCCTGGTTCTTCACATTTTGTGTCACAGAGGCTATATCCTGGAGCTGGAGACCAGAAACCAAGATGTCAAGTCACACAGAGAGCTTGTTACTTTACAGCATCCAGGTGTGGCAGATAAAAGGGTGTACCATCACTCCTGCAATACAATACATCTGATAAATGAATGAGAATATTTGAGCACCTTTTTGGCCACGCTCTGCAGCTCCTCATTGGCCGCAGTCAGACTGTCAGTGACGTTCTTGGCCTGATTGAGTGCTGCTACAGACGTGCTCACCGTCCCGTTGCATCCCTCTCCTCCACATACACGGTTCCCCTGATCATCGCGGCAACCGGCACCACCACATTGGCTATCTGAGCAACTACCATTGACACTGGAATTGCTTTGACCACCACATACCTGGAGCAACACAGAGATATTCAACACTTCAAGAAAGAACATTTTTAAAATAAGTCTTGTTAGCTTCCAGAGGATTAGCGTTGTAATGCTACTTTTAATAAGTTACACATTTTACATTTTTCTGTTCCTACATTTCTTCAGCAGTGTGAGGACGATCAGCACTGGTGTTTTTGGTCATGAGGGGCAGAGGGAGTCACAGATTCATCAAACCCTCAGAGGCCACGAGGGCTTTATAGAAGGCATCAATGGTTAACCACCAAACTATGTACAACTGATATAACTGCATTGACAACTTAAGTCCACTAGATGTCACTGTAGGAGTCCAGAATGAGAAACTAAATAAACAAAACTATTTAATGTGGTTCATCAACAACAAACTGGACAGGTACTGCAGGACACTACAGAATAAAAGTTTACCCTCCCAGGTTCAAATATTTATCAGTGAGAAAAACAAAAGGCAACTTCAAATTGCCAGGCTCCCTAATTTCTAAACAGTCTAATTTATTTTTAGAGATTCTTCCGTTTACAGCATCAGTCCGTTATCATTGCTGATTATCTTTAAAGTTAAGATTAGTGTTACTTTTAATCGGGCTCTATCTGATTCAGGATCAAAACAGAAGAAAGGACAATCCATTTTTCAGTCTGTTTTTTCATATTTCAGATTCAATGAAAATTAAATGAATGGATGATACATGTACCCAATGCAAAAACTGGCAAATCAGTGTTTTATTGAACACTTTCAGATGAATTAATCCTGTTTAAGCTTAAAAGTGTACACAGTTTGGTCAGCAGTCACATGACAACATAAATGTATGTATGAACTGAGAGCTGGATGAAAGCACTGTACCTTGTGACTGAGGTGATGGACCTTCTTATCCAAGTCGTGGGCCTTTTTCTGCAGCTCGTTTAAGGATTGGTTCTGAGCAGCCATGGCACTGAGGAAACTGTCTTTCCTGGCCTCCAGCAGTTCTTCAGTGAGAGTGCGGGTTTCTTTAGACTGCTCCACAGGACTGAGAGGACCGGACACGGAGGAGTTGCATTTCTCCTCAGCCTCCAGTGACTCTCGATAGTACTTCTTCACTTTCTCAAATTGATCTGAGAGGAAACAGGAGCAGGAATTTGCATAAAAAGATTTTTTTTTTTTTTACAATATTGTGCAGCAGCTTGACTGAGGTTCACTAAATTTGAATGTTTACTCTGTCCTAACTCCTTGATCTACTTTTTGTTTGCAGTCATGAGGTTTTGGGAGTTGCAGATTGTTCTGTAACATGATGTTTTTGTGAAACTTCACTGATTTGCCTTAGTTTGCTACCTGCAAATCCTGAGGTGAGGTAGTCGTCCAGCAGGCGCTGCTTGTCAGCCACAGTGGCGTTGATGTCCCTTAGCTCTCTCTCCATGTCACTCAGTGTGCGTCTCAGTGCTTCTTCTTCCTCTGACGTTGTATTTAGTTCCCGAGTGACACCCATCAGACGCCCATCCGTCAGGGCGATCTCAGCCCTGAACACACAGAGAGCAGTGTTTCATTTAAAGTGTTCTAATAGCTTTTTAAGAGAGAATTCAAGCACTTTATTTACTAATTTGTTGATTTCCTTTATACCCACAACAATCAATGTATCTTGTCACTTTGTTTATTTACTGGTTGTTCATATTAACTTTAATTTTAGGTTTTAAATCATATACTATTATTAAATGCTTGATAATTTACAAATGTAGCAGAAACATTTCATTAAAAAAAAAGATTTTTGATTAACATAAGCTGATCATGCAGCTGAATGACCAGATCACGTTTTAAGTGATGCAGTTTTAAAGGAGAATATTTAAAGTCAAGCATTTTCAAGACTTTGTTCAACCCCAAATAAAATATCCAGGTAGTTTGTGACAAATGGTCTGAGCCAACTTCACTGAACAACAAAAACTATGTTACATCCTCACCTGAGATCATCAACGCTCTGTCCAATCAGGTGGTGAACCCTGTCGCTGTCCTCCGCACTGATCAGATCCTGAACTTGCTTCAGCTTCCTCTCCAGCTCTCTGATGCGCGTGTCCCCGACTCCCGGCGAGACCCCCTTGTCCAGAATGTTTTGCACGATGAACTGAATGTGTTCCAGGTCCTTCCTAATCTGGCACACTGCGTCGTCCCACAGCTCAAAGCACGGGTGACACTTGACACATTTGGGGAAAACACCATCAAAGCCGCGGGCGCATTCATCACAGCGCTTCCCCGCCGCTCCCTCCCTGCATTCACACGCTCCTGTGACTCGATCACACTGGGCCATCTCCGAGCCCAGCGGATGGCAGTTACACTCTGAATGAAAGGAGGAGCAGAGAGGACAAACACAGGGGGGAGAAAACAGGAGAAGAGGACAGAACAATGAAAAATAAAAATTCTCTGCAGGTGAAACAAGTCCAGAGACTTTGGGTAACAATCTACTGGCATCTCAAAGATGTTTAAAAGGCTTTTACCGCCTCACAATGCAAAACTGTGAGCCAATTACAGATATTATAGAGATTACTGAAGCCCCTTAAACTGTAGCAAGAACACCCAACTAGCATCTCAAATTTAAAGGCAAATACACACTGTACATAACAGGCACTAACAAGTAGACGGCTCATGCAAATAACAGATAGTAAATGTTTAACTGTAGCAAAGGTACAAGTTATGAAACTATGGATGCTACAATGAATATTTATACCATTTTAGACACCATCAAAACTTGGTGGGAGAAAGACAAACAGCTTTGCAGCCGAGATTTTTAACAAAAAAATATTTTGATGAATGTACTACTTAAAAGAAACATTTATAACCTTGACTACAGCCCACTTGATATACCTCTACAGCCCACTAGGGGGCTGCAGCTCTCTCCTTAGAAAACACTGCTCTGGTGATTCACAGTTCATTGAAATGTCTTGTTAAATGATTACTAGCCACAACTGTCTGATCTTGTTTATATAAAATCACTGATAATAACTATTTATATAATTTCTTTTATTTCTGCTTCCCAAGTATTACTTCCTTGCTATTCACTGAACTTTACTCTGATCAGTGAATTTATTTCTAGGTCATGGATACAGTCTCTGTGAAAACTGCTGCATTAAGCCCCTTGTAGAATTAGGTAGATCTTGTTTTTTTTAAATGTTTGGGTAAATGTGTTGTTGTTGTAATTTTTGTCCCTCATGTTTTGCTGCTTGTTGAAATTATAATCTTTAAATTAAGATTTCTGTAGAATGAAAGTTAAGTCATATTTCTTTTTCCACCACAGGCTTCTGTGTTACTTCTTTAAAACCTATCAGTACTATGCTCACAATTAATTTTATTAACTTTTCCATTTCTACCACGAAACTGAAAACTGAAAAATCAATCCAGCTCTCTACAAAGTCCAAGTAATGAGCCCCATTTTGCTTGCAGGTAAACAGGACACACAGTGGGCTTTTAAGCTCCCAGTGCTTTTACTTTCATTTTGCAGGATAACTTCAGTTACTCTTTTTTTAACTCTGAGTGCTGCCAAAACAGTAATGACCTGCAGACACGACTGTGCCTAAATGCATCCTGTGAAGACAAAGATGGAGGATTGCTGCTCTTCTAATGTGCTGCTCGCAATACGCCTCCTGTGTAAACTCAATATTAGTAATTCTGGCCTCAGTCTAACTGTATCACAGCTCAGAGTCACACAGAAGTGATAGTGTGAAACAAATCAATCCACAACACGAAGCAAATGCTGGGAATCAGGAGTGGATTTGGGCATGATTTGACACAATATACTGTCTTACAGCTCTACTAAATGTTTCTGCAGCGTTTTACTTTAAAACAGAGATGTAACTTTTCACTCTTACCTTGACACTGCACCTGTGGGTCTCCCCAGTGGAACTGCTCACACTCGGTGCACTGTTTACCTCCAAAGCCTGGACGACAGTGGCACTGGCCTGAGAACTGCATAGGACAGGAGACAGCGGTTCAAAGGAGGATGTATATTAGACAATGTCTGATAAAGCTAATTTCAAACATTTTGTCTGAGTTTGCCTCACCATGTTGCAGTGAGTTCCCATGGCGTGTTGTGTGTTGCAGCCACACAGCTCGCAGCCTCGGTCCTGACCGTAGTTCCAGTGGTTTGGGGCACACTGATCACAGTTATGGCCAGCCACATTTTCCCTGCAAGGACAGGCTCCAGTCTGCCTTTCACAGTGACACTGTCCATCGCTGCAAGCAGACTGGATGGTGCCAGCAGTCACACAGGTACAGCCTAAGAAGAGAAACACATACTCAACACATAGAGAAGGCACCAGGGCTCATCTTTTTGACATGCTTCAGACATGCTGTTTGTATATCACATAATGAAATACAGCTTTCTTTCCACTTGCAGTTTAGGCACACAGTTGTTCATATCCATGGCAACTTAAAATAAATTAGGCACCCATGCCATTAAAACTTACAAGTAATGAGCAAGAAAACAGAATATGAGCTTCGTTACTGGTTCCAAATGATAAAACAAAGAAAAGGTTCACAAGACGCACTCTCTGATCTGCTATCACTCACGTCTGCAGTCGTGGGTCAAAGCGTTGCCATAGTAACCCCGCTGACAGTGGGCACAGGATGGCCCGTCGGTGTGGTACAGGCACTTGAGGCACTGCCCGGTCCTGGGGTCACATGATTCAGGATCCTGGGTGTCGATGTTGCTGTTGCACTCGCATGGTCGGCACTGGCCTCCGGCTTGCTCTGGGTTTCCATAGTAACCAGGAGCACACTGGTCACAGCGGGGCCCTGGGGGCAGAAAAGGTGGAATACGACAATTAGCTTTCATGTTGCTCCAGAATCAGCCATAGTTTCCATGATTTTGTAGACTCTGAATTAGTGAAGGCCAGCTGACCTAGAGGAGTGTATCAGCAATTAAAAGAATGTTTGAACAGTGTGTCACTGCTGTGTGGTAGCTTACCGGTGTAGCCTTGTCTGCAGTTACATATGATCTGGTTGGAGGCGTAGTCAGCTTGACAGGATTGCCCATTAAAGTGGTCAGAGCCGGGGTTTCCAGGACAGGGGCAGGGCCGGCAGTGCTCCCCTGAACCAAGCACTGGGTTTCCAAAGAAGCCATCCACACATCTGGGACAAATGAGGAGACATTTACCATCAGTCTGAAAAGCAGGGACAATGGGTAGTCCAGAGTGACACTGAGTGATCCTCACTGTTCACAGAGGTGTCCTGCTGTGTTGTCCCTGCAGTCTCTACACTCGCCCGTGCGGGGGTCACAGAGGTCCGCATGGCCGTTACACTGACAGAGGCTGCAGCTGGGGAAGCCCCACTGGCCCGGTTGGCAGTCTGAACACTGACGTCCAGTGGCTCCCTCTCTGCACGGACACTGGCCTGTAACTGGGTCACACTGGTGGCCAAGTGAGCCCTCTGAGTGGCAGTCACAGACTGGATGGGAGGAAGTATTTAAAAGGTTATTCTGTGATATACACTGATAATTACTGTGTATGCTCATAATTAAAGTCAGGAACAACAAATACGCTTTTTTTAAGTCATTCTTTCGCCTTGGAATAGAGGTTGTGTTAAAGGTCTTTTTACAGTATTTACGGCACATCAGAATTCAAAAGTACACAATAGTGTGTCTATTTCATTGAGACCAAACACTGCAGCTCTGGATTTTGCATGATCTACAGGATCTAAGCATTCAGTTTACTGGGTCGCAAGAATGAATGAAAAAGCAAATTGTGTCATTCTGCTTCTTGTTAAACTTACAGCAGCCTACACTTAAACAGAAATAAATTCTTTCAGGCAAAACAAATAAAAAACAAAGAGGCCTAGTTAAAAGATCAGCACAGATCACATCTGTAGGTTTTTCAGATGATTTAATTACTCATCCATCACTGGTCACACAAAAGCCTTTTTTGACAATTACCCATCCGTGTGGGAAAAAGCCTCAGACCAGTTTGAACATGCAATGACCCCATTCAGTTGTGTATTTCACACCTTGCACCTTTTACTTTAAGATTAGAGTCCCATAATCAGGGTTATTCATTTCAGAGAGAACCAGGTGCGCAGAATGTCCCAACATTGTGTAAACATCTACAAAGTATATTTAGCTCTGGTTTGATCTCGTCTGTCATGTGACACACGCTGCTGGTTGTAAAACAGACTCACCAGTACAGCCATTGGCTCTGAAGCCGTAGGTTCCTGGGGCACACTGGTCACAGCGCAGACCCATCACATTGGGTTTACAACGACACTGACCTCCCACCTTTTCACACTCGCCACTGAGGGAGCCCTGAGGGTCGCACTGACAGGCTGGATATGACAGAAACACATGAAAAAAAAACAACACAGAAAATATAAGCAAATTATTACCGTTCAAAAAGTTAAAAATCTTTCAAGATTCAAGGTTTATTTTATTTATTTATATGTTATTTTACAACAAATTACATGCTGTTGTGGAACAACTAACAGTGCACCTTGGCTCTGAACAGCTGTTGTAGACTATGCAACTACTATGTGGACTTTTTCTGTGTAATGTATGATTTTTTGTTGTTATTGTTGTTGTTATTATTTATTTATTTCAGTTTTACTTTTTTTTATTTCTTTTTGTCTTTAGTGTCTACTGTCTTTGTCTATGTGTCTGAAAGCACAATAAAAACACACTGACTAAAAAAAATTTAAAAAAATACATGCTGTTGTTGTTCACTCATGCTACTGCTAAAAGAGAAAACTCTAAAGGAAATTAACAATAATAATTTGAAGTCATTTGAAATCCTCCAAATCTGGGCATATTTTGTGCGTTTGCCCATCTACTTACGCAGAGCACCGTCATGAATAATAGCTGAAATGCTGCAGATGAGTTTGGAGCACATCTCGGCCAGTGCAGGCATTGGTGTCATCATGAAGGAATCCAGACACATGTAGCGAATCATCTCCTCTCTCCGCTGCTCTGCTTCCGGCTCATTACCTTGGAACCCGGGGAGCTCAGTGTATTTGGGGATCAAGACCAGCTACAGAGGGAAAAACAAAGGTCATTAAATGTAGGACGTGAATAGGCTGAGCTGAGCCGAGATGTGATTACGAGCCCTGAGGGATATATTAACTATAAGAGCTTGATATGTTGTATGTGACTGTGCTTTTAAGATCTTATGAACAGAAAAAAACTTAAATGCATCTTCTAAGATATTTGTCAAAGCTTGGCTAAAATTGTGCTTCATATTGAGTTAAGTTTCTTTGGAATCAGCTTTATATTTAATGTATTTAAATGTGTTTGAGAGAGATGTTTCTCAACTTTGTAAAAAAAAAGCTTATCCAAGCCCAGAGAATTTAACATTTGCATTTGTATTTATCCACCACTAGGGGGAAACCTCATGGTGTGTAAAGCACCATAAAACATGCAGATGTAGTATTTTTGCCTGAAATCAGTGTCATGATTTAATGTCAATGAAAATGACCTATTTTAGCATTTTTATAATGACAGCATCATAACCAGAGAAGACTTATCATGATGATTCTTTCCGATAACACTGCTAACTCTGAAACAGAGTCAGAGGTGTAATAATGAGGGTGGTGTGCTGACAGTCATAGCTCACCGAGTCAATAAGAATGAAGGCAGTGAGATGTCTGTGTGAGACCCCATGGCGCTGGAACCTTATTGCAACCACATAACGATTACTGGGCTCGAAACAGAACGGCCTGGGCATCTGGATGTATCTGGAAAAACATAACACCTTAATAGATGAGTGTGTGCTGTTAATTCATGAATGTGTACTATGTTTGTTTTTATCCTCCTCTCTCTATGTTCCATCTTATCTCTTCCTGTTTCCTTCCCAATGAACACCATCATCATGAGCTAAACAGCATATTTATGACTAACTCATGACTGCACACACTTGAGAACCTGAGGCACTGGCAATTATGCCCTGCTTATAAAAACTGAATGACTGTGTCACATACAATAAAGAAAAATCATGTAATAACACATATGAAAAATGGAAAAAGAAAAAAAATGAAAAAGTGTCATAAAACAAACAAACAAATGTAGAAGTTTAAAGAAAAAAAATGGATATTTACTCCTACTATATGTTTTAACATTATTTAAAAAGCAAACAGGAAAAGCGAGCACAAAAACAACACAAGGGACAGAAATAACACATAAAACACACACACACACGTTTCAAGTCTGTATACACTGATGGCATATTGTGACTTATAGGTTATGTCCTGCTTTAATGCCTGACTTGTCTATTTCTGAACCAACCACTGTTCACCATGGATGACCTGACCCACTCCCTACCTTGACGTCTCTGTTTTGAGCCCACTTTGTTAATTGGTTTTGGCTGATGGACCAACAGAGGAGAACAGAAGGCTGAGACAGCCAGATGTGGGCAGGGCATGACGTCTTAGTTCCAGATGAGTTCAGCCTCTGAAAGGCGATTCAGCAAGTTGAAACTAAACAGTCTTAGTGTTAGTCTTTCCCTGTTTTTTATCCTATTTCCTATTTTTAACTCGCTTTTTACAGAGATGATTAACACTTGATCTAGTTTGATCTGCAGTAATCGGTCTAATATGTTGACTTTTCAACAGTGCAAGAATGTTTCTTTGTCAAAAGATCAAAGTGAGGTAAATGCACCATAATCATTTTATTTAGGGTCTTTAAATTTTTGTCCAAGCCAGCAGATAAATGTATCTATTGACAAGCCTGTAGATTTCAAGGTAACAACATAAAATTTGATAATTTAAATGGAAATGAGATATGAAAATGGAAATGTAATGAAAGATAAAATTAATTACATAAGAAAAATGTATCTTGCTTTATCAAAGTTGGTGAAACTATTCATGTGGTTGTCTTACTTATCACGTCATCATAGTGTGTTTATTCTCCTAATTTCAATCAATACTATGAGATGACAGTTATTCTATTTTCAGTCATGCAGCACTGCACGTGTGTTGACAAGTCTTCTTACCAGCTGTGGTTTAAGCTCAGCAAAGCTAGATTAAATCATTAAAATATCTAAACCAAAAAAATTATTCAAACTCTTTCACGGTCAGTGTTGTCAATTGGTATGATGAATGTAGCCTAAAGCTAAAGTAAAGCAGGGAGTCTTAGTACCATAAGCGCCTGATCAGAGTGTTGGCCTTAGTGCAGAGGCTTCAGTCATGCTAGGGACTCTGAAGTTGTGTTCAGACAAAGCAGTGCTTTGAGCTAAATGCTAACACTTTTGTCTAGCAAATATTAGGTTTAAAAAGTTGATAACAGTTGACATATTGATTGCTACTCAGAAAAGAAGCCAACAGATCTTAATCCCCGTGCTGTCTGGCTGCAGTAAAGGTCTTAAATCCTGACCCCTTCAACGCTAGCAGATAGGTCACAGGTCAAATTAAAGTACATGATGAATGAATTTCCCCAAAAATGGTTTCTGTCATTTTAGTTAGCTCTTTTAACAATAGTTTATGGTCAAATGTTTGTTTTTGTAACTTTTTTAGTTTCTTATGCTTGTAACTAATGCTTGAAAGGGGGTTTGAAGGTCATGACCAAAAGCCAATCTTGACCTGTGACTGAGTCAAGGCGTTATATAGAGAGGACCTCCATGCTGTGACTCCATCCACCGTTCAGGACTGTTTAGACTCTGGCTCCAAATCATGTCCTCATTGCAACACACAGACAGCACCTGTATCACGGATACCTTATTTTTGCACAGTGGAAGAGGAGGTTACCTGCTGTTTGTCTTTTCAACCTTCACTGGTTCAGAGTGTTAGCATGCTAACATTAGCTAAACACAGAACAGATGAGCCCGATGGCTAATATATTTTGTCTTGGACAGATAATGTGGATGGTCAAATAAACATGTGATTCATTTAATGTTGATTTAGAGTTTGAATTTGGGTTTAGTTTGAACATTAAAAACAGAGCTTCACTTTAACACTGCATTCAACGGACTGATCCAAGGCTACACTGTAAAATCCCAAGGATATGGGTCATACTAGTGACACTCATTCTTCTTCTTCTTCTAATATTATTATTATTAATAATAAGAATATTATTGTTGATATTATTATTATAATTGGAACCACAATGAACCCATTGATCATATATAAGATGAATGGAGTTTTATTAAAGAAACCTCTCTGACTGTGCAGTTATCTTCAGATCCTTTTTCTCAGTGTAAACCTCAGTGCAACAAAGCTGCTGCTTTTCTTTCATATCACTGTACCTGATCCTTACACAGACTTTCTGGCATGTTTGCCTTCCTATCAGTAAATCAATGGTAAAAATACCACAGGGTACAGTGAAATCAGAATATAAATACAGGCCTCACTCACATAGAGCAGACAGGCCACGACAAGTTTAAGTGACAACAATGTAATGATGCGATTCTTCCTCAGCAATAGGATGACAGAAACCCTGTAAACACCTGAAATGCTTGAACATATCCTTTAGAGAGTTGAACAAACACTCTTTCTACAATGTCCTCTCTATCCTACAAACACACATGAGGGTTGTTACCTGTTGCGGTGTGGCAGGGTCACTGTGTAGAGCTGTTCAGTTGGTAGGAGGTTTCCACACCTCAGGCTGGAGGGCAGCAGTACGGATGTAATACTAACTACAGCCTCCCAGTCCTCTGTGGACTAGACACACACACATGTATGGCTTAGTAAAAAGGGTAAAAAAAGAGCTTTACAACAAGCTCTAAAGTTACGGACACACACCTCAGGTTCGTAGCGGATCATGATGTCATACTCCATGGCATAGGGGATGTTGTCAATGGTGAACACCAGGCCGGCGCCATCTTTGACGCGGGCAAAACCAGGTCCTGTCCAGGACACCATGTGACTTGGAGTGTGTCCTCTTTGAACGACCTTCACATCCGGCTGAAAGACAGAGAAAAGTGACCAAAGAATAATTTTGTCTTTGAATTCCTTGTTTACTTGAACAACCACTATCTCATCTCGCTGACCTGACTTTACACCTTCTTCAGGAGAGCAGGTGTGTGTGCTCTGTATTAATGGTTTCTGAAGTGCAAATTCTGATAAAGCAGCTTTTATCAAGACTTGAGCTCCCCAGTGAATTGTGCAATTATTCTGATCAGCACTTTAAATTTTAAAAGTAGAAAAGCAATTCAACTTAAAGAGTGAGGGTTTTCAGGGTCTGGTTTAAAAACTCAAATTCAAAACAGGTTTAAACTATGAAATTATTAAGTTTAGTGCAAAATAAACCAACATATGGATAATTAAAATGCAGGCTTCTTTAATTGATGCTGAAATGATGGTGATAAACTGGTCTCTGCTGAGCAACTTGTCTTTTTCAAGGTATATCTGCTACTTTACACAAGTACTCCTTTTTCTCCTATGTTCTCTTTGTGTAGTTTGCTTTAAAACTGTGTGATTTTGTGTCAAGCACAGAACTGCTGAAGAAATTAACAAGGTAAATTTACCCAGGCATTGTACTTAAATAAAAACTTAAGTGTGTGATCTTGATGTGAGTATTTCCTTTCACATTACTTTCTACCTCTACATTTATCATTTTACAGTTACTAGTTACAGCGGCATTCCCACAAAACCGTTTTCATAACTGTTAATGTATCCAATATTTCATCAGAATAAGAAGATAAGAGAAATTACAGAAGTCTTAATTCAAATTGTGATGAAACATTTTTCCTCTCTCCACCCCACTAATCATCTAACCACTCCCATCTCACTGGCTGCAAATGTGAAATGCTGTTTATGTGATGATCCATTAGTTTTTACTATCCAATAATGTATCATATTACATCAGTCACTGTGAGCTTTGACCTGTAGGACAAGTACTTTAATTTTATGACTTACAGCAGGTTTTTGTTGGTAATTCTTCTGGACTTTTACTGAACTCAACTTTTAAGTGCAGAGTTTTTACTTGTATTGGAGTATTATGACACTGTTGTTTCTGCACACTTATGAATGAAAAGGACAGTAATTCTTCCTCCGCTGTCTGAAAGAGTCTCTGGATGCTCTTTGTCAAGATCATGATTATTTTATTTGTTTTATGGAATATCGCTTAAGATTTGTCCTGATTAGAAAATAGCAAAGACCTAAAGGAAGCAGCCCGAAGTTGCAACTGGAACAAACTACTCCTGCTCTGGAAAACAATAAAAATCTGCCTCAGGGTTATCACATCTGTTTCCTCAGAAGTGACAATCATCAAAATCATTTGCAAAATGATGGCTTTACAAGTGTGAATGAATCTAATTTATCTTTTTTAAAGTTTGGCAGAGAAATGCTTTTGAACTTTTATCCCTTGTTACGAAGTCACAGTACAATTACAGTCATGATCTCCATTAAGTTTCAAATCCCTTGAAGTCTCAGGACTGAATATCCCAACAGTCTGACATATTCAAAGGCTTTTTTTCAGGTTGACTAGTTTCAAATGATTTAAACAACTTGACAGCTAAGCATTTAATTAGACTAAGTAGCTACAGACTGCCAAGTAGTGCATACAGCACATGACCAAAACCCTTAAAAATGTAGCCTTGGACATGCTGAACTACACACAATACAGTGTGGACTATTATTACTCTAAACCAGTACTGACAGATTCATTTCACTTTAATAAAGACCACTGACCGACAATTCTGGAGTACGTCATGGACAATTTAGTAAACGCAACTACTAAAGCTTTTACAAGGAGCCTCCACATATACCTGCCATACAGTTTTGCTTATTTATAACAGTTGATTAACTAGGAGGTAAAAACTGACAGATCATCAGCACATTTAAAAGAACAATTAATTTGTACATTTTGCTTACGTCTCCTAGATTACTGATTTTTCACCCCTTCAGGCCACAAAAGGGCTTAAAATGTGTAAAATACTGTAATGTCCTTATGCCTATAATGATACAAATCTCTACTTATATCCCATGAGCACACACTTATTACACACATAGCCATAATCTGTGCTGATGGTTCATAGGTGGGTTTAATTCAGGGGTCATAAAAAAAGTTGGAACCACTTATTTATTATATTTTATACTTCATTATTTTTTGTTCTATAACTAACAGTGTACACTGTTGTCTTGGCAAAACTGGCATAATTGAGACAACTGTTGGGCTGTTGTGTGTCATGTCGAACCACAGATGACATCAGTGAATAATTTAAACCAAACATCCTACCGTTTGTTGAAGCTGGCGGATACGTCTCAATGCTGCTCGATGTTGCTGTGTGCTGCTAAGTCGACGGTGACGCCTGTGCCTCCTCAGCTGGTTGCTGAGGTGCTGGACACAGTCAGTCTCTGCCTGAGGACGAACTTTGCCCTGGAGGGAGAGGAGAGGAAATGAGAGGAGAGGAGAGGAGAGGAGAGAGGAGGAGAGGAGATTGTTAATGCTTTTGTCGATCGAATAAAGAACTTTTCACAGTAATGCTTCTTACGACCTGCAGGGGTTCTTCCTGCACAGCTTCTCGTTCCGAAAGTGAAAATGACAAGACAGAGAGCAGAAGGAGCTTTGATGTGCTGAAACTGCAGGAGTGTGTCAGAGAGAAACAAGGAACCTGTGGAGTGTTTTTCTGTGTGTGTGTGTCGTGCATATTAGTAAGTGTGTGTGCTGTGTGGCAGTAATTGGTTTTGACAGGTTGGTATCTGTGCTACTGTGCGGAGTTTTCATGGGTCACTTAGGCTAGAGAGTTTGCATTCCCACAGAAATGCAGGACTTTGAACGTATCCTGCATGTTGTGTGCCTCTATTTTGTCCTTCAGCACGTGCACTCAGTTACCAGCCAGCAGCAGTTATGTTGACTCCCTGTAGACAATAGCCTCATTTATCAGAGGGGCACCTCCTCTCGCACGGTGTCTTACAATGTTGTCTTATTTCTTTCAAAACATTCTGAAGTCAACACTGCTATTTCCACATTCCTCCAGTAGTGATGTTGTATGTTCGGAGTGTCTGAACTTGTCCGATGGGCTGAATGTGGAAGTGGAGGGGGCAGGGGGGTCTCCTTACAGTGGGGAGGAATGGGTTGGGGGGCGGTGAAAGAGACGGAGAGGTAAGGAATGTGAGAAAGCTGGTGGAGAGATGTAGAAGGAGATGTAGAGACTGAGACTGATGGGTGGGTAAGATGAGCCAGTGTCAGCAGGAACAGGCCTGTTACAGTAGCTCTCTCACATATTGGATGGGAGAGGAGGGGGGAGCCTGAAGAGAATATTAACAAAATATAGTTTTGTGTTTTCAGTAAACGTCTTTTTACTGGCTTAAACTTTCTGGACAATTACCAGCAAGAGCTACCTGATTCCACGTGCAAACTGCTGTGTGATGTGATTCAAAAAAGTGCAAGAAACAAGGACTCATATTCTCTTTAAAAATAGTACAAAAGAGAGTATAGTAGTGTTTAGTATAGTATAAAGGAGATGCTAGCAGAGATGGTGGGCATTGGTCTTGTGGTGGTAATTAGGCCGGTCCTTGGACTCCAGTTAGGCTATAAGTTAAAACCTATTTATCAGAAAAAAAAAGAAAAATGAGCATCCAAAGGAAACACATACAAAGTTCCCCAAACAAGAGAGGCAACAGTTATAACTGTTGCTTAACTGTTGTGTTTGTTTGCCTAAGTGTATTTAATTGTGGTTTGTGATCTTAGTGTTGTATTTAAACAATAAAGTAGAAAAAAGGTGGTGCTGTAGTTTAACTGTTGAGCAATGTTCAAAGCGGAAACTTCTCTAAGCTTCCTCACTGTATCCCA
>JAPZDY010000002.1:2822455-2853298 GCA_029783645.1 Ctenochaetus hawaiiensis
GCGATAGTAATGTCTCTCACTTACCAACAAAAATTACTGCTAAAGACCGTGCAAAACAATTCCCTGATGTTCTTCATAAAAGCAGAGGTAAATTGTTTTGCACCCCGTGCAATATTGTGGTGGAACACAAACGAAAATGATCGGAAAAAAATTCAACTTTTTAGCAATTTTCACTGTGTCCCGCAATTTCATTACAACAAATATGCTTAAAACATCGCAACTTACATCGCAATTTTTTAGAAAAGCTGCCGCAAATTCAGGCATTTTAAGCTGCAACAATCATGAAAAAACACCCGCGAAATCCTGGAGGGATTGATTATTATTTTATTTTTCTACTGTCTTGACTATTGAAGCATTTGCTTTCATATAAAGTGCAACACTGTATCAACACAGATAAATATTTTGGGAAGACCCCTTTCTTACGTAAGCTGCAAGTTTTCTTTTCTTGTGTAGTGTAAAAATGTAAGTATACTGTAACAGACGATATAATCAGTTAAAGTCCCCATTGATCATAGTGACTCAGTTTTGATATCCTCCTGCATCCTGCAAAAAGGAGTCAAAGCAGTCATAAATTACGGTGACACACCTTAAAGCCACATCAAATGTCTCCCTAAACTAAAATGAAAATTGCACAGACCTTATGAAATTATGTGGATCAAAGCACCATTTCAGTGTACCACTTCAACGCAAAAAAACAGTATGCTTAAAATTCACACTGCAGAATCTTTTGCCATACAACTACAATGAAAGAGCTATGAAAACAACCCTCACAGCTTGTACCAACACTTTTCAGTGATTAATTTAAACAAGGTTCAACTAGTTCTCTACCTCAATACATTTTAAGACAGGGAAAGCAAATAATACAATAAGAGCCCAAAGTAAACATTAAGTTCTCTATCAGTCAACAGTTATGCCATCTGCTTGATTAAACAGAAGGACCACCCAAACACACCATGGTTTAAAGAAAGGGATTTCATGTAACCATGGTGTCAAACAAGGAGACAGCTCCCTAATCTGTTACATACTGTGTAGTTGAAGGAAATCTCATAATAATGTCTTGTGATTTACTTTATTCATTCATTCATCTGACGGTAAAAGAAAGCTGGCCATCAAAGATAATTCTCTATTTCAGGTTTGCAGAGAGAGGGCCAATGTTGTTTGAACAGAGGGTTTAATCACCTATTGTGAGATGTTCAGCAGATTTTCACTACTTTTGACCAAGACCTCAAATAAAGCACACCTATCATCTATCCTGCTTGGCGTATTTAGCATTTTCTCCACACAACCTATGTACACACACATACTCACACAAAACCAACAGAAAGGGTTAATACGCATTGTTATTCATACAAAAGCGGTACAGTTTAGTTTTTTTCCCTTGTCATCCCAAAGACACTCTGAAGTCAGTTGTGCTGTTAATGGTAATAAGTGATTTGGGACAGAAATGTTGCTATATTTCAATATTTAGCTAGACTTAGAAGGACACACCCTAGACACTTACAAAAAGCTCATCCAAGGACATGACCAGACAGTAGCCACCGAGGAGCCTTTGAGGTGGGTAAATTCAGTGCAGACACACAGCAACCAACGCAATAACCACAGTCATGTTTCAACTAGAAGGCTAAAGAGTCATTAGTTGAATGGTGGAAGTGAACATGGCAAATCTGAGTTTTGTGGCTCAGCATTAAGTCTTGTGGAAAAGGTAAGCTAAGAGCAGATTATTCAACCAGAGAGTTACTCAAGGCCACACGCCATGGAAACCCTTTTTAGAAAATAAAAATGTAGCAGTTATAAGTGACATTGCCTATTTCATCATAGCTTTTCGACTGGCATTTTCAGGAGGGCCATACCAAATAGTTTAGCTTTAAAGTTTCTTGGATAACATTGAGTTCAGACTTCTAAATAAACATGAAATAGGTAGGCTATGACTCATAAAGCAGGCCCTTGATTTTTGCATGGGTTGAATGAGCGGAGTGAAGGGACAGCTGCTGATGATGATTGGACCTGCAAGACAGATGGAGGCAGACCAGAGATTCTGGAGGAATAATCATTAAGTCAGACTAGATTCTGCTTTGATCTGGAGCCACGTACCAGCAAGAAGAGAGCTCTGCTTATTTCTGAATTTTTGGGGGGGTTAAAGATGAAACTGCTGAGGTGATAATGTCATAAAATATAATGACAGACATTCAAAGCTTCATTCCAAAAGCTCAATTAAAAGGGATAAAAGCCCTAATTTTCAGTATTTAGAAAGAATGGAACTTGTTAAAGCCTAGATATACAGAGGTATTCTGTATGTAACCCTCATCCTCACATTTCCAAAACTGAGTGAGCCCCACAAATGGGCGGGACAAGTTAATTACATAGAGACCCCCTTCACACAAGGTTGGCAGGTTTTTAAAAGCATGTGGGCATACATTTGATTCCTGCTGTTTTCCAGTAGTAATTAAGAGTAAAGAGGACCCTCAGGTTTGAATATTCATGATGTAAACAGGGATAAAATTACTGCTGCTTACCATGAAAATGTACCAGACAATAGTGGTCCTCATCTTAAGTAGACTTTAAGATGATGATCTGTGTGAGTGTCTACAGACACACCTAAGCTGGGTGAAGGTGAATATTGATCAGAGTATTCAGTAATTAACAAATACACTTCAACCAGTCACATGACTCTTATTGTTCTGAAATGAGGCAGTTAGTGAGGCAGTTCTTTGTTATTCTGAAAATCTCTTTTTATCTTAATAGCAATCAATAAACAAAATGAAAAATATTCTCTAGGCTGTTGTAGGTCTAGAATAAGCACATCCAGTCTGTTTGCGGTACCTGCCTGTCTGCCTACGTTCCTGCTAATTTGTACTCATCCTGCCTGTACACTTACTCATGACGGCTTTTTTGTTTGTGTTGATATGATTATGGCATTCAACAGAATGTTTGTGTATTTATTAAATAAACAAACAGGTGTCTCATCACTATCTCTCCTCTTTCTCAGGAGTAGTCAGACAGTGCGAGTTCCTGTGTTTTTGGGGGGTGGGTTTGGAGGGAGGCCTGAAGGAAGGGGATTTAGCAGATCTAGCTTGCTCTTCCTGGATTTTCCATTGTTTCCAGATCCATCTATGAACTCAAGAACAAAATATGAATCACTTGGCCTGACAAACGTTGATACAATCTATTTAAAAGCCATGAACACAAAGTAATAGTGTGTAGTTTTACATGAAACAAAGCTATTCATCATGTTGTCAAAAATCGATTGTTTTAACTATGAATCTACAAAGAGATGATGAGCTGATGATTGAACATTTCTCATCCTTCTCAATTAAAAACAACTGTTCAAACTGATCTCCTAGTACGTGGTCCTGGTATGTTATATACCCCTCATGCATGAATGTCTTACATTAATGTGTGAGCTGACTACAGTTTCTACAGTAAAAAAGTACTTTTAAGTCAGTTTCCTTTATTACACAGACAATAGTGGAAGTATTTTAGGCTACTTTTGATATTGTGGACATTTTACACTTGAAACTACTAAAGAAGATGAATCACCAAGAAGGCAGATGGGCAATCAGTGCTTGAAGAAGTTTCCTGCTGAGATTAAAGTTATTTAGATATTTGGTCGACTTTTTTTGGAAACACGAACAGCAAAAGGAAATTGCTTTTCCTGTTATTGATAAGACATTCAGTGATGCTATTTGCCATTAGCCATGCCAATTTTTCCCTTGTGTGTATGTGTGTATTTGAAGAAGAACAGTGGCAGAGATGTGCATTTTATCATGAAGGTAAATGCACCTAATTAGACTGACATTTAAAAGAAAAAACAAGTTTATGTGAGGAAACATAGAAACGGTACAATTCTTTCGTGTTTTTGTTTAGATGTTGTAAAATAATTGCAAAGGTTTACAAACAATCAAATAACGAAGCAAATCAAATGTCAAGGTCTACATAGAAACAAGGGATACAGAGGTTGGTATTTAATAAAATTATGATGTTTTGGATTTTCATAAATCTCCATTTAAGACTTTTTCATTCACACAAGCCAAAAGGTCTTTGTTCAGTGACGAGGTTACTGATTTAACAGCAAACAGATATAGATTTCAAACAAATGATGCAGGAACATTTGCATGAAAAAGATCTTACTATAATTTTTCTTCCCACGGATAACTTACAGTGGCTACTACTGGATGCAGCATTGGACGCAGCTGCATGACTACTAGCTGATGAAGTGTTAGATTGTTGCAAACATTCGTGTGACAGGCTGACATGAAGACATATGGTCAACATGAGCTTATTTTTCTTCCAACAATTACAATCTATCCAGCGGTTCACTGACAATTTGCCATGGTCTATGTTGCTCTATTCATTCATTTTGATACTTTAATATGCCGAAACTAATATTTCAATAAACAAAAAAAGGTAATAACTGACGATACTTTCGACAATACTTCAAGAAAAAAATTATCAGACATTTGAGGATTGTTGTCTCACAAAAACATTGAGTCATTATTGTAAGGTTGAATGTTCTGAATTTATATAGAAACAAAAAATAGTCAAACCTCTGCATGTAATGAAAAAAATGTGTAGTTGCTGACACTTTATTAGCCTAAGTTTAATTAGCTTGACAACTCCCCAGAGCCATTAATATTAGACAGGAAGAAAATAGCAAAAAAAAGACAGACAGGAAAAAAGAGGCGTAGCAGTAATCAGCCCCTCTCGTCGGTGTGCAGCAAACAAGGGGCTGATTTATATCAGGGGACGTGATTATGAGTGTCTCTGCCTGCAGAGGCCCTGACAGAGGCTCAGATATCAAAGACACACTGATAGAGCCGATGGTAGTGACGAGTCTCTGGAGAGGCCTCCTGATCTATAGATTACCTGAGCACAGAGGCACACACCACATCACATGGTATATGGACTGTATTTTTATGGCATTCCTCTAGTCTCAGTGACCTCTCATTACAAATCAACCAAGCATACTCTGGTGGAGGAGGCTACAAACAAGGTGCCACCTGCTCATCAGTAAAGATAAGCAGTCAGGCTCACAGACCGATGGGAGAGTCATGAGGAGCAGTTTGGGGTTCAGTTTATTGCCCAAGGACACGTAAACATGCAGACTGAAAGCACGCTGATGGACCCACTGACCCTCTCATGGGTGGGGGCCTGCTCTACCTTCTTAGCTGTAGCTGCACCTGACACTACAACACCTTTGTGTTTGCTCAAAGATTCGGCCCAAATCGCCAGTGAGATCACAGTCTATCATGTCAGCAGCGGAGCACCAAAATTTATATTCAAAGGACCATACCAGTGGTTTTGCTCTGATACACCAACAAAGTGCTTACAAATTACATAACTGACATCAATTTCCCAGATTTAGCTGGTGGCGCCTCCATTTTTAAATGAGTCTTTCCATCTTACAGGGGCCAAGCGGTTTTATTTTATATCAGTACACTATCAAAATCAACTCACAGACTTGAAACTACCTAAATATGACCTCATCATGAGTCCATGCTGTTCAGTAATGTGTTGTGTTTCACAGAGCCCACCCAGAACAATTGATTAAGAGGAAAAGTGGCCACCAAACAATGTCGCTCTCTCCAACATGACAAGTTTGACCAGCTGAGGTCCAAACGACTCGTGGATCCTCTTAACCCTGCAGGTTAGAGTTGATCTCAGCGGCGGGGTAAGAGGCCAGGTCCCTGAGCTGATTAAAGCTAGACCAAACCTACAAGGCCATGGGAACACTTGCCACCAAATAACCATGTCTAAATACCTTGACAACATGGTGAAAAGATATAAATGGCAACATGACATTCTACGATTAAGGGAGAACAGCATGAAAACTCTAATTTTTGCTAACTGAATTTTGAATATAAAATTCAAAGCTGTTTGTATTTTTCTAGAAGTGTCCTTCATCTGTGATGAACCAATCAAGAGAAAATGCTTTTCAAGTTTACATGTATATATTTAATGGTACCTTGAGTTCATGGGAACAAGAGTAGAAAAAACAACAACCACTGATTCAGTGATGCTAGTTGTTCTTCACCTGTGGCGATTTTTAGATTTTTACTCGACTCAAACAACTTTATTTATCCTAGAAAGGTTAATACAGCACAAACACAAACTCACTGACAGCAGCAAAAAACAGTATGTCAGACAAAAAAATTTAATGTCACTCATACCATTGTAGCTAGTGAATCTGAGCTGTGCACCCCATTAATCTGTGCTGCTGCTTAATCTGGTAGGAATGTGTGCAACAGTGTTGGAAATCTGCCCTCCAGCCACAAGTGACCCAGTGGTGTCATTAAGAGAACAGATCCACACACACAGGCACACGCACATGCGCTCTCTCTCTCTCTCTCTCTCTCTCACACACACACACACACACACAAACACACACAAACACAGCAAGCTCTTATAAGGAGTGTTAAAAAACTTCTGAGACTGTTCCTGTTTGGCATGTAGGAAGCACTGCGCAGTAATGTGCGAGCAGCAGGTGCAAGCAAAAAGAGTGAGTATTTCAAATTATATCACTCATCATCATCATCATCAACACCTGAGTTACACACATTATTTGTCCAGTGGTCCTTCCACCCTCACTGAAAGATCTACAAGTCCATGACTATGCAAACATTTGTTGTTGTTTTTTTTATTTAAAGAAATGGATTATGAAATTTCCTATTGAGTGTTGAGTCAATTCTCACCTACCTTTCATAGGACCTGCAAACTACTTTCAATGTCATCCGTTCCCATTACACATCTTAAACTCTGATTTAAAGAGAGTCCAAGGAAATTGAAAAAACCTTAGGCAGATGAATGTAAAATAACCCTCAGGTGTCTAAACATAATTTACTCTGAAAAGTGAACAAAAATCCAAGCAGGACTCAATACTGAGGTTTGTCTGCTTATCAGGGGCAAGTCAATTTTTTTCCCTTGGCAAATGGATGAAAAATTTACTTGCTCACTAGATACATTAAAAGTCATTAAAAAATATTGTGTCATCACATTTTTTGCCACTCGTTATATTACACAAACATATGTGTGTTTGTGTGTGTGTAGTGTTCTTCATCCTAACACTTACACATAGAGTAAATTACCATTAATGTGAAAATTGGCAAGTTGATCGCGACTATACTGATGGTTGATTTGACTCGACATGCAACACCGTTTGTGCTCATGACATATTTTTTATGTTCTGGGGCAACAAATATCTAAAAACCTTGCTAATGTGGACCCTGACCCAGCATCACAGAAATTTTGTGAAATGGCCACAAATTATGATCCATGAGATTTGTGTTCATGGGCACGAATTTTCCAATCATTGTGTGACAAAAGGTTTACAAATCTGAATGACAAAATCTAGTACAAAAAATCACAAAATAACATTAGTAAGAGAATAACAACAACAAGAATAACAGTGAATGAACAGCTGTATCATGTCACACACAGCTGTATCATGTCACACACAGCTGTATGGTGTCAGGGATGTTGAAGGCTGGTACTAATCTCCCACTGTTTAGCCAAATCTGCACTTACAGATGACAGTTACCTAGTAATATCAGAAAGGCCTATATTCAAACCTG
Source organism: Ctenochaetus hawaiiensis (assembly GCA_029783645.1). Classification (NCBI taxonomy): domain Eukaryota; kingdom Metazoa; phylum Chordata; class Actinopteri; order Acanthuriformes; family Acanthuridae; genus Ctenochaetus; species Ctenochaetus hawaiiensis. The sequence goes on from JAPZDY010000002.1 coordinate 2,830,024, forward strand.
ACTATATCCATTGATACAACCATCTTATTACAAGTTTAAGTTTAATGTCTAATGTTATCTATGTTTTGGTCAAAGCCTTGCAAAGGGGCAAATCCACAGAGTGTACTCTGCTAAATAAATATGACAGCTAGCTAAACTGGAAAGATAATAAGCCTAGCATAAAACTACCACAAAGTGCTCAACCACCCGAATACAATACGTAGCCAACACAACACTATGGGCATAAATAACAATTAATTACCTACAATAAAACGTAAAAGAAATTGGTTTTTTTATAAAAGATGGAGATAAAAGATGTAAATTTAAAAAAAATGAGAACCAGGCTTAAGTATAAAAACCTTAACTCAAAACTCATTGGACTAAATGCAAAAGTGACTCTTTAAGACTCTTCACAGGCTGTTTTTTTTATAAATTTGGTGAAAAGGGTTCATATTAACTCCCTTCACATCAGAGCTGAAGCACTGCCGCTGCGTTATTGCGTCCCCTTGCGTTATTGGGGTTCACTGAGGTGAGGCTGCTGTTAGCAAAGACGGAAGGAGAAGATGGGGCGCTCACCTGCTGTTAGCTTCCTGCGACTCCTGTGTGTCTCTCTCTGTGTTACATACAATCACACACACTCACACACACACGCACACTCTTGCAAAGACTTTCCCCTCTTTCGTTTCCCCTCTCCGGCTCACGCCGTCCCACCTGAATGAGCTCGGTGTCCGGTCTGCAGCGGCACAGCAGAGGGCTCAGCTCGGCGGGAGGAGGAGGAGGTGGAGTCCAGCGTGACACCGGCGACTAGCTCACACTACTTTCCCGTGATACACGAGCAGGTGGGACTCTATAACAGTGCCGGACTCCACCCAGTCAGGCCAAGCCCAGTTACTCAGAAATTCCTCTCAAAGTGTTGAATTCACTGTGGTCTGGAGAGTTGGTTTACGCTGGTGAACTTCACCTTGACTCTCACTTTAAGACAAGCATGCGACACAACAAAAGCAAGTTCAGATAAACACCGTTTCTACAGGATTTTTTTTTTTCAGTTTGGTAGATCAAATTTAAACTGGTGATAAAACAAAGGTTTTACTTTAGTTGAAAATCTGTATGATTAAATCTAATCTATGCCTGAGCAGACCTGAATGAGTCTTTTCACAGCAGGTGGAGCCTCTGGATTTAACACAGCAGGAAACACAGGTGTTAACAGTAACATTAATGATTGATCTGTTCTGTTTAAGTGTGTCTGGAAACTATGACAGCAAACAAACAGCCACAAAACTGGAGTTCAAGCAAATATTACTCTTTTTTTCTTTCCCTTATGGGCCTCTGTGATATTCTCCTGTGACATCTCAAAATGTCTTGGATCAAAACGGCCTAATGAATTTATTCTGTTCTACAGGACCATTCAAATGTTGAAAACATTAAATTATTGGCCTGTCCATGTATTTTCAAGGGTCTTTTTTAAGGGCCCCTACCATTACACCTCATACCCCAGCAGCACTGACCACTTCGTAGACCTGCATTGTGATATTTTCTTCAGTATACCCAGTGTTCAAAAAATGCTTAGATGCACACAATTAAGCTCCCAGTATGTCAAATTTGACTGACATGTTTCTAGACCTAATTTGACAAAAATGAACCTCTAACTAATGGCATATAGAAAGATTATTCTAAATAATCTATTAAAGTGCCTTGTCAGAAATTTCTTAAAAATCCAGGCAGCTGGACTGTTGAGATCTCAAATGTGAAATATATTCAATAAACATGTAAACATTCTGTCTAGTATGTCATGTTGCTCCACTCTTGGGTGAAGCCCTAGAGTGGAGCAACATTCACCAAACATGCCAAAATTAAAAACGAAAAGTTGCAAACATGTTTTAATATAAAATTCCACCTTTTAAGACAGTAATTGTCTGAGGTTCTGTGGTTTTCTGTTATCCCCATTTCATAGCAATTTTGCAGGTTTTTCAATTTATTAGAATGTGTAGGACGCAACATATGGCAAGAATACCTCCCCTCTAATAACATGCAGCTCCATTGAGCGTCATGGGGGGAAGATAGTAAGATAGCTCATCACTGACAGAATTGGTCTAATTAGAATTATTAAGCAGTGTTGACAATCACTATCACTAAGCTCATTATGTGGTGCCAGCCGAGTGAAATAGTACAAATACCCAACCAACCCTTGCAAGGGAGGTTGATGTTGTGTCAGTGCTGAGGTCTGAGGTGATCTCTGAGTATTGTGATCAACATAGATATAGAACATTTTATAAGCGGCGGATAGAAAGAGAGACACCAAGTGATGTGTTAACTGTAGTTTGGGTCTGTGAGAGAGAGACAAATGAGAGGCAGCAGGTTAGTGGTGGAGCTGTAAAGCACATTGTCAGGATACAGTGCAGGTTGTGCAATGTGAAGCCCAGGAATGGCTGGAATCAGTAATTAGGAACAATTCAGTGAGCTTTTTTATCCTGTAATACAAACATGAACGTTAAACAATATGTTTAAAAACTGCGCTTAAGCTGTTGATTGTAATCATACAGATAACTATACAGCATATTAGACATGAGCACTGATGACAATGATACACAAAGGGGTAAGCAGTGGTTCAGTGACAGACACTGATAACTGGTGACATGGCATGGTTGCCTACATTTTGGTCCACTCTCTGTTTTCTCACTGGGGTGAGCTGTGACATAAACCACAGCTGTAATTTTTCCACAGCTACACTCTTGGACAGTAAAACACCTGGAGGAGGTGATGTTTTGCCTGATTGCTACACACTCAGAAAGCGAAAATGAACAGTTGAAAGCCACAGCTACCCTCTTCTTTTCATTCTGCACGTGCTTTTGTGTAATTTGCTGTGTGTGTATGGATAGACTCTATGCATGTATGGACATGTTCCTTTTTAAAGGCCCAGTTTTACTGTAAACTAAACATTAGTTTTGCCTCACTTCAGTTCTGTCTGACAAGGTGCCAGCTGGCAGAAATCTGATGGCAATGCGTCAATATCATTAGCAGTAACAAATTCTTAATATATGCCATGAATGTGTGTTTAATAAAGACTCCGAATAATAATGATAAATTAAGAAGAATAGAAATGAATGAATAATGATGGATCTTGTCTGTTAATCAAGTTGCACAGATGCAAATGTAAAAAAAAAACAGATGGTCTAAGCAGTAAAAAAATAAAATTTCATTCCTATTTAAAATCAGAATTTAATTGAGTTTTTGTTTGTCTGTTTGTTTGTTTTTTAGGGATGACTGAAACACACAAATAATGACTTCTTAGTTAACTCTGAGTGCTCACCACATAATGATCCATGGCTGCCCTCTAGTGAGAAGAGAGCTCCACCCAAAGACTCCCTGTGAAGACTGCAGTTGAGTTTCCCAACCACCTAACAGCTGCTCCAGCTAAGCTTTAGTCTTTAAAATAAAATAAAGAGAAATGCACAAAACTGAGTGAAAAAAAAAGTCAGCACTCAACTGTCAGTCTGGCTGTTACAGTTCAGTGTAGGTTGCAGTCCTGAAATACTGAAGCTTAAGAGCCTCTAACTTTCATTTGACTGTGATCATAAGTCCATCTTTTACATAGTGGACTTTAAACTGAAGATGGCCTGGTTGATGGATGTACCGTTAGTAAATTTGGAAATTCTTTTGACCTTCATTTACTAATGTTTTGTCCTTCTAGGGGCATAGCAATAAGTTATAGTTACAAGACCGAAATACTAGATAATAAAGACTGTAACTAGACAATTTGGTCATTGAAATTATAAAAAAATAATTAACAGTTTGCTCATATGCACAGCCAGTGGACATTCAACATTGCACTAAGGAAAAAAATCCTTAATAGTAAGAGGCATCTTTTACCACTAAAATTTTTAATCACTATAAGAGAGACTGTTTCAGTAGAGGGCAGTTGACAAAACCCAAATCAAAATTTATCAAACACTCTCTGAAGTTCCAGATATTGACAAGTTGCTGTTCAGAATCATGACACTTATAATAAAACACATTTTAGAGCTTTTTAAAATGATTGATCTTACAATTTTTGTTCTTCCTACTTTCGACTTCCTCCTCTTTATCCTCCATTTCTGTCTCTTTCTTCTCAAATTGTCTGAGTCATTCTCTGAGTCATTGCTGCACAGCAGCTATGAATTCTTCTCATTATTTGTTATTAGAGTGCAATTTTTTTAACTTTATCTGCTGTCTGCTTGTCTTTTTGCTTCTGGGTTCTTTTTGAGTAGCTCTCTGGCAAATAAGCTTGATAAGAGCAACATTAAAAAAAAGAACACTAGCAAATTCTTACTTAAACAGGTTTGATAAGTGTGGTATCTTCTGTAGTGATGCTGTATAGATGTTGATGAGGGAATCTCCGTTGACACTGACTTGATTGCGTATAATAAAGTTTATTACAAAGAAGTACAGTATCGATCAGGCATAATGGACCGCCTGAGAGAGCATTCAAAGCCAATGTGAATCTCTGACGTACAACTCAAGGCCACAGTGTTCCCAGTACAAAAACATCTTCTTGCCACAGTGAAAGCATTTCAGATCACAAAAAGGTTATAGCATAATATACCACAATAAGTTTCAAGTAACTCAAATTCAGATGTCCAAAACAGATCTTCTCACAAGAGGAAAAAGTGCTTTTAGCCCTTGACTGAGTCTTTTCTCAGAAGGCAGAGCTTTTCATTTTGAACAAAAAGTGTCTTCGGCTATTCATCTTGAATCTTAAACATTATTGAGTTGAGCAGAGTTTACATTTCTCAATATTAAAGGAATTCTGCAAGATTAAAGTATTTTAAAAAAAGAAGTATAAATGAACAGTGCTGTATACGCTAACTGCATCATTGCGAATTGAACAACGCAGCATCAGCGTAGGTAAACTGATTAAATGGATATGTTTATTCTCTTCTCTTTTCCTCTCTTTACTTTCACTTTCCTTTTTTTCCTCACTTGTCATATTTCCCTCACATCTTGTGTTTACATCTCAGTCAGTTGTTCCATCCAGATGGAAGACAATGATAAAAGTTGGTCACCAAAATAATGTGTTCACAGAAAAAAATAAACAAACATATTTATGCCCTTGTGTAAGTAGCAACGTCTTCCCTAATGATGGCTGCAAATAAAGCTATGTGGCAGCTAACACCTTCTTACAATTAGCAGTAACCCATGTTACCAATCAAGGAGGACAGCTGTGTGGGGACATTTGCCTGCCCAGTGCACATGAAGGTTTTTATTCTGATTAGAATTATGATGCGCTCTTCTTGCTCTTCTGTTTGTTTAGTAGATGAGTCATTTTCTGTGAATGGCAGCCAAAGTCTATGAAGTTCATCTTCATCTGCAGCAGAATCAAGAGTCTAAAAGGATGTATTTTTTCAAGGACGCCAACAATGTGTACCGAATGAAGAGAAAGTAAAGAGTGGTACATTAGTCTTTAGTGTAGCAAAGGCTGTGATCTACAGAAAAAAGAGAAAGCATTCAGTCCAAGGTTGAGGTTGAGGTCCAAGGTTGTCTTAAAAGTATGAAAAGACTGAGAATACTGAGGAAAATTAAAAGACCAAAATACATAAAGGAACTGAAGAGGAATGTCATCAGGGACATTTTAGCAGAGATGAAACACATAAACCACTTGAGCACTGTACTCTGATAAACAGATGCTTTTAGTTTCAGTCAATTTAACCTAATTTTAAAGTACTTGTAGAGTGTGTCATGATTGTACTTCAAGTTCTGTTAGTTTCTGTGTTATTTGACTTTGGCTGTCAATTTTCTCCTGTTTTACTACACACTGTCCTTCGTGTTTCCTGTTTTATTTTGGTAACTTTGGTTATGTGTGTCTGTTATCTGCTCATGCCCTGTCAAGTTTCCCACCTCCTGTGATGCCTGCCCTGTTATGTTTCCCCTGAGTTGACTGCCCCTCCTGTGTCTCATTTATCCTGTGTGTGTGTATGTCTTAATGTGTCAGATCTGTCTTTGTCAGACTGTCTGTCATTCTCCCTGGTCCTGCTTGCTCCCTGAGCTCCTCATGTCTTCCCACTTTGATGGTTTATCTGTATGTTTCTGTCATTTCAACTTTAAATATTTTTCTGCCCCATTTTTTGCTCACTAAGTTTTTGCCTTATATCAACCATCTATTCTGCTTTGCATTTGGGTCCGTCTTTTGTTTAATGTGACAAGTAGTAGCTCAGTTAAAATGTAGTCTGAGTAAAAAGTACAGTGTTGCAATTGGTGGAACAACTTTACACCAAAGAGACCTGATGAACAAACTCATCGCTTTATTCCAGTTCTGGAGGTACACTTTTTACTGCTATTATTATAACATTAAGTAATACTTTTAAAATACTAAAAGTACTATGTGATGTCAGGACTACATTGTCAAAAAAAGTTATGAGTAACGTGACTGTCTTCATATTCATCCCTTTTTGAGGAAACTTAAAGTGTGTCTCCAAAGTATTGCCTGTATCCCGAAAAGCATTCCATGAGAGATGATAGGTATGTAAATTATCAGAGATGAATTTTGTCAATAATGACTGGATTATTATTGTTGTTAGATCAATAATTGGTTATTTGAAATCACTAAAACCCCTGTGATTGAATGAATGGGTCAATTATTAGGCAAAAACTGTCTCATATGAGACCACGCTGCCCAGGTAGACTGATAGGAACAATAATCAACTAATGTTGGCTCATTTCTGGAGCTTTAACACACTGTCTTAAAAAACCTGACTTTTTATTTTAGGTGGCTTCCTTCTCTTTGGATCATGACTATTACTGTATCCTCTCTTCCTTCTTCTATCCTCTCTATTAATCTTGCCACTGATAAAATGTCAAATGCTATGCTTTCATGAACCAAGTCAATTAAAAATTGTATTTATTAAAAAGGTTTTGGGAATGGGAGCCAGTCCGAGTTCAACTGCCTAGGTTGGAGGTTTGGGTGTGTTTCTATCCTTTAAATGGTAATCCACAGATTAGCACAACACTCCTGTTACAAGATCACACTAACACGAACAGTTTAAAATGCACAAAATAAATTAAGAAAAAACAGGAATAATCTCCTTTTTTTTATTGTTTTTGCTTTTATTTTGTATCTGACTGTCTGACATTTGGATCTGTCAGGAGACCTTCTAACACCTGCAAACAGACTTTAATGTAAAATCACTTTCTTTTTGATGCTACATTGTATGTTTACTCTGCTCAGTATTTTTAACACACATCAGAGCCTCGATTGTCTAATTAAATGGGGGTTAAGGAATGCAGATCTTTTATTTACCACATATACAATAAAGAGGACTGTCATAACCGACACGACCTACAAGTTGTTTGATCAGATGTTAAATTTACTTAAATTATTTGAAAGACAATGCACAATAATAACCAGTGTAACAAAAGCAACGGCAGTTAACAGTCAAACTAGAATTACCAAAGCAAAAAGAAGAGAAACCTTCCTCTACCATCACCAGGTAAGATGGATGGTTTTGCTCTTGTCATTTTTCTGCAGCTGATATCAATAAACCATATTTAGTCACACTAAAACTAAAACTTATTCAACAGTTATTGGAAGCTGAATCACATTCAGACAAACTGGCATACTAACGAACATAATACATCAGGATCTAATCAACAGTGATGTGATTTTCTGTGCAGGAGTTTCATCAGGTTTTTCCAGTTGTAAAACATACATTTGTATACAGCATGTGGCATCAAATGTTGTTGGTTCCCATGCCTCAGTTTCAAACCAAAGCCAGGTCACATTTCATTCACTAAACCTTATAATAGATGAATTATAGATATAGAGCATACAAAATAAGAATAAACCATGAAAAGCAAGCAGAAAATATAACATCAATGTTCCATTTGTGAAGATTTTCACACCTCCGTCTCCGTATTACCAACAGTTTACCTGTTGTGTGCCATCAAGTGGATCCACCAGTTGGTCTGCACTTTCCAACCTTGAGCTTCGCACTCACTGATTTGCTGGAGGAAATGCTCCTTGGCCTCTGCCTCATTACGGTCCTCCTGGAGCGCCTCCCGCAGGTAGCGCATGTCCTCTGCAGCACTAAGCTCCGGGATACCAGTCAGCAGCATGATGGAGAAAAGGGTGACCAGCAGACGAGAGTGCGAGCGCAGGGAGAGGTATGCTTGTGTGCAAGTGTCCTAATAAGGAGAGAAAAGAGGACAAAGGTCAAAATATATGGAAATAGGAATAATGATAAAACATAACAGAATATAGGAAATAAAATTACAAAGTTGAAAGACATTTTGCGCACAACAAGATGATAACAAAAAGCAGTGAAAGGTCCCCAGCAGCCTTTCCTTCAGATCATTGTTTCTCAAGACTCTCAGGAAGTGCAAACACAGCTGTTCCTTTTTGACAGGATCCATAGTGTTGCTGATCCAGGAGAGATTGCCTGATATGTGGGTTCCCAGAAATTTGAAGTTTTGAACTCTTTCCTCACTGTCTCCAGTTATGAAGATGGGAAAAGGGTCTGCTCTGCTCTTATAAAGAGTTCTTTATCTTTTTGTGTGACCTGACAAGCCAGATGGAATGTTTACATATTCAAAGGATATACTCCACATGTCCATGTTTGGCAGGGGCAGGTTGTGTCAAAAACACAACATTCTGTCTGTCATATTCAATACTCTTGCTGAAGCCAGTCGGGAGAAGAACAAGAACATCTTTTCCACCAAGAGAAGCCTTTGCTGCTGTTCTTTTATTCTCCTTTTCATGAGGAAATGTTGTCCAGTTCTGATAAAACTGCTGCTGTTGCACCATCCGCTCTAACTTCTCTGGCAGCTGCCATTGTTTATAAGCTTGCAGCCGCTTCTCGTTTTTTTGGCAAAGCTAAACTGTAGCTACCACCTCTTCCTCTGCAAAGGATGTCGATTGGTTCGATCAGATTAAGACTAGACACAAACAAATTTGGTTATGTATGGTAATGTAGTGTATGAATTTATATCATCATCCAGGGTCTGTGATTGCTAAAGACCTTGATTGTTCTACAGTGATGTTATGAGCACAGGTTGTGATGAGGAGCAGGACGGCTTGTGTGTTTTCTTCTAGGTCCTACTGTTCAATTCAGCCAGAGAGCAAAGAGCCACTGCACGAATGCACACTGACTGTAGGTGTCGTAATCCTCTCAGTGTTGTTGTCGTGTTTTTGTTTATTGTCCAGAAACTGTATTTGTGACTTCTTTTACATGTTTTTAATAAAAACCTATGTGACTGGGGGCAACAGACAGGGTGGGAGAGTTGAATGGTATTGACCTAGAAACTTTTTTTTCAGTCTTTTCAGTAGATTTATTGGCAATAAGAAATATAATAAAACCTTTCCAGTATTTTTCTTTGAATGAAAGTATCACTACACAATCAAGTCTGCTCACCATGAACTTCTGGAAGTAGAGGCTGTTGCGTCCTTTGTATCGGCCCATGACGAACACAAAGTCAGGTGTGAGGACAAATGGTACACGCTCCCTGTTCATGCCAAGGAAGTGCTTCCAGTTGCCCAGGATGTGACCAAAGTCGATGTGAAACAGGTTCCCTAAGAGGCCCAGGACACACAAAAGCAATTAAGTTTGTAAATAAAATCACCAGGTTTCATAATGAACTGTTTTTTCCATTCAATAATCTATATCTGCATGTTTTATAACAAATGACTGAAAGATGGATCATTTATATTTGCACTCATGCAAACAGGTTTACTAAAACCAAGTGCAATCAATAGTCAACAAGAAAACCGGAATATGTGCTGCATACCTTGGTCTGTGATCATGATGTTGTCATTGTGTCGATCTCCTATACCCAGTACATATGTGGCCACACAGTACCCAGCACAGGACTTCACAAACCTCTCCACAGTCTTGTAGTGCTGTGGTCAAGCGAGATCACAGCAGTCCAAAAACAGGAAGAGCAGCACAACTAGCATCAGTTACTGTCATAAAGCAAATACATACACTACATTTATGTAACATTTTGTAGAAATGAACACATTTGAAATAAAGGAATAAAAGTCAGCTGGTTTACACTCTTTTCTGCTTAGGCTCTGAAATACAAATGAAAAAAATATCTGATGATCCTTGTTCTCAGTACGATCTAAATTGTATTTCTCTGTTTATATTTCTCTTGTTTTATGTTGTTTATGACTTAAGAGGAGCTACAACAAACAAACAAACAAACAATATAAAACAAAAACAAAGTTATGACAGGAATACAAGGTCTTTAACTTTTGTGAAAATAAATATCAGGTAAAAAAAACAAACATTTTTAACAAAAGCAGTCCTCTAAGTTCCTTTTTTTGCCCAACGACCACAGGAAAGAAAATACTTTAGATCGCTGAGAAAATAAAACAGCATAAATTTTGTAGATATCCCTCTGTAGATAAAAGGACACATTCAGTTATGTTTAGGTAACTATGCATTGTGAACACATATTTATGAATATTATATTCCATTTCTGCTGTATTCTGCCCATAGATCCACTTAAATACTACACACTGAGCCTTTGGATAAAAATGCCTGAATGAAGAGTGTTTTCTTTTTTAATGTAATTATGTAATTAAATTAGGATGACAATCTCTTAAAAATGGGACTTACAATTTCTTGGAGTGGACACTTGGACTTTAGCCACTCAAACAGGGCATCGTTTTTGAAGGCTCCAGCTGTTCCTCCAAGGTTCCTCTGGGCTGTAGCAATGGTCACTGCATTCCTCACAATCTCAATCATACCTGTGTAAAAGAGCTTATTTTTAATGTCACTTTACACCGGACATCTTTGTTGCATCTTGCTAATAATTGAATAATAAAAAAAGAACTCCTCACATTATGTTATTCAAAACATGTTTTATAGCACCTGCACTTTAAGTTTGCTTTTTCTCACCCACTTAAAACCTCTTCCTCCTCTTAAACTCCCATTATGTTCAAACATCCTTTGCCATCCTGTGATGACTTAGAGACGGGGCACTGAATGAGAGTGAATGAATGAGAGCTGCATGCAAAAGCAACTAGGGGATACACCAAAAACAACTTACTGAGAATGAACAAGAACTGACAATTCATAGGTGATCATAAGTGAGGTTGATATTTAATGCTTTTTTGTGTGTTTTGTATTTTTCACACTGAGCTACTGGGCGAATGAATTACCCTGTTAAGGAATTAAATACAGAAAAAACTGTTTACTAAAAATATCCCCATTCAAAAGAATAGAAAATAATTATAGATCCCATGAAAGAAACCAGGGTCTTGGCTACCAGATGATAATGAGTTTATGCCCTCTGTCGTTTTTGGGGGATTTTATTTCGCAGCCTTTGAGAATTTCACACTTTACAGTTTTTCATGTATTGTCGGTACTCAACACATTCGACAATTTTTTCTTTTTCTAAAAGCCTCGTTCAGCCAGCCCTATCTCCACAGTGTTGTGGCAGCACTGAAGAAAGGTCAGTCTGCAGCCTTTCTCATTCTGGCTTTTTTGAAACAATCACAGTCATCTTGGGCCGCAATAAAGGTCAGAGTAGAGCAACAGGGATTCTGAAAATAGTGGCATAACGATAGGAGAAGGGGAGGAGAACAGTGACTAAATCAATTACCCTATGGAAAAAAAAATGGTAATATTTTATTTTTGCTACAAATTTCAAAGCAGGCTGCCTAAAAAACAATGTAATATGTACTTATAACAGAAAAAAAGAGAAAACATGCTGAGGAAGGGGTTGTGTTGACCTCAAGCAGGTACTTATGAATACAATTAAAGACAACACAGCTAAACAGTTAACTGTATAAATAAAAAATCTCAATGATTTTAATACTTAACAGAGTTGGAGAGGTTTTTCATGTGCCTCAAACTCATGACCTCAGTATGTCTTTACTCCTGCATATGGTCCTGGTCTAACCTTTGCTGATGTTTGTACCTATATTGTTTCCTGTGGAGATGCAGCCATATGGAATGAGGTGAAGGTCCAGAGATTTCTCCTGCCAGATAGAGTCCATCACCAACAGTGTCTGAACAGGAAGATACACACAGTGAGGTGTCACTTTATCCAACAGGAAAATGCATTTGCCAACACATGACACAAACATTCTTCTTTCAGCAAGTAATGAGGGCGAAAAAAAAAGGGTATCTCCTTGACCTGAATGACCAGCATGTCCTGTCTGAGGTCGTCCCCCTGCTTGAAGATTACCCCGACAGGCAAAGAAGAAGTAGGCGACGGCATGGCAGAGAACTCCAGCCATAGCGGCTTCTTCTTAGAGCTCATCACCTTGCACTTGTCCGGCTTCACAAGATGGACACAAAGCAAACTGAACTGTCATTGAATTTTACACCCATCCCCCACCCACCATCAACAAAAAAAAACTTTCTCTGTCAACTTTTTACAACTGGCAGGTCATACTAATCCCTAGCCCTGATGGAACCAATGAGCTGCGCTTTTGAGAAACAAATAATAGATTACAAGTGTAGAAGTATTTTTTCATCAACAATTTAACTTGGACTTTTGCTCATCAAATAGGTTTTATTTGGTTTGCACCAGCATCAGTGGGTAAAGTCATTTTGAGCATGTAAGCATGTCTATAGATGCTTAGTAGACACTGTGACTTGCCTGAAATAAAGTCTGGGGTCTGTGTTGGTGGGGTCAGGAAAACACAGCACAGTAGTTTTTATTACTCCCAGAAAGGATTCTAACTACAGAAAATTCTAGTGACGATGATTGAAATTCTGCTACAAAGCAAACTCAAGGGATTGTGTGATTGATGTGTATATATACAGGTATGCCAGGAAACTGTTGTCTGTACAGGTTGTTGCACTGCCCCCTAGTGAGTCAGGTAAAAAAAAAAAAAAAAATATATATATATAAACTGTATATATACATAGTTGCAATTTAAGAATTTTATTACAATTCTTACTTCACCCATAGATAAAACTGGTTAACAATTTACAGTTTCATTACATATACGTGTGCACATTTCAATTATTTTTGGGCACGTGTGGGTGAACAAAACACTAAAACGAACAACATATATGCAATTCAGTGGGAAAAAACATGTTTTATTTAACCACATGTCATTCAATACACACCACCACACTTAATTTGCACTTTCACTCTCACACACACATACACACACGCACAGAGTAATTAGCAAGGCTTACCAGAATCCTTCCAGCTTTGATGCGGGGGTCAAAGGGCAGCACAAATTCGTTTGGCAGATCACAGTTTCTAAGAAGCTCCTGAAGCTTGAGGGTAGCTGAAATAACAGCAACACTGTTAACTTGTTAAAATGAACAGCGGAGCAGCTCACTTCTTACTTGGCAAAATTAGCTGTTTAATGCACTAGTTGGCAAAAAAAAAAAGTTTAATGAAAAAGATAAAAGGATCAAGTCCTCAGAATGAACAACAACCTCTTGTCAAAGCTTAAGAAGACAAACACTGCCCTCCTGAGCAGCACCAGGTGTGCAACACTACTATATATACAAAAAGAAACACAACCTGTTTACCATATTATGGGATAGATTATATAGGATTAAGGTGAGCTTCACAACTGGTCCTACTCAGCATCCACTAATAGCTAGAAGAATGGCTGTTTGTCCAGACTCTTTCAACTTTGACTTGTCTTTTGTAATTAAATTATATATGCATTAAACAGTTATTTAAGGGAGTTGCTGTTTTCCTATAGCACATTAGTATTAACACGTACTCTACTCCAGGCAGGGATTACTGTCGAGGAAGGAAATCAGCCTCTGCCACCTGCCTGATTGTTGGCTGTGGTAGGTAAAAAAATATAATCTCACTATGTAGGATAATGTTTTTACTATGTTAATAAATATGCTCATTTAGTCTTCTACATTGATTTTAGAGGTGATGGAAATAAAGAATTTAAAAATTAAGTGGCGGGTAAAAATGATCAATGACCTGTCGAAATGGCAGATATAGAGACACTCAGTTTAAGACCCCGGCTATTGTGTTGCATTATGAAAAAAGTCAATCATTGATCATGATTTTTTTTCTTTTTTAAATCTGTCTCCTTACATGCCCTGTAATTTTATTGCTTATGACAAAAAAAATGAAATTGTCACCAATCACTTTTTTGAATTGAATTAGCTTCATCCTGTTAGGTTAGGTTCTTCCTGGAAGAACCTAAGCTATTTTTTTTATCATTGATCTTATAGAGTATTCCTTCCTTATATGTGGCCCACCTGATTGAGGAGAGTCAGACCTGTTGAGGTTTTTAATGGCTGTATCAATCTCCTGTAGGATCTCCACCACCTGCACCTGCTGGGTGAAGTTATCAAGCATGGCCTGGCCACAGCCCAGCAGGTAGGCCTCCAGAATCACAGCCATGCGCTGGCGGAAGTATGGGCACCCCGCCACCTCACTGCGGACATACCAGAAGAAGAAGTGGCCAATTTTCTTGCTCTGCAGGGAAGAAATTAAGTGGAGTGAGTCACAGACCAGGAAACAGGCACAAAAGTAGCTACAGTGTGTGAACATTTGTAACGAATAAGGGTGAAAATAAAGTTTTATCTTTCACAGAGACATTGAATCTGGATTTTGGACACCAAATCAAATGTGTTGCTCTGTGTGATGAGACTATAATTAGACTGTGAGCAAGGATGAAGTATAAAGGCAGGTTCTTTAAGATCATATGTTTTTGTTAGGACAAAGGAAAGCTGGGCCATTTTTTCCCCTACAGCTGTTGTTCTTTTGTAAGAAGATAAAAGTGTTTGAATATCACATGAATTGGACAGCAGACATGCTTCACACATGGCCGTGTCCTTTTCACACATGAAAATTCCAATGATCCAACTTTTCTTTTTTTTGATTCCTTTAAGGACTCAAGCAGCACATCCACTTTCCGAAAGAAAAAAAAACGGGATTACTTTTCAGACACAAAGGAGCTGCAGAAAACAGTGGTTAAGGTCAGTGTTCAGTCCATGATGTATTACAATAATGTTGTGTCCCTTTACATGAAACAGAAGAGCTAAGGTCCATTTTTAAAATTTGCCCACAATCATGTTACATCCATTGGAAAATGAAAGAACTCATCATGAACATCCATTGCAGCTCTAGGTGAACTGAACTGAAAACATCAACAGAGAAACAAAGGCTTGAAAGAAACCATCTTGGATCTGTTACCACTGGAGAAAGAACATGGACCAATCAATAATTAAACATTTTCAACGGGGTGAACTAATTAAAGAACTAAACTGTGTCTTAATGACAGTTTCAGCATGAAACACAAGTACTGAACCCCATCTTGAGGGAAAGAAAAACAAAAAATAAGTGTACCTGGCTATATTTTTGTGTACCAAAATACTTTCAATTTGCACACTGTGTGTTATGCTTATATCTTTAACCTTCTATAAACCGTATAAAGTTGCTTTGTTATAATTTTTCTGTCATAAGACATCTTTAGATAGATGAGATACAGACTCAAAAATAGATAAATCATGCTTTGGTTTTGTGATACAGTATAAGAACAAACATTACTGGGACCCTTGCAGAAAATTGCAGATGAACATTATTAACACTCACATTATGGACACCTCAAACCAACAGCGAGCAGTTAATTAAGAACATTGAGAGTAAGGTGCAACAAACAAAACAAATAATGTACCACCACCATCCTTCCAATGATCATAAAGATATGTTTAATGCACAGAATGACTGCATGACTCACCCGCAGAGCTCTTTGGATGAGGAACCGAGCCAGGAAACTGTCATGGTAAGGTTCCACTTTGAGGGTCTGTATGAATAAACACATTGGAAAGAAATAGTCATCAATCCACAGTCCCATCTTACAACTCATCTCCACAGACATTGGAGTCCATCAGTGAATAAAAAAACAGTAAATATAACTTTCTAGTGCCTTTATAAATAACAGTATTTGATATTAATGTCAATTACAGACCTTATAGTGGTGATTCACTGCAATGCATGTATTTTTATTAGCTTATTCTTATTCCTTTTCCTGTCTTAAATTACTGTGACAGCAGTTTGACTTAAACCTCTACACAATGCAATGTAATGCAATACACTCTGACTGTGGACAATGTATACCTATCCATACAGTGCAGAGCACGCAGCTGAGTGTATTATTCACATGGCATCAGTCCTTACCTACCACACACCAGGTTCCTCTTTTTCAGCTGTTTTTTTTTTTTGTAATTAGACTAAAAGCAGATTTACAACAAAAATGTTCTCTTAAAAACACAACAGAGTAAACAATAAATATCTCAAAGATATTTTTTCAAACAATTATTTTTGATTAGATGTACAAGAATTCCCTCATACAGGAGCCTTTTGCAAAGCAAAAATGTGACAAATGAATAAAAGTAAATAAGTCTGTTTTAGATTAAATCGTTAATATTTGTGGCTAACCAGCCTACAATTCCCAGCTCAAGTTCAGTAGGTTTACTTGATCATCTGGTTTTATTTATATTACTGATTTGGCTTTTTTGTTTTACTTTTAATCGCCATTTTAAATAAGTGTTCTATTTGTGTTTTTTTGTAACTTGGGTCTCCATGTTTTTTTCACCCACACATTCACACAGGGTCGGGGGTTACATTATTGTAAAACGGTGTAAATTTTACAATAATTTATACCATTATTTCTCTTATAAATTTCAAATTTGCTTATTTTACAAACTTGCTTGACAGATTTCTTTGGGTTGAGTTGGTGAAACATTGATTACTTATTGGAAGATAGTTTCTTTGTTTTTGTTGTTTATCTGTATTTATTTTGTTTGAATTAGATACAACTTAATTATTTGTGTGGGTACAAATAAAAATACATTTTTGTTTAAAGTAGCATAGATATGCAGCAGGTGTTGTGTTCATAAATGGGTTGCATATCCAGTAGATAATCATTTTTAAATATTTGATAGTTTCTACATTTTTTTCTACATGAAACCTTTCTGTGTTTCTTTTGTTTTTTTGTTTTTTAAGGGAAGGAGTGGTGTTGGATGAACAAGTTTGTTGTGTCTTTTTAGATAAAAGCATACATACTTGCACCAGCTGCAGCAAATACTTCAGAACATTATTATTGGACAGGCTCTCCAGTCTTTGGACTGCTAGTCTCCTGACCGTCATGTCAGCAAAGTCCATGCTTAACAGCTCCAGGGCCAGTGTGAGATCCAGCTCACCAGGATCCCAGTTACCCAGAAGCCAGTGGACGTCCTCAACTGCTCTGCGGTTCATCCAATTGATGTTGCGCAGGTAATGAGGTAGACTCGAGGCATAGCGGATGCTCTCTTCCCGGAACCTTTTGAGGCAAGCCCTGTTTGTGCCCTTGAGTGTAGATGGGGATCGGAGAACAACATTGTCAGACGATGGGCTCTGGACAGGTTTAACATGCAGAGACAGAGAGTCTGTGCTGGATAAGGTGGATGGGGGTGAGGAGGGTGAAGAGGAGAGTTCAGGAGAAGGAGAGGAAGCAGTAGATTTGGAGGTAGGACTGTCAGAGTAGTTATAGGGGCTTAAACTATTTGGAAGAACCACAGGGAAGCTGTAGCGGTCCAGAAGAAAGCTAATAGCCATGGAGTTAGCTATGTCTGGGTTAGTAGCAGAGGACAGCTTGTCTGCTTGGTAGGTGACGGCCCCCTCTTCCAGGTCAGGGTAGGTCCACATGTGTAGGGTGTAGGGGCCCTGGCTGAGGACAGACCTGCAGGAAAAAATAAGTAGCAACATTTATCCACAATCTGAAAGGATTTTAAATACATTTTTGGACATTTTAACAATGACAAGATTCTAATCCAACACAAAGTCAGAATTGATTATATAATCTGACCTGTGATCTATGAGGAGAAGATTGACAAAGTAGAGAACTTTCCCCTTCCCCTTCTGCGTGTCTGGTGCTTTACTGGCTGAAGATGATGGTGTCTTTGAGTCTTTGGTTGTTGAAGGCTTGGGATCTTTGGTTACTTGGGAGTTTTCACCACCAACTGCATTAATAGTGAAACCAAGCTTTGCCCCACGAGGAAGATCCCTGAGGAGAACGTCAAAGTCCAGCCACTCGTTCCACAGAACTTCATCAGTGAAAGCTTTGGGAACAGAGGACACTGAAGAAAGAACCTTGTTACCATAAAGTATAGAGGCCTTTACATAAACAGACTGGGGGCATTTGTTTGGAAGTTTTGGGATGTCGAAGCCAAGCAATTTGACTCTGAGTCTTCTGTTGCAGTCCCACAGCGATATCATAAAGATATCATCCAGATCCTTCCCTTCGAGGCAGAGGTCATCGTGGTAACTGAACTGGCCACTGGAACCATCAACAAGTGACCAGTCCATGAACTTAACAGTCTCATCCACAAGCTGCGACACAGGAACCACAGAGAGGTGGAGGCTCTGATCATTTTTCAAGCAGTGTCGAACCCAGAGGAAATCTCTTAGGGCATATTCTCCAGTTAAAAACTCCTCCCTCCCACAGACTTTCAAAACCAGATCATCAGAGGTGTCATAATCAAGCTGCTGGTCTGCCATTACCCTTGGAAAAACTTTGAGAAGAACAGCTGGCGTTGTGTTTAAGTCAACCTGAATGCTGAAGCTGATAATGCTCATGTAATGGTAGGTGACAGTCAGCTTTCTTGTTAGCTGGTCCTGTAGGTCCTCTGGAATGGGGGCAGATGTTATCCAGGGCTCTGTGGCATATAACTTTGCATCTCGATTCCTTAACTCCTGTCTGCGTGGAGATGCCAGTTTCCTGCGGGTGAATGTAAGCTCGCCGAGTCTGTCAGATGCTTCTTGCTCCAGGTCGTATCCAATCAGGTGAGCCAGATGCTGCTGTTGTCTCTTCTTCTCCTCTGAATCAACTGCCACCAGTGGTTTTACCACTATGTGTGCTGACAGGCGCCCGGTGTCGTCACATGACCATGGAATGTTTAATGTCCTGATAACCTGACAATCATCATAGGCCTCATACCAGTCTTCCCCCCTAGCATAATGTAGAGTGTATTTTTCTGGGTCCAGTATCGCAAGAGGGTCTGGATGGCAATTTTTTTCCTGGGCCTGGGACATAGAGACAAATATTAGATAAAGTATTGATGGTTGCAGCTGTTTTTTCTGTTTAAAAGGCCAAAAAAAATCTATACAAAGTTAACAGGCTGTGAGGTTGCATTATAAATGGTAAATACTTTAAGCCAAATGCTAATGTTTATGCTATCTGACTTTAACAAGGATGACTTTGTGATTTGTTGGAGGTGTAATGTTTATCATACTCTTACCTTTGTTTAATATATTAGAATGCTAACATATTGATTAAAGTATGGCTGAACTCACGGGAAAAATGTCGTTACAGATACTTATTGAGAAGTTTTGATCCATATAAAGTTCATTCTGAGGGGGCACAGGAATGTTTGAACCACATTTAACAAAAAATGATTGATTCAAATTGATGTTTGTAAATGAACAGATTTCACTTCTATCTGTCCATCAACTGTTGAGACATTTTAGTGTGGACCATATGGGTGGGCAGTCTACCACAGCCATCCATAGGCCCAAAGTAAACATTGCAGCAAATACTGCAGGTTTGCGCAAAGGTGTGGGAGCGTTGGCCCATTTCTAAACCCATTGAATGTCTTTGTACTTCCCCAAGTGTTGCTCAGCCTTGCCTGGTCTGATTAGTAAATTAGCTCATTGGCCACCAAAGTTTCGCATTTCTATAAAAGTTTACTTTTTTAAAGTTTCAGCAGCAAGATTACTGAATAATTTTATTTAATTTGTTTGGTAACCCCTATGGTCTGCACCGTGACAACCTAAACAGAGTACCCTCATAAAAATAAATTGAACTGGCATTTTTGCAGTAACACTTGATTTGGTCTGAACAAAGCCTTGTAGCTTCTGTACTAGAGATAATAGGAAGTATTCTCTCTATATTTAACCCTAACCCTCAACACTTGCAAAATCTGAACAATAAGTTCATGTGTCACTTATATTCAAGTATTCATATTTAAATTATTAAGTAATTATCTACAAAATGCACTAGATTTTACTCAGTTGTAAAGACCAACTATAGATGTGAATATTAAAGGGAATGCACAAAAACCCTCAGAGAGAAAACTCATTTAATCATACCTTTAAACAACAGACCGTCCAATGTGGGTTTGCCTACCTGCATACAGATGCGCAGACGCAGCTGGTAGACGGTGCACTGTGCAGGGAGAATGACGGACACTGACTCACAATCCATACTGACATTGTAATCCTCATCCCCTGACAGCAGCTGTGAACCAGGGCCAGTCTTCAACTCACAAGTAAAGTTCAGGCTGTTCTCAGAGCAGCTTTGATTCAACATCCCAGATGGATGCTGTGGGCTGGCAGGCTGATTCATGAGCAATCCAGGATCCATCGACACTTCAGGAGAGCAAATCCTCAACTTAAAACCTCCACTTTTTTTTTAGTTCTATACACATGAATCTTACCAATTATTAATTGACAGGTTCTTTACAGGTTCTTGCAGGTGTAATGCGAACAAAGCAAATCTTCAAGAAAACTGCAAATGAATCTTACCACAACAGGTGCTGCTTTCATAAGATCCTAAGGTGGAGTCACTGTGAATCTGTACCTGTTTGACTGTGTTCCCTTTTTGTAATTGCCTGGGGACTTCCTCATTCCTTGCCACCACAGTTCAACACCATTGTACAAATAAATCCTAACAAAGCATTCACTGACATTATAAAGGGTTGACTTCCTTGTTCCCTTTTCACACCCAAATAAAAAAATAACAAAGTTCTGTCATTTTGACAGTCACCATAGGCCTGAGTAAATGGCACTTTTGCACTGTTACAAAATGAAATGTGTTTTCCCTACTTTACCTGTCATACTTTTTGACTGTGCTCAAAAGCATTATGACTAAGAAAAAGAAGAAATAGGTTTTCTTTTTTTCCATCAAAAGGATGTAGCTCTTTTGCCTTACAGGAAACTGCCAAACCTGTTTGGGTTGTTCGGCGTGTTATTCTGCAGAGTCACCATGGAAGGGAACGTGGGTGCACCTTAAATTCACCTATTATCAAGTTAAAAGATGTAATTATGACATTTTACTGGGAAAAGTGCTGGTGGGCATTTTAAGTGGTGCTCATGATTCACTGTTACTTCGACAGCTGCTGTAATTTAATGTCTCTGAAGTCACCCCATCACTTCTATGTTATGCTATCTTAAAAAAATTAATCGACAGGGGGCAAAAACATCAGGTTAAAACTGACAAAAAATATTGCAACATACAGTCTCTTAGGACAACTACAATTACTAGTGTCCAACCTATGAATTCTGCACAAAAGTAAATTCCTTTTAACTGACTTTGGCTAATGTTATGGTCAATACAATGATCAGCATGGTGGTGTAGTAGTTAGCACTGTCACCTCACAGCAAGAAGGTCCCAGGTTCAGCCCAAACAGGGCCCTTCTATGTGACGTTTGCATGTTCTCCCCGTGTCTGTGTGGGTTTCCTCCAGGTGCTCGGTTGTCCCCCACCACCAGAAACATGTAAACAGGCGCTGTAAGGTGGCAGCCAACTAAAATAAATTTCCTCCATAGGGATTACTAAAGTGTATATCATATTATTATATTTTTAAAAAATGCTGTCAAAACCCAAATGCTAATAAGCGGTCAAATAAGCAATGTTTATGCTTTAAATTAAAAAGATCACCATCACTGCTGTTAACCAGTGATCAGCAACTAGCCAGCTCAACTAGGTAAGAAGGAAACAGAAGGGAGACAGTGGGCATCCTTATCCTCTTAGAGTAGTTCACACTTCACTGACAAAAAAAGCCCATCACTCCTCTACATCCAGTGAGGTTAGTCCTCTTCTAACAGGGAACATTTATCTCCAATACCTTCTTTAGATGCTTTTATATCAGCAGGTATCCTCATTGTTCTGAAAGTTTATTCTGCCAGTTGTTTGGTGAAAAAAATCATCTCCAGGGATCAAATGCTATGTTCCTGTATATGATTTGTATGGAGCACTTAGACTCTGAGACCATGGATCCTATCATACACCCTGTCTGTGGTCAAATTTATGTAAAAAAAGCACTTATGAAGGCACTGGTGAGGTAGTTCCATTTTAAAAATGTGACCAAAACCATTGCCTGATCTTAATTAAGTGCTTTAAGTGCCTGTGTATCACTGTTTAAGTTAAACCATGCCTGAAATGCTACAAGCAGATACAGCATTGCAAATGTACAGTAGGGAAGTCTGATGTTCCTAAAGGTTTTATACTTTGTAATTTCTTATGTATCTCATATAGAGGAAGCACTGTAGTTCTCCTTTCAATTCTTCTGCTGAAAAAAAACATACCCAATACCAGCCTGTTTTTGCACACCTGATTTTTACTTGTGTTCTTTTATGGCTCAGGAAAACAGCAAAGCACAACATTTTTTTACATACATATTACATATACAGTTCATTACATATACAAAGCTCTTCAAAGTATCCTACATAGAACATAAAAAGCATTCAGACAGAATATAAAATTATACAAAAGTAACACAAGGCAATGTAAAAATACATTTAAAATACAATTAAAAAGTATTAAGTTATAAGTTAAAGGAAACTACAATAGAAGAAGAAACATAAAAAGGGAGAATAAAAGTTTATTTAATTTTAATAAAAGTTTTTGCAGTGCAAGTTATTAACCCTCAAATATGGCTTAATCAAAGGCAAACAGAAAAGTCTTCAGCTTTGATTTTAAAGGACCAGGAGAGTGAAATGGACCTGCAGCTTTCAGTGGCTTTATTCCAGATACACAGAGCACAAAAACCTGAATGCTGATTGTACATGTTGAGTTTTCCCTCCAGAAGGCAGCCCTGTCTGGAATCCTCATAAAACCTGGGAGCAGATCAGCAATGTATTTCAGCCCAAAACCATTTGATGCTTTGTAAAGCAAACAAGTTCAGAAAACAAAGCACAGCTCCCAGACAGGTTGAGACCACAGCTGATATTTAATTCAATCTATAAACAGGCAGACATTACAAGGCAGCGAACATTCAGAATAGGCAAAGTGATGGAGGTCACTGAGATGGACAAGGTATACACAGCTTTTATTTAGAAAAAAAACAAGGCTCATACAGCATTGTGAACAGTTTGAGGCACTATGGTTGACTGCAGATGACTCTGTTGATGACTGACTGACTGATTGACTGGTCTGGGACTCCGAGAGTCACCTAATCCATACATGAATGTATCTGAACAGTCCTAAATAAGAAACTCTTCTCTACTTTATCTAAACATATTTTTGTCATCTCAGGGCTACTGTTGAAAATTGCAATGGAGAGATCACTAAGAACAACAGCGCAAACAGGTAAAGAGGATGTTTGTTAGTTGATGTC
>JAPZDY010000002.1:2865582-2876085 GCA_029783645.1 Ctenochaetus hawaiiensis
TGGGTTAACAGACACTGTGAAAGGGGTTGAGAATCTGTGCATGCAGGATTGTGTTAATATGTGTGTGTGCGTGCATGTGATGTGTGTGTGCGTGCATGCACTCTGGTTCTTGCACTA
Organism: Ctenochaetus hawaiiensis; assembly: GCA_029783645.1. Classification (NCBI taxonomy): domain Eukaryota; kingdom Metazoa; phylum Chordata; class Actinopteri; order Acanthuriformes; family Acanthuridae; genus Ctenochaetus; species Ctenochaetus hawaiiensis. Next base: position 2,865,700 of record JAPZDY010000002.1, read on the forward strand.
AATGTGAAATCAAGCGTCTATCTGCACTGAGATGCTCAGTTGATCCCCTGCCAAAATAACCTCCAGCTGCCTGATGCCTGCACGGCTTTCTTTTTTTCAAATCAACCACACTGAGCTTGTCTGTTATCTAAATATGGGGGATTGGAGAGTGTGTAACACAAGGGGATGTCCATTGGGAGGTTGTAAGAGGGCACAAACTAAAGTTGAATTTGATTGGCTGTCTCTTGTCTGAGGAGGGGGCCCGTTGCCCAATCCTGATCATTTTCAGTAAAAGTGTAGTGGGATGAGAGGGTACATATGGAGCGGAGTGAAGCCACAGTGCCACCTGAACTGTGTGGCAGGGAGACTTTCTTTCCCAGACGTCTGTTGTTTTTACTGTCTGTTGCTCAACACAGCCGGCCACCATGGTAAGACACCGAAAACTGAGAAGGAGGTATAAGGGAAACAACAAGACTAAGGAATTTAGTTTTAATGATCTGTGAGGATCTGCTGTTGTTTTTTTTTCTTTTTTTGGTGGGGATAGAGGCCAGATGGCTGAAGATGGAGTATATCATCTGAAAACAAAACTTCCTTTGCTCCCCCACAACCACACAGCAAGTCCTCATCGACAGCACAGCTAGGTTATCAGCAGGATTTCTATACCAATGGTGTTTTAGCTGTTGGAAATCCTGCAATTTTTTTTTTCTGGAAATCTGACGGGGCTAAACTTTTGCTTTATGTTTTTGAATCTTGCACAGATGAAAACGTATTTTCCTGATTGGCTGACCTGCTGTTGGAAACTTTTATTTTTATGGTCCTCTTCTGTAACTTGTTTTTGCTGTTTGTGCCCAGACTGATGTGATTTTACTCTGCTTTTGTCTTCCATCACTTTGTAGCTAGACTCCATATGATTGATATTTAGATTGAAGGGAGTAATACTAAAGATAGAAAGCTCACAGCTGAGTAAAGTGAGAAGACATGCTGCCTTCTCTGAGTGTCCTAACTTAGGACTTTCACCTTGAGAAAATCCCTCCTAAATCCTCTTCCAAATCTCACCTTAAAAATAGCTCTTAAGTGAACTAATGAGTGGAACTAAAGTGTGACCTTTTGCACAGCGAGATATTGATGCAAACAACTGCACCATAATTCATTGCTTAGGATGAGCACTGATGGCTTTAAAATTAAATTGAACTTGATAGATATAGGGTGAATGATCTACAGTACAATGTAGGACTGCAACTTGTCACCATGAAAGAAGAAGAAACGGGTGAGACTGGGAGAACTGTGAGGAGGATAAATAGTGTTGGATCAGACTGAACCAGCAGAGATTCAGAGCACTTTCCGTATAAACTCGCAACGACTCTATGTTCAGCTGATGAAAAAAAGTCCCAAATGTGGGAATAACATGTTTCACAATGTGGCATCCCCCATCAGGAGCCATCATTAACAAGTGCAGACAGCTGGCAGAGGATTACACAGGCCCTCTTACCTGACATCAGGCTATTTCCAGTCCTTGGCTGTCACTTTGTCAGTGATAGTTCTGCTTCAGGCTCTTGGTTTTGGTTTTCTCAGGGCTTAAGTGTGGGCACCGAGTGACCAGAGCATGTAAATGCTTAAATGATCCTACTATTAAAGGATTATATAAGCATTTTTGCATATTAAATCCCACCAAAGTGCGCAAAAATACACACTCAGACTTCATGTTGTAAGTAATAATTGTTAGAAAAAGGCTGAAGGATTTTTGAGTTTTGTATTTTTTTTTCATCTCTCAGGCATATGTCAGTTTCCATTCATTTTACAACTATTATGGTCAATTTGTAAAACCTAGAATCCATCCTAATGGAGGTTACCTATTATAACAATAGGTACAACAACCATGATACAATAAGGATACCAACACTAAACCTTAATTGAATTTGTGCGTTTGCCAATTTATTCTCAGAAATGTAACTGAAATAAGCAGCTATTTGCAAAGCTACCACTTCAAAAGTTTAGAACACTTCAGCATGCTTTAGAAAGTGCGTACCGGTTATCTTCAGTATATGCATTGTTATACACTGATTGGAAACCACCAACTCGCTGTGATGCTCCTATAAAACAAGCTGTCTGACTAGAGGGGGGCTGATAGACTTTAAGACATTTAAAAAGACAGATCATTTTTTTATCACAGCTTCTGTGATGCTACTGTGCTAGTGCATCTGGACAAGCAGACTCCAAGTGTGTATGTGATCGTTTGTGCGTGTGAAGATGCTAATATCCGCTTTCACTGTGCCACAGTCACTCCCTGCATCCTGTAATGATCTAATCACTTACATGTTGGCTAATATCATGATGCAGCAGCAGATGCAAACAATTGACAAGAATGATAACTTGTCTCTCTCTTCTTCTCCACCACCCCCCACCCCCCCACCACTGCCCTTTCCACCTTTTTTTTTTTTTATTCGTCCCTCTTAAGCCCACTGACGCCCAGAGCGATGCCCGCTCCTTCCTGACAGAGGAGATGATTGCAGGTCAGTCCCTCTGTGTGTCTTAGCGACAGATACCTGAACCTCTTACTGGGTTACACTTAGTGAGGTTCCTACATTGATTTTCATCTGAACTTCCTGCTATTTGTGAAGACTACAGTTGAATCTGGTTCCCAAACAAGGAACAGTTTGTTGGTGGCTAGAATTGGTTTTCTAAAAATTGTTTTTGGAAATTGCACCAGTTGATTGATTTTAGCTCCTGTTTGTCATTTTGTCATTAGACAAAAATTCTTTGTTCTTTAACTTGCTTTGCCAGTTTCAATTGTCTGAAATTGAAGTACTTATGTCTCTCGCCCAGAGTTCAAGGCCGCCTTCGACATGTTTGACACTGATGGTGGCGGTGACATCAGCACCAAGGAGTTGGGTACCGTGATGAGGATGCTGGGCCAGAACCCATCAAGGGAGGAGCTGGATGCCATCATTGAGGAGGTGGATGAGGATGGTGAGATTAATGTGAACTCAGCTAATAGAAAAAAGGATGACAGATCTTGTGTCTCTGTGTATAAACATTTACTAAAAACCAACAAACTAAGACACTGTTAAAGGTGGGAATGAATATGCATAGTTTCCTTCCCGTTGCCTTGATATTCTTTTTGGTCCTCCCCTCTCTCAGGCAGCGGTACCATCGACTTTGAGGAGTTCTTGGTCATGATGGTGCAACAGCTAAAGGAGGACCAGGCAGGAAAGAGTGAAGAGGAGCTTTCAGAATGCTTCCGTATTTTTGACAAGTATGACACCAAATACAAACATGAAAACAATCACAAACACTGTTACTGAGCAAGCAAATGCATTAGAATATTTCAGAAATAGACAACAGACAACTCATAACTTTCATAATTATTTAATATCTGCAGATCACAGTGGTTAGGCATTTACATTGTATCAAAGTAACTTAATGTATGAATCTTATGTGAGACAACACACACAGTCTGTCACAGGGCATTAGACAACTTGCTGTTCATCAACATGCACAACATTTTATCATAATTATAATGAATGTGTAAAGGAAAAATGCACTTTTCACACAATACTCTGTGCACTGTTTACATTACATTCTGACCTATGCTAGATATTTCTTACATTAAAAAAAACATTCTCTTTTCATTTTTATGAAGGACTCAAAAGTCTTGATAATTATTGCTGAAAAATTTGCAAAGAAAAGAAAAAACAGGGGATACTGCTCCTTAAGATCAAAGACCAACATTCAACAACTTATTAAAACTTTGTGTCAAAAAGAAATTCCATATTTTCATTTTCTGCATTGTTCTTCATCATTTATGGTGTGACTGGTATTTATTTAAAGGTCTAGAAGCAGAGATCTATATTCTTAGATATGTTGTCATCAGTGAACAATCCCCTGAAAATGACAATCTGTTTGATAACCTTTGCAAAAGCTTTTGCAGAGGAAGTGAAACCTCTTCCTGAAAGTTTGCAATGCTGCGCTGCTTTGTTTCTGCGGTAGAAGAAGGGCCAAACCAAGCACTGGCTCTAAAGAGGGCATTTCATGTCTCTTGCATTTTTAACAGCAGTGTTAGGTTCTCCTGCACACTGGAGAAGTAAGTGGAGGGATGTTCAGTTGGTTGCAACTTTCAACTTCACTACTTAGATGCCACTAATTCTACCACACCAGACTCTTAACTGTGCTAACTTGTGCCCTCTTCACCCAGAGCGAGAATCGGCACCTGTGTCAAGGGTTTCATAGAAAAGACCCAAAAGCAGATAAACTAACTCAACAAATAACTAACAAAAGACAAATTTTATAGCAAAACCAAAATCATTGGAGGAAAGCAGAAAGAAAAGATAAAAATGAAAAATAAAACAACAAACCAAAAAACATGCAGTGAACATGCAGGACAGAAACCAGGGCACAGAGCCAGATAGTGAATGAAGGATCAGAGAACAAAGACAGAGCCAGAGAGCGACAACAGACCGAGTGACAAAGACAAAGAGGAATCACTGAGGCCCTGCCCCCACCTGGTTTTACCATCTGTCCTGAGTGATCCAATCACAAGTGGCCTACAAACGGGAATGCACCCAGGACACGTTAAGGATGCATTTGAGATCTGATCACTCGAACCACATTCTGAAATAGTTTCGGTCACTGGTGGCCACATTCTTTTAGCAGTGGGAACAGTAACTCATCCTGGGCCACACCGAAGGACCGTCCACACATTGACAAACTACAGAACTACATACTCATTTGTATGACAGCAGCATTTTATTAAAAACAACTGGTGAAACAACAAGTGAAAGCCATAACATCCATAAGTGTAGTACTGCCAGAGTACACCAAAACGGCACTCTGGGACTTTTTTCTCCAAGTAAGGAAACAGAAAATTTGCAGTTTACATAATCCAGTTGAAACTGATTTACACTTTTTTGAGCACTTCAAGATCACTTAAGTGTATGCGAGAGAGACAATAAAAACAACTTAATGGTCAGTCATGTTTTGACATTTGAGGTGGCCTGCATGATTCACGACTCTAACTTATGCACTGAGTGACATAAAAGAAAACACTCCACCTTAAAGTTTCTGGTAACTGTCAAATAGTGGCCACAGATTGTATGTTAGTGACACAGTGAATTTTCTCTGGTCCATTTAAATACTGATGTAAAGAAGAAAAGACACCAAAGAATACTTTATTTTTTTTGGAGCAGCTAAAAAGGTAAAAGTTAATGATGATGTGTAAAACTTATATGGTGGCACCAGGTACACACTTACCTTGGGCTTGCCATCAGTCATCAGTTAGCGTGTTCTGTCAAGTGCACAATCATCAATTATGTTCTCATATTCATATATCATCAGATCATCATGTAAGACTTAACTTATTTAATCTATTCAAAGCATTGGACTTTGTGTTATGCAGTGGACTACCAGTATATAAACTTCTCACAGCAGGAGCAGTAGTTAATGTTAACCTTGTGCGTGTGTCACAGGTGTATGCATCACAGGTGCAGTCTGGTACTAATAAAAATAGCGCTTCATCCCTGGATATATTGTGAGCGCCTCAAACATCTTGGTCAACTTGGTTTGCCAGTCTGTGATGCTTTTACTTGCCCATTCTTCTTCTTCTCTTAATTTCTGACAGCCAGATGTGGAATTCTTCTTCTTTATTTTTCCGGCTGACTAGGTGTGGTTTAGTGCATTGCTGCCCCCTGCAGGTAAAAAACAACAATGCATTTGGTTTTTACAAGCAGAATGATGGACTTTTTTGTTTGCCTATAAAGAGGGGGAGTGAGATCCAATCACAAGTTGTCACTGGAGACTCATGTGGAGACGAGTGTTAATGTAAAGTGGGAATAGAGGCGCTTAGAGCTGTCCACTTGTGATGGTGTCACTCAGGACGGATGCTAAAGCCTGATGGGAACAGGGCCAGAGACTTTATACACACTGGGGCTAATGAGATACAGGCAGGGTAATCAACACAAGTGAAATATATTAGTGAAGGGCAGGTAATCACAAAAGGACAGAAGCTTGCCAGGACATGGGTAAAAGAAAGAGACAAGACAAGGATTAACATAATAAATTTGGAAATAACTAAACTCAAACTACAAATCATGACACCTGTGTGAAAAACTGGTGCCATATATTACTTGTCTATTAACAAAACAAGTTTGAATAATTGCATTAAATATGAGGTATATTTGGATGGAAACCTGCACAGCCTACTTAATACTGAAGTGTCTGCTCATGTGTTATGTCGCAGAAAGAGAGTGAGAGATTTAATTTTTGCTGTTTATCCATAGGAATTGCGATGGTTTCATTGACCGGGAGGAATTTGGAGATATTCTCCATCTCACTGGGGAAACAGTCACAGAGGAAGATATTGATGAGATGTTCGGGGAATCAGACACAAACAAAGATGGAAAGATTGATTTTGATGGTAAGAATACACTACAAATATAAAGAGAAGAGTTTCCTCACTCGTATTCACTCATATGGATTTCAGAGTTGTTTTATTACCTGGGCAAGGTAAAAAAGGGACTCAACTTCCAGTTACAACAGTTTTAAAGGTTTGGCTTGATATTTTGAGCAGTAGGTTACATTTAAATGCATGTCTAATCTGTAATTAATGTATATCTAATTTATTCATTAGGTGCATTGTCTGTAATGCACTCTCTTGTATTTAACTTTACAACTTGGTAATTATGCTTATTTGCAACCCTTTTGAGAATCTTTCCGTCCCATATGAAGCTGGACTCAGCAGCTGGTTAACTTATTGTGAAGACTACAAGGAAAAACCACTACCTTGACTCTATTAATGAAAAAACTAATGATTATAGACAACTATGCAGTGTGACTTCCTGGAGCCTCTGTTGGAAACCTCACAGGGATTCCCACAAGTCACTCTGCCTCGAACAAAAGCAGTGCGGCACATAGCCTAACCCTGCATTAAAACAGGAAATTTTTATATTTTGCTACAGGATAGTTAAAAACTAGAAATATAGTGTTTATTGGTAAAACTGAGAGTTGCCTGTGGGTTTTTTTAAATTTTGCACAAAACCAGGTTTGCAGTCTCCCTGTTTCCCTCTGTGTCCAGTCTTCATGCTAAGCTAGGCTAACAGCTGCTGCTCCAATCTCATAAATATATAAATATTGAACACCTTAAAATCTGAAAATTGGAACTATGTGACAAAGGTAATCAGGAGGGTTAAGGTAAGGTTAGGGTCAACCCAATAAACTGCACTTTCAACATTTATTGACAATAACCTAAACCCTGATACAATCTGACAGCACAACTGAATAGACAGTGTCAACTGAAAGGTTAAGTTGACAGCTAAAATGACCATTTTTAAGTTGTCTTCCATCTACCCCAAAACTTATACCAGTCACAAGTCTGTAGGCAGGACTTGTGTATGAGTACATATGAGGTGCTTTAACCAGCCTGCATACATGAGTGAACCTTAACCCAAAGCAGGCAACACAGAGTGACAGGAATGAAGACCTGCTTATTACTTGTGACACTTATGCATTTCAATCACACGTCCTCCAAGATTTGACAGTTTTTAGGTTTTGTCTGCACTCCATGGGCTCAGTTCATGTGCGGACTTTCAATCTGATCATCTCTTCAGTCATTTATTGATTGGTGGGATGGATCATTGACAGGTTGGGTGATTGATTGTTCCCTCTTTTTCTCCTTTCAGAGTTTCTGAAGATGATGGAGAATGTCCAGTGATAGGAGTCTACATTCCTTGGTGGCCATTTGGCAGAGAGAATATAAAGCATACTATCTGATGGAATAGTGCTCACAGCAAACTTTAAATGGTATAAAACCTTGTACTATTATAAACATGAGCTTGTTTTTGAGGCATCAAAATGGATACAAGTGACATACCTTAACCCCCACCCCCTTCCTCTTCTCATATGAAACCCTGGGGCTTGGTGAGGATATCTATAAATACCTTTTCAAACCTTTTAAGACGAAGGCGCTTTCCCCCGGTTGCCTCCTTCAGTCAGCCACCCAGCTGTCCCCTTGGCAGCTGCTGTTTCTACAGAAATGCTACACCACCTAGCTTGAACTCCCACCTTCTTCCTCCTCCCTTTTAAAAACTAAGTATCATCTCCACCCTGTTCTGTGCTTTCTAAATAAATCCACTTTCTCCTTCTACATCTTTGCACGTCTTATCTCATCTGATTCTTTCCGTGTTGTTCTTCTGTGAATATTTTAGGGGGGGTTTTCTTGGATGCCAAGATCTGGCCTCATGATTCTCAGCCACAAACAAACAAACAAACAACAAAATCCTACTTTATACACAGTTTTGTTTGGCTACAACCGGTCATATCTCCCTGTTCCAGTCCCAGTTTCAAACAAACTTGAATGCCTTTTGAACCACCTCTACATGTGTTGATAGTCTCATACATTTATACCAACCTTTGTCTAATTCAGCACTTCACAACTGTCATATCTGCAGAAATGTTCAGTTAGCTGGTCTAAATCGTTCTCTGTCTAAGTCTTTCTTAACTCTCTGACACTGATCTTCACTCAGTCGTCTCCCAGCAGCAAATCAACACCCTCTGTGCCTCATCCTCAATGAGAGACGCGAAGCCAAGCAGTCAGTGGTTACGGGAGGTCTGAGTCAAATCCCCCTTTAAGAACAGGTCTCTCTCGAGGTATATAGCCTGCGAGCCACCCACCCCTCTCAAAAGCCACATCCCTCTGCTTTCTTCGCAGTTGCTCCCCTCCTCAGCATCCTATCCTCCTCTCCTGTCTCTCACCTTGGGCCCTCCTTTCAGGAACTGCCCACCATATAAAGAACATTAGGTTGTGTCTTGTCAGGCGATGTGGCACCAGGATGTGCCGTTGCTTCCTTCGCGTCCCTGTCGGCCTAAAATCTGCCTGCTATTCAGGGCACGGCCAAGAGGGGTAGGGGTGGAGAGGGGGAGGGGTTGGGTGAGATGGGGTCTAGCACTGCAGCATTTTTTCTCTGGGTTTTAAGTTTCATGCTCAGATTGAAATGCCATCCTCACAAAACCCATAACCTACTTTAAAGCCTTTGTTCCCCCCTCCTCGACCACTGTCTTCAGGCCTAAATAAAAGTCAACAATGTTTCCTGACCAGCTGCCAGATTCAAAGTTTTATTAAAACTTCTTTTAAGATTTTTATTAAATGTCAGTTATTTTAGAGAGAACACCACTGAAAGCTGCGATGGGGCCATTTCTTTGGAAACCTAATGTGTAAAGAGATTTGTGGGTGTATTTTGCTTTTCATTATAAAGTTTTCAATGTCATGTAACAGCTCTTTCTTACATCCTGCCTCTGATAGTCTCAATGCCTACAAACCAGATGACAGACATTTAAGATAATCTCTGTATCTTTCACATTTTACTTTTTGCATCTTTACTGTAGGTTATTTCAACCTCGACATAGAACTAAAAAGTGCTAAAAAAAAAAAAGTATTTACCTCTTTTGCATTCTCAACCCTGCAACTTCAGGAAACAAGAGCTTTCCTCTTCAAAGTGTGATTGGCTCACTGTGGCCCCAGGACCCTAAAAGTTCAGGGTACTAAATCTGGAGGCCTGTGAGAGGCAGGGGGCGGGACCTGGTTGTCCCGTTTAAAGTGTGTCTGACCCTTCACTTGACGTCTAGTCTCTCTGTTGGGGTGCACACGGATTGACCACTCCTTTGGGCTTTTCTATTTTCCTTGGATATTTGGGGGGGAAAAGCTAATCTGCAAACATGGTAAGATCAATCAATTGTGAAAATGAGCACTTGGACTACTCTGAGTTGGTCGATCAAGCTGTCGTTAGTTCTTATCCCAGAATAATGACAGCCTGTGAATTGGAGGTTTATTGACTGAGAAATAAAAGCATGTAAAAGTCTAAAATAAAATCGGCTGAGTCTTTAAAAAGCATGTTTTCTGTTCATGAGGCATTGATGTTTTCTGTTGCTTCTAATCTAAATTGGAGGGCTAAGAGCTAAATTGGATTGTTTCCATAAATTCTGCATTTTTAGGGTACACATTTAATATATTTCTCAGTATTTTGCTACTCTTAATAGACCCATGATTTAAATTGAATTCTGTTGCAAATATTAGTAATCTTGGTAAAACGTTGGGGGGAGCTGGGTGGGTGTCAGCTGAGAAGGTGCGGATTCTGCTTAGATGACGAATTCCTGGGATTGGATGTCCGCAGACCATATAGAGCGACGCTAAGGTGTTGAGCCTGAAATAGCCGCACTAATTTTCACCCAGCTCAAGAATCCGTTTGAGGCGGAGCCGCGACTCTGCAGAACTGACTTATGAAAGCATTTCATGCTCATCACAAAAACAAATCATACAGTGATGTAAAAAATACTATAATACATCAAGACTCGTGTGACTCCAGTGATATTCCCAAAATGAATTTTCTGTTTTGTGCGCTTAAATATTTTTACTCCCCCCCC
>JAPZDY010000002.1:2884770-2900704 GCA_029783645.1 Ctenochaetus hawaiiensis
GGCATCAGGATTTTTCCGTCATTGCTCAAAAAAATCCGTCAAAGACGGAGAATAATCGGTTAACGCGACCTCTGCTTGGCAGTCCTCTCATCATGAATGATTTGATGGATAAGTAGAAAGGTTTTCTGTGTAGGCTCTACATAAAAAAATGAAAGAAGAAACCAACGAGAATGATTGTGTAACCTCTGACTTTGCTTATGAGAAAAGGATTATTAAAAGCTTTAACTCCAGCCTGTTACCACATATTTCACCTCTTCAAACCTCATTTTCATGTTGTTCTTTCGTCCAGGCCTTCAGAACCCAATTGATGCCATGTACCACCTTCAACCTCTCATGTTCCTTGGCCTCTTCCCACTCTTCCTGTACAATGAAGGTGAGTAAAGTGTTCCAATATTCTTTGTCATTCTCCTTAATCTCTTTTTAATAAACTATTTAGCCCTAGTTATGATATTCCAAGTTTTTTAAGATGTAACAGATCCTTCTGCACAAAACAGACAATATTCACACCTATCTTATTGGCAAATGGCCAAGTGCCTACATGTGTGATCGATATCTGGTATTTGCCAACAGTGCACAAGAGTCTTTTTTCAAAATAATATTACCTGTAATTATTTTTTTTAAATCTGGAAATGAAGCAGAGGTCAGGTACTTTTCTACCTTAAGTTATGTGGCAAGTATTCTTTTCAAGCTGAATCCAACCTCAACACTCTTTCCCAGTAAGGTAAGGGAGCATGTATTGTAACCTGAGAAGCAAAATCCAGGGCATGTTAACGCTCTATGAGCCACTTACTGTTGCCCCTCGACTTTATTGCTCTGAGCCTTTGGTAATAACCAAAGTGACTCAGATGAGCTGATCAACATTTTTATCAGTTCAGATCTTCTTTCATAGAGCAACGGGGGGTTGATAGTGAGAAAACAACAACAACAAGTCTCCCAGATGGAACAGAGAAGGGCTGCAAGGATGCAAATATTGTTTCAGCATGAATAATTCAATGTGCACACGCACAAAATCACATGTTGAGTTTTTAAATAATGGCCCTCCAGTACTTCCAGAAAATGCTGCTATAGCAATTTCATGGTAAAACAAAAACCCTGTTTCTGGAGACAGTTTCAGGAGGAGGAATAATCTTATGGACACACATCCGAGATTTTTTCCCAGTAGAAGGTTTTCCAGAAGTTGCTGGTCTTGTGAGCATGTGTTGCAGGACCTTGAGCAGACTTTTAAGTTCTTTTTTTGTTGTAAACTGTATTGGAACTGAACTGTTGTCAGGTTGTGTGGAAAACAAAATGGATTCTTTATCAAGAGGATTAAGGTCTAGCACTGTGGGACAAATCTCTCACTGTCATGTGCACCATTATTACTTTGCTTGCTGGATTTAGTACAAAAAGCTAAAATTATTTGTGGTTTATTTGTTTTTGCAAAATCTGGTTTTGTTGTTGTTTAATTCATTGCTGCTTTCTCTTCTGCTTTATTGTTTGTATGGTTTGATTGAACTATGTCCTCTTCTATCTTATTATTTATATTATTTGCCTGATGTGACTCTGGCTGCCACCCCTTTGCATTCATAAGTGTCAAATCAACTTCAAGTTACAGTGTCAGTATTTTATATAGCAGGTAGTTTTCAAATGGTGAGAATAGTTTAAACCCAAAAGTTGCCTATCAAGTTAAACTTTTTTAAGATTAAAAAAACATGAGTGGAAACATATGTCCCAGAAACTGCAAAAATATTTTGTCTTGAATGTACCTTTTTCATGTCGTCTGCCACTTCAGTACACTTTGACAACAGTTGTGTACTGGAACCACAAAGACAATGGCAGATCGACATTTATTAAGATGGACTCATAGTTTCACTGTGCCTCAAATGTCAGACATCCTTACAGTTCTTCTGTTGGATAGCCAGTGTAACCAGCAGCTGCTCATACAGTATAACCTTATTAGCGAAATTTTTTGCAATCCAATAATCCAGCAGTAATGCAATTTCTGGCACTAACAGGAGGTAGTGTGAGCCTGTGTGAACACTGTATCTTGATTGTGTTAACAAAACTATGTTCAGATTCAGAGTGAGTGAGTGATGATGATTAAGTTTCATTGGGAGTATCTTTTTATTAAGGGTGTTTTCCTACCAAATTAGCTCTGGTGCTTAAACCTATTTAGGATTCTTGGAACCCTGATGCTATCCAGTGAACACGTTTTCACCAGGTTTGAGCAGAATCATAGCGATGTGTATGTCATCAACAGAGTGTGTTGCACAATGCACAACCACCTGTAGATTTTAACAAGCTTAGTTGAATTTCAAACTAAAAAACTGCCTTTTTTTCCAGTTCTGGTTTGAAACCAATTATCCAGGTCTGAAACTTTCTTTCTTTTTTTGTCCAAATACTCTGAGTACAGTTCAAAATCAGGTGCTTGAACCAGAGTGGAAGCAGTTTAATGTTACTGGAAGCTTACCAATAAGATAAGTAGGATAGTTAGTGGTCACATTATAGTTGTACTACCAAAAGAGAAGTTCAACCATACAAAAACCTGAATCCAACTCTGTCTCTATATCAGAGAGTAATTACTGTTTTCAATCTGTCTGTCTTTTCTAATGTATCGTTGCCTACAAATGCTCCTGACTTCATAAGAAAAATTCTTTGCTTGTTCAAAAGGTGCTAGAATTTTCCAAGTGCTGTCTTTCTTTGAGAAAACCTGATGTAAGCTTCACATGGAGTATAGTGGAAAGTCCCATAATCAACCTAGAAAAACGTCATCTGTCTGTCTTGTTTCCAGGGCTGAGCATTAGCACCTCAGAGAAGTTATTCCGGGTGACGGAGCTCTCACCTCTTCTGTATTCACTCCTCACACTGAGTATTGGTGGCTCCCTGGCCTTTGGTTTAGGCTTCTCCGAGTTCCTGTTGGTCTCTCGCACTTCCAGTCTCACTTTATCCATATCAGGGATCTTTAAGGTACTTTTTAATTCTGTGTGTGTTTTTTCTTTTTGAATCTGCTTGGCAAAGTAGGTCTACAAAGCTAGAAAAACAGACACAGGTGAGTTTAACTTGTGAGCTACTACAGGCTGAATTATGCCAAATTTAATCTCTGAAAACTTGGAAACATTAGCAGCTCTGCTGTAGCTAAGGATCTGAGCACATTACTTGTCTAAATTTTCTCATTTATCCAACAACCTGTTTATTGCTGCTTAGAGAGGATTAGATCTTTGTAAAGTCTCACAGGGTTGTTCTGGTCTTGTTCAGTCATTAGTTTACACTTTTTTTTCTTGTTGTTTTTCTGTAGGAGGTGTGCACTTTGCTTTTGGCAGCGCATGTGATGGGAGACAAAATGAGCATGCTTAATTGGCTTGGATTCGTCGTGTGTCTGTGTGGCATTTCATTGCATGTGGGACTCAAAACATATTATTCCAAAAGTAAGTGTTCATTTTCTAATTATTGTTCATTTTACAATCAAAATTTGTATTGACAACATATATGTCAAGAGTCATCAAATATTTGAAATGTTAATGATGTAGAGGATATTTTTTAATAACATATGTCATAATTCTCCGCAAATCTACATTCCAGATTCCCACATTTGTGAATGTGTAAATGTCTTTAAAGTCAGAGTTTGACTGCCAAACACAAGATGTCTACCTCGAAGATGTTCCAGTACAATTTTTTTCCTTCCAAATACTGATTCAGATACTTAAACTTCCTGTTTCTGCCAATATAAAGTACAGATCTTAATTAATGACCTCGAAGTTACACAAGTTGCTAGCTGCTTACGGATATTTGCTGCTTGTGTAGTAAAAAGTTTGTTGCCTTTCATGCAGGTGTACATGACGGTGCTGGGTTGTAGCAGAGTCCTGTTTCTAATAAATCAATTATGTGGCATCTGATTATACACTTGTGTACTAAGACTAAGATTCTTAGACTTCAAGTATGACACATTATGCTTGCGTGAGTGACATACTGGACCATGATTGGCTTTAAATCTATTTGTTATGTCATGAACATTAGCCCATACGTACACATGACAGAGTTAGATATAAGCTGAACAGGTCAACTCTCCCCCACTTCAGTAAATAAGAGTGAAAACAGCGTTCTGGGGTCAAACTCTGCACATACATCATCCTGCACACTAAATTTTAAACATCAAAATAAGAATAAAAAAAGTTTAATGTTTTATGTTTAATATAAGTGATGGGTCACTTCAAGAAGTGGTGATGATGTTGATGGTATGGATTTTGTGACATTTTCCATCAGATAAGGGCCCATCTTTGAGGCAGCTCAACAGTAAGAGCCCGGAGCTTGAGTTGCCATTACTACGGCAGAACATGGATGAAAGAGAGGATTCGGCAGCTGAATACAATGATGATGAAGATGAGGAACAGGAAATTATTCTGCACTGACATCCCAGGATATGGACCAGTGACATATAGACTGCCTCATACTACTTGTACTTCTACATTTCTTTCATAAGAAGGTTTTGACTGCGTGGTCTTCCTGTTTTTCAATTGATTCTTGACGCACTTCTGCAAAAAAAGAGGGAAGAGTCTCTGTGGCTCTGCTCTTCAACTGATCATGTCTTCAAGCCATACAGAGGCTTCATTATCAACTGTACATTAACTGTAGACTTGACAAAAGTTATGATCTTTTGCCTTAGGGGAGCTTCAAAAGTGTAGCTAATACATCCAAGTGTCATCGAAGTATGATGTATGGAGAGAGTGTGTTAACATCTTTAAAGGGATACTCTGACACCCTGAATTGTAGTGCGTCATATGTCTTTGCTAGATGAAAGTGTTACTCTGTGAGAATAGCTTTTCACTTCCCCTACATACAAACATATGTATACAGTTTGTCTGACATTAATAACATTTAATGAAAAGACACAGGTCCCTGTCTATTCTGAAGGGTGACTGTACAAACTCTTCAAAGAGCTTGTGAATGTTTTGGTTGAGGAAAAATCAACTAGAATTTTAAAAAGTCCCGCTGTCCCATCATGCATAGTGGGAACTGTGGTAATCTAACTTTCAATTACATTATTTTCTTTCCATTAAGTATGGAGCCAGATTCCCAAGAAAGGGACATCATTAAGTTATTTTGTGTAAAAATGAGATAAGAGGAGATGTATTAAATTGTTTCTTAGATTTCTATTTTTGCTAATAGCTTTGCTTTTCCTCATTGTGGGCTGTATAACAGATGAGGTCTGCAGGGCTGTAACTTAAAATTGTTACCTTTAAATCTGTAGGCTATCCTGCAGTTTTCTTTCTGTTGTTCATAATGAATTGAATAATTGTTTACATTAACAACAATATCAAACTACATGAGTCAGACCCCTGAGCTTTTAGTTTTTAGAGCTAAAAAGACCTGTTGATGAGCACGACACTATTCCATAGCTCAGAAAGAGGCCCTCTGAACCTGATTTTATCTCTTGATAATGGGACATGTCACATAATGGTAGTCTATAATAAAATGTACTTCTAAGGTTTGTTTTTTCAACTGAAACTTAAGTATTTATCCTTGTAGAGTGGTGACTGCAGAGGGTGGAGACTATTTACTCAATTTAAAAATTATGGCCTCAGGCCCCTCTAGCCATTATTTGAAGTGGTTTTACCTTAATGTGCCTTGTTAACACCATATTTGTCAGGAAAACAACTTTAAAGAGCTATTTTCAAAACCCATAACGACTGAATTGTGTAGCTAAAGTACTTGTATTAAAAGCCATTTAAAAGGTAAATATTTTTGAATGTTTTTGTCATGACTGTCTATAAAAGTGATTTTTTTTTGCAATTTCACAATAAATCTGTGATTAATTATATGCAAAGAATACTTGAAAGTTCTATTTGTCTACTTCCTTATCAACACAAATTTGATAAACCATAGTTGTTAAGCTGAGTTTTAATCTACCGCTCAGGTACTTGTACATCTATGACAGAAAAAGGTACTCATAAGAGGAAGTCTAAAATTTGTGTACTCTTCCTTGAAAAATTCTTACATTTGACATATTCAGTGTTATCAGTGTAAATTTTACTGTCCTTTAGTGGCTTACAGGTAATATTTTTGCTGTTAGTAGATAGCAATGCTTATTAGGTTGCACAGACTAACAGTCTACAGATCCTCAGGAGCGGCTTTCGCATAGCTTCTATTTATCGTGTGCTCGCGGGCCTCGTTCGCACTTCGGAGGATTTTATTGGTTTCACCGGAGTGCCACGCCCACGCTGGAGCGGCAGGAGGGCGTTGCTTCTCGGGTTTCACGCGGAGGAGCTCAGCTCGACCTGATGTGAGGAGTTGCCTCCACAGGGAAGCGGAGCTCGCGCGTGTTGACATCCCACCTCTGGAATGTTGTGAGGAGTCTGTGAAGGAATAACGTGAACTCACCGAAACAGCCAGGTAAGACCTCAACTGGCTGCCCGGAGAAGGCGAGAAAAAGTTGTCAAAGAGTTGTGGGTCAAAGCTATTGTAATTAAACTTTCTGTCTGCGCTGAGGTAACCTAAACGACCGAAATAAGCTCAAGTTAGTAAAAGTTTAGCGGCCGTCCATCTTTAAATACTGTTGTAGAATGGACAGAGTTACCTGAGGAAGGGACACAGGTCATCTGTTGGCTGCCTATTTACGAAATATTTAGCTACATATTCAAAGTAATTGTAAATTTTAAGTAATCATCGATTAAAACAAACATCAAATATTTTACCTTTAACATGTAGCTTAAGCAACTAGCTAATATCCAAAGTTATTAAATCACAGCATTGCGTAGGTTATTAGACTCTCCGCCCTGAGCTGCTACTTGCTTCTGCATGCAATAATGAGTGTTTGCAAAATATAATTTTATACAGTGAATGTTTGTACTGTATATACTCAGGTCTCATGTAAAGAAAGAGAAAGATATGCTGATAACAACTGTTTCTATTAACCACTAAAACCCCCCAAAAACTGCACGTCAGCCATATAACATTTTGGGCTTAAAATAAAAGATTGAACTCCTTTGTCTTTATGTAGACCACCTGGGTACTTGCAAGGTTCAAGCTTTGTATGTGTGTTTGTGTGTGTGTGTGTGTGTGTGTGTGTGTGTGTGTGTGTATGTGTGTGTTCGAGTGTGGCGGGGTGTGGAGCCTTTTTTCCAGGTGAGGTCACTCTTAGGGCAGTGAAACTATATGACATTGACTTTATGCCTCATTACTCTCACTCCGATGTTGTATTTTACAAATGCACATAACTATATATATGAACTCCATAGATGGAACCACAAATGTTAGATATAAAAGTGAAATATAAAATTATACATATAGGAAAAGCAGTCTTCTTTCAAACTTACTCACCAACAATGTGGTGCATTACTGTAATGTTCAAGCAAAGTGAATAGTGGAGTTAATATGTGCTGCATGCACTCCTGTGCGTGATTCATTCAAAAAATGGGAATGGTGGTAAATTGAGGCACCTAAATCTTAAGTTAAGCGCTCTTTTCCTGATTTTTATTTCTTATGTAACTTATGGGTGAGGAGGAGTCTCTACAATCCCCTTGGCAAGTAGATCCAGAGGTATTTCTTAACAATAGCCATCTTTTCCTCTCTGTCTGACAGGCAGGCAGATAAGAACACACAACACAAGACTCAAGTTTAAGCTCAGACTTGGTAACACTCAGGCAAGCAGGCACATGTGAAACGTGAGAAAAATACATAAAGAGCAACATAGTCACGGCAGCAAACTGCACCTAACAGCTAGAAAGCTCAGCCAGTAATGGATTAAATCATGTATGAAAGCAAACATTGTAACAGGCGACATGCAACATTAGATTATTAAGGCAGATTTAAATCAAACTTTTCTTCTAACATGTAGAAATAATTCTTAATCATAATATGACATCAAAGAGTTTTAACAAGCAAAATTTGTGTTTGACATTCAGCTTCCTTGATAATACTTTTTTTAATGATTTTTTTTAATGTCCTTTCATTCTGTTTGGCTGTGATTTCTTGATTTTATCTCTGGAATGCTGAATCTCCTGTCTGCACAGCATATTTACCCTTGGGTACTAATAAAGACACCTTTGGACCTTGAGCTTCTTCGGGCCCGCTGGTCATGTTGTCAGTAAAGCTGTCAGGTGTTTTTCACTGTCTGCATGCTTGTATTTCTCCTCACATATGCTTTGAGGCAACTGTTGCTCATCAGCTAGTCAGGAGGTTGGTGGTCCGTATGTCTATGATGCTGAACCTCAGATTGCTATCAACTGGCTTACCATTGATGTGTAAGTGTGTGTGTAAGTGCTTATCATTTCTGACATGTAGGTGTTTGGTAGGCTTTACTCTGAGTGTATAAATGTGTGTGTGGCAATGCTGACTTTTGTTGTAAACTCTTTAAGTAGTCAGTGAGGCTTGAAAAGCACATTAAAAATTCACTCTTTGTATCACTCTGTGCTTCCACTGTTCATTTTATTGTTTTCATACTGAACTCTCACTTCCCAAAGCAACCCTGAATTATTTCATTTACTCTAAACATTTCTCTCATGCTCTCCCACAGGTCTGTGAACTACAGTATGACAGCTGAGCTACCAGCCAGTTAACTGTAGCTTTGTTCTGCCTGCATTTCCTTGAACAATGTTCTTATTCACTGAGAACAAATGTCAGCATCTTTGCCCTTCTCTGAAGTGCATCTTCCTACACAATATGTAATTATTTCCCTGCAATTTCCCTGTGTAACTCAATACTATAGTGTGTGGCTTTATTTTGCTTAAAAATGAGCCTTGGTCTTTGATCTTACGATTTATAACCTCCGACATCCCATAGTGCAAATGATACCTAGTCATGATGTCAGTGTATGTATTGTAGCATGATGGAAACACTGGATATGAAAAAACATTGTGCTTGATAAAATCCAAAGGTTGCACATTTCCCAATTTTAATGAGAGTTTTAGCATCAAACAAAATCAGTTGTTATTTACAACACAAGGTTGTTGTAGTATGTGTAAACAAAGGATTCAGGATGGGTTTAAGGCACTTAGTGGACATTTTTGTGTTGTCAGATGTTGGCTCTGTCAGACAGAGGTGTGTTCAGTTTTTATGACCTCCTGAAGTGCTTTGTGTTTGTTAATATTATAGCCTTGAGTGTGTCATTAGCCATGTGAAGTTCGAGGGTCTGTAAGTTCTGAAGCACCTGTGGTGTGAGTCAGCCATAAAAGAGTTCCCATGGGAAAAGGTGGGAGTTACATTTTCTGGTGCCCTTTTAATTTTTTTTTTTTTTCCCATAAAAGAATTGTCTTTATCTGCCACCAGTTTTGGAGGTATGAAATGAAACCTATACAAAGGCCAACAAATTAAAAAATTTCATAATTTTCTTAAGTTTGATAATCAGTGTATAATTTTCCTTTATTTATTTGTTATTATCTGTACCGGATCAGGATAACATTATTAATGCTGTAACTTGACATGTACAGATTTATGGTTTGGTTCAATCAGCAGTCCAAAATCAAAGATATAAAGTTTGTTTTCATGAAAAGAAAAGAAAAGAAAACTAGCAAATCTTGGATTTGAGGAGCAGGATCAACTAAATTTATGACATTTTTTGCTTGAAAAATACTTCTATTATTACTCACTTATTAAAATAAATGGTCACTAATTAAATTTTATTTATTTAGAAAAGATACAAGGGTTTCATACACAAGTCAGCCACATCTTCTTTCCTTAGGGTTACTTGGTTCATTTTGGCATTGTTGGATTGTTTTCATTGCGCTAGTTTATGCAGATTATTTAGACTCTGCTGAGTCAATTTACAACTGTGTGTATGATGAATAAAAGCGTTTAATATAATTAAACATAAATATATGAATTAATACTTTGAGATATTCATAGCATTGTTTCCATGTTTTTAGGCTCCATTCATGGCTCCTCACCTCCTTTCTCCATTATCACCATCATCTTCTTGGCTCAAGTTGTGGTCCCTGCTCAGTTTCCTCTTGCTGCTGTCCTCAGAGGTCCATGGCCAAGGTACTACAAATACAAGAGTATGTCAAATACGCTGCGAGTGATGATTGTGGAGTTGCATTGCATGCTAGAAGGGTCACACAGGGTTGAGACAAACGTAAGTGATGCATCATTGCTGTATTTAGCCTTTGGTGTTTGGTGTTAGCCTTTGGTGTTTCTACATTTGGCTGGCATTGCTGTTGATTAAAAAGGTAGTAATCTTTTTCTTATCTTAGATGTTATTAACCTACCAAATTCCACTGTATTATTTCTAGATGATAAGTTCAAAGACAGTGAAAGTAGATAAAGGGGCCATATTTTTGCTCTTTTTTTTGTGAGGAGACAGAAATTAAGCAATGCTAGGTTGATTTTTTTGAAAAATGTTAAACAAAATTTGTGTGTTTTCAAAATTATACTGTATTAAGTAAATTTACTATAATATTCACCGTATTTAACCTCCACACATTATATTAGTGTCCTTATTCTGTGTGTGTGCAAATTGATCTACAACATAGTGACCCCAAAAATTAAGAGTCCATTAAATATACACTACTCTCTGCTATCAGACCCACAATGCAATGCTCTACATTTCATAGATGCAAAACTTACAGTTGTGTAACTCAGCTGCTGTAAATGATGACAAGGTATGATGAACAAATGTCCAAAGCCTTGGTTATCCGCCTTAACTTTAAACCACTGAGTGCCTATTACATATAGATGAGTAAATTAGTAAACAAGGCTGAATGACATCTGAATAAATAAATAACATCCCCCTCTTCCCCCTTAATTTTTCCACTTCACATCTAAACCTACATCAGACCTTTTTGAATTCTAACGTGAAAGTAATCATAGTTACAGTGAAATTGAATTCCTTATTTACCTTGTTTAACACTTGTGGTAACACTTTGAAGTTACAGATACTTAAAAGCTGGCCGAGTTTCCGCAGCTTTGGCGAGCAAGTAAATAAAGTACTTGCTAAATGAGCAAGTGTTCCTGAAAAACTGGAACGCTTGGTCACCCTTCTGTTTCGCTTGTCAGCATCACTGTCCACTGCGTGAACCGCTTGCTTTGTAACATCAAAGTAATAACTGATTTTATGAGCCATACCTAAATAATTGAAAACAATTACACTGATGGTATGTAACATTAATTAAGGCAACCCCTTTAAGAAACTCAAAATCAGGAGGCACCTCCCACCACCAACACTCTTCCTCTTCTTCCATTCTGGGATGCCGGTAGAGTCAAGCATTGTAACAGCACCGCAGTGGATGGCTATGGTTATAGCATTTTATAAGAAACTGTGATGAAGTTGTGGAATGTTTATGTGGTGTTAGTTTTTGCTGACACTGACCATTTTAAGCAGTGGTGGCCTGGAAATTGGTGGTAGCGGCTGCCTCAAAAAATTAATATGCAGGAAAAGCCCGATTATACCCATGACTGTCACATCCTTATTACTACCTCTAATATTAGTCATGGACTGCTTTGCTTCAGAAAAACAGTTTTTAGCTGTCACGCCAAACCATTAGCACTTAATGTTTTGGTGTTTTGGAGTACAGCTCTGATGACATGTCGTTAAAAGCTGCAGGATTAATATTTTTTAAGTGTTTAGGATCCTCTGTTACCACTCTACTGACACTGCTGAAACGGTCACCTTTAACTTTCTGACAGCAGGATTTAAAGCTCCATTATGGGATTTTTTTTCTTTTTGTCCCTTCATAACATTTTAGTGATTGAAACTTGTCCACAGATGGAGTGATTTATATATGTATATCTTTATTACCCACTCAAAAACTCAGAGCAAAAGAGTTATTGCCACGGCCAGCTGCTCTTACCCCACAAACCAGGGAGTACAACACAGCTAGTCTACTTGTCTGCATGTCCGCCCGCCTATGTGGAAAAGTTGTTTGTGTTGGTGAGCTTGTTAGACTTTGACCTCAGTCTCTCTAAATCCCCATCAGATCCTTTTCTGATCCTCTGCCAGGCACCCAAGAAGATGAGGACCCTCCAGAGGCCCCTGTCCCAAATTTAGTCACACTTACACACAGAGGCACATACATACATACATACGTACATACATGCCTGTTAGAAGAGGATCTGTTGAGTAGTGGGTCATACATCCACTGGAGCAAGACAAAAGTTCTGTGAATTATGCTGTTCATGTCTACAATCCTCTGTCTTCTAAGCTTCCGTTTTCTCCCTCCCCCATCATCTTCCCCTCCATCTAGTACCCTGCCACATACTACATACAAAACCCTGACACTGTCGGTCTCTGATGTTCCTCTGACATGACTTTTGACCCTCCAGTCTCCAACCAGCGTCCTGTTCCTGTTTCTATAGCTGACTGGAAGACAGGGCATGCTTTGATGGATAAAGGGGCAGCTGGAGCGAGGAATAGATGGAGGGCGGGAGGATAGAAACATGAAAGACACTGCTTGTTGGGAAACCCCTAATGGAAATTATGTAAAAGTTGAAACAAGAGATTTGATTTTTGAAGAAGGAAGTTAGAGAACGAGTGGAATGAAGAAAGTTGAACCACTTGTGTTTTTGATCTCTGAAAAGACTGCAACTATCATGCTCCTCTCTCCTGACCCAAATCCTTGATTACACATTGTGCACACATGTTCATTTTAAAACCTATAATTTTTGTCTCTGTGAACATCAAGGTCGTCTTAAGCTGACGGTCCTTTCTGAGGACAGACTGCAGATGAAATGGAAGGAGGCTGATGGACCTGTACAGGGCTACAAGGTCAGAGTGAGACCCATTTCAGGTGAGACCACCCCTGCCTGTGTTAAGGAGCTGAAAACAAATTTGAGTAAAATATCACATCACAACTGAAATCATTTATGCAATAAAAAGGCCGAGGTGTTAAAATGATCTCAATAAGCGATCATGATAAAATGTGATCAATAACTAGTGGGGAATAAAGTGGATATATATGTTGATGTCCTCTTGGAAAAAGGAAGAATGATGAATGAAACTGAGGGGCACACTAGCAACTTTTTCCTCTCTGCTTCTGCTCTCTGTCATTTTGATCATAAAAAAAACATTGTATTTTTTGCCATCATATTCAGCCCTACTTGATAACATAGACTAAACAGGTGTTCTATAACCCACTGTGTATTCACTTGTGAAAGCTCAAATATGCATTAACAGTCAATAGATATGCCAGAATAGCATTCCATACATTCAGAAAGTTTGTATTGTTTGTTCATTTTAAATTCCTTGCTTCTTCTTTTCCTTGCTTTTACTGTTTTTATTATTTGTCCTGGGCTCTTGGCCTTGATTAATGATTCCAGTTATTTTCTCAGTTTTGTGTGCATAAAGGCACTCACAATTCATTCAAGTTCATTCACTTGCAATGAACTTGAATTTTCATATGAGCAAGGCCTTATCACATCACTAAGTCAGCAAGTAAGGGAAATTTATTTCATTAAATGCTTTTTACAGAAAAGGTCACAAAGTTCTTTAAAATTCATTCTGCAATATACCGGATTAAAAAGTGTAAAGCTACTGACACAATGCATTATGACAACACACAATACACATGACATTAAGAAAAATCTGTCAAGGTAACTACAGTTAACCCAAATGCCTGTATAAACATGTGTGCCTTTATATGCCCTTTGAAAGAATCCTCAGAGTCAGCAAGCAAGGGATGCAGACTGAGCCTTCTGTAGTTTTGGTGTCACAGCATCAAAAACCTGATCATAACAGGTATTAAGGCAAGTCCATGGGACAGACGACTAGTTTAACATACTTGACCCAAGAGAATGAGCATATGAGTAAGAGTAAACTTAATCAGCCACATACAGAGGAGCCTGACTGTTCAATGCTCTAAAAGTTAGAGTGTGAATTTTGAACTGCATGCTATGCAACAGAGAACCAATGAAGAGATCTATGTAGAGGGTTTAATGTGAGAACATAAATTCAATTTAAGTTTCAATTTAACTAAATTTCAATTTAGTTAATTGTTTCACAGCAGCATTCTAAATTACTTGGAGGTGAACAAAGGCAGACACACCTAGTGAGGAGAAAAATGCAGTAAAAAAGTCAGTGCAAGATGATAAAGGCCTGTTTTAGTATCTGTGGTCCTGCATTTACAACTACAGATCTCAGTTTACTAATATTTCTTTTCTGGGAGAATAAGATCTGATCAGCTGCTTGACATGGTTGTCACTATACAATGACAGATCAACATATGAAAAAGACATGATGGAATTGGATTAAGTGCAGAGGACCTCAAAATGATATCTGTCAAAGGCATCTCTCCAACACTCAGAGATATCAGCAAGACCAAAAGTGACCACAAGCTCTGCAGGTGTCCCAGGAAAAGAAACAAAACTAAAGCTAACTCAGCAATGATAAACCAGGGACTGTGGTGTCCACTTCTTTACAGAGAGCTTGCAGATATAGAACTTGAGAAGTAGACTTTTTTTCTGAGCTGACAGAACACAAGAAGAATGATGTAACACTGTCAGAGCAAGACTGACAGCTAGCTTCAAGGAGGTAAAGACATCAGCAGAGATCCAAACAATAACAACACCAGAAATATTTGGCAAGCAGTTCAGAATTTCACAGGCTACAAAGCAGGAGCAAAATGTTCCTACCTGCTTCAAGACAGCTAAAACTGTACCTGTACTAAAAAGTCTGCAAGGTCGAGTCTAAACGATCACATGACCCCATGGCACTCACTACTATTCTGGTGAAGTCCTTTGAAAAACTAGCTCCCCAGCACATCAGGAAAACATCTCAGCCAGTATTTGCCCTCACCAGTTTGCATCTGAACCAGCAGAACCAATGAGGATGCCAATCTTACCTGCCACAGATGTCTTTTCTCACCTTAAAGGTAATAACACCTACATCGAAATGCTGTTGGCTGATTTTAAGCTCAGCATTCAACACAATCTCCCCCATGAAACTGATTGGAAAACTTAATTATCTGGGCATGAGTCACTCTGCAACTGAATATTGGACTTCCTCACAAACAGAACTAGTCTAGTATAGCAGATACTTCCTCCACTGTAGTACTTAAACTCAGCCCCTTCCTGTTCACTCTGTATGGCCACCACAGACATTGATAGAATTCCACTGTGAAGTTTGCTGATGACGCCATCATCATCATCTGCTGGATTTCCAACATCGATGAGAGTTTGTAAAAGTTTAAGAAGAAACCCATCTACAAATCATCAGAGTTACCAATGAGATGAGGCAGGGTTCCTGGGCAAAGCTGAAAGGATATTTAAAGACTGTACCCACCACAGCCACAGCCTGTTCTTCCTGCTGTTGTCCGGAAAGAAATAACTAAAAGTACTTGCTGCTGTACCACTCAAATACTAAAAGTACTTTTTTATTTTCATTAACTGATTAATTATATTTACATAAAGACAGTCTTGAATCTTGAACCTTAAATTCCACAAAAAATACACTTAATACATGTTATAACATTTCTCTAAGTCTTAATAACATTTTTTCCCAAATATATTTTATTGATTTTTACATATATTACACATACAAGTAGACACTAAACAAAACAATGATAATTATTTAATCGAACTATAAAATAACATATAGATGTGATTTTACAGTTGGGGAAAAAATAAACCTAACATCCATGTACTGGACATATTTAATGGAGAAATAAAAAAAGCACATAAAAAACAACTTGAATAGAACCTAGAAATTAATAGACATGAATTTATTTATCAATCAAAGAGAATCAACCAAAAAGTTTTGATCTGCTAAATTAAGTTTGGAATACTACTGGCCAGGTTTGTAAAAAAAATAATCATGTCATCGACATATAAAGATATTCTATGCCCCCCGCTCTCCAAGCTAGATGCCTGACAAGCCCATCTGTGTTCTTATTGCCATAGCATGAGGCTTTATGACTAACAAAAATAACATTGGTGATTAAGGACATGGCAAAGGGATTGTTGTAAAGAAAATTGTTTTGAAACTATACTTTTCATAAAAACACTGGCTGTTGGTTCATATAAAAGGCATTGC
>JAPZDY010000002.1:2900804-2911966 GCA_029783645.1 Ctenochaetus hawaiiensis
GTCAACTTTTTTGTTATATGTTGGTTTGCACCTTAAAGTCTTTAAACAGAGTGATAGCATTTAATATTCACCATTTCAGTAATTCTATTTTAGTTATTTTATCATGTAAAAAATTAAAATGAACAGAATATAAACAGGGGCAGTAAGCTATGGTTTAATTTTTGCACATCACTGAAGGATCAGTTAAGTTTTTTTTTTTTTTTTTTAATCACAGTTTCATTTTTCAGTGTGACCACTAGTGAAATAAATTCACTAAAGGAAAGTCAAGACTACATCTAAAATGTCTCTTAGTCCTTGTAGTATATAAACTCTGACTCCCTAAAAGTCTCTGTTGAACACGAGTTGTTTCTCAACCAAACTATTCATCTTTTCCAGAGGTGCCACAGCCAGAGCTGATGCTAACCACCACAAGGGGCCGGGCAACGGTGGCAGGACTGGACTCCAACCAAGAATATGCCCTCCAAGTCCTCGTGCTCAATGGGACGACAGAGAAACTTCTTGCAAAGCGCCGATTTACCAGTAAGATATGCAGTGAGGAAGAGGGGCGAAATTAGAAAGGCTACCTGTGAAAAGAGAAGAAAATCGAGAAAGGCCTTAGGCTTAAAGCGCCTCAGGATCACACAAGTAGAAATCCATTATCTCTTTATGTGTGTTAGTGGCAGCATTGAAGTTACTTTGCGGCAGCTAAAAGTAAGAAACTGGTGTGTGCAGAAGAGTTTGGCAGAAAAAAAAGTCAGAAACATGATCTATTTAACAGAAAAAGACAAAGGGCTTGAAATGATAAAAAGTAAGAGGTGTAGGTGGTTTCCACATATGTGTGTGAGCAAGAGAGAGCATGACTTCATATCTATATGAGCCATCTTATCTTTAAGATTTGTTTAATCTACAGTGTAATAAATTTTATCTCTGTTTAACTAGGCTACAGATCCTTACACAGACATAATGGGATGTACAGCACTTACAAGAGATAATAAGAAATACTATTTGCCCTGTTAACTGTCTTTGTACTGTGAGATTACAATGGTAAAGTCACATTATTGGAAGTGGTGCATTTTTGACATTTTTGCACTTGCTTGAAGCACTCAGTGATTCCTTCATGATGCAGTTTCATCTGATCAAGTAGATGTACAAGCACACACACAAGTGAGGTCCTTTTATTATATTCATGGTAATAATGTAGGGCAGATCGTGACAACACTCTATTTTAATATTACTATAATTTGGTTTACAGAGACAGAGCAGTTTCCCCTACGATCACATGGCAATCACATGGTGACAGCAAGGAGGAAAAATTTCATTTCAAGAGACAGAAACCTTAAACAGATCCCTGATTTGGTTGGTGGCTATTTGTCTTTACCCACAGAGTTGGGGGGTGTAAAATGCTACTCTCGCTTGATTAAAGGCTGAAAGTGGGTGGTGTTTGGACCTAATGTATATTCTTACATGACTTAAGTGCATTCTTGGCTTGTAAATTTGCTCACCAGCACTTGTATCTCTGTGGCTCACAAAGGCTACCTTACAAACAAAATGACATAGTCAGCAGTGCTTTTCAACCCCCACTGTTTGACTGTGTTTTATAATCAGCAGCCAGCAGAGAGGAGAGTAGTTTGTTTTAAATTTGAATTTACTTGTATTTTCTGAGCAGTAGATGAAGGCACTTTGGTTCTGAGGATTTCGTAAAAGTGGCAACAGGTTTTGCACACTTTGTGTCCCTCAGGTTATTTCAGATATCTCAGCCTCTAGCACTGTTATTTCCCACTACAGTGATGGTGAAATCAATCACAGGTCTCTATCTGTTGATTCCCTCTTTCACTTTTGACATTTTGTTGTTAGAATCTGATTGATGCTCTCCCCAGGCTCTTATTGGACTGTCTAGGATGTGGATGTAGCCTGTGGTGGCTTGCAAACAGTGCTGGCGATAATGGGTTACTGTGTCAAGTCAGGCATGCCCAGGCACCTCTCGAAAACATGTCAACTTGGAAATTCGTATCACCGGCTGTCATGTTGGAATGATGGCCGTCTGGGAATTTTTTCCTAATGTGTCTTCACTTTTCCCATCTGCTTTAACCCCCTCTGGGCCCAGTGCTTATTTCAAACTGTGCCAGTGATAGCAGGTTACTGTGTCAGGAGAATTTTTTTGACTCACTTGTAAATTTCACCCTCAATTTGCTGTTGTTGACCTTGTCTCTCAACCCCAGGCAGGGATTAACCAATTGACCAGGTGAAGCAGTAAAAGCTGGAGAAGTAATGTAACATACAACACATCTGCACCCCAAGCAAAAATCAAATTTATATCCATATTTTCTTAAGATAGTCAAGTCCAGTTTTGCTGTTGCATCATCAGCATTTAGACAGCCCTGCATCAGTTTCACACTGAAAGCACGGGAGTACTTTAGACAAGAACAAAAAAAAGTTATAAAAAACATGTCTGGTAGTGTAATTGTGCTACACAAGCTTTTATTTAATTCATCATTAGTGCCCATGTAGTGCTTTTTATGTAAAGGGAGGAAATAGATATGACAGCAGCTGAGTTCCACCAGCTGTTACACACACATGTGCACACGCGCAGAATATGACAGCTATTATGTATTATAATGAATGCTGCAAGTACTCTGTAAAGCAAGTAAAAGTTCTATTTTAAAAGCTTGGAAGCATAGAAGCAGTAGCATCAAAAAATGACCAAGATTACCAAAAGTAAAACTGCTCTGACAGGTTGGTAAAGCTTAAAATAATGTCTGTTATCTTGTTGGTTTACAGTTATTGAATCAAAAATGTATAAGTAATAATTTCATGTCACAGCAAGTGAAAGTGGACCTTTAAATACTCAATTTAGAGCCAGGTAGCCTGTTAAAATCTTCTCCCCTGAAACCTATTAAGCACTAAGACAGCATACCAGTATTTTCAACGTGAATCTGATCTGCAAAGTAAGCTTTGTGTGTTTGCACCTTGAAATCACACATGTTCCATACACAGATGTGACACTTAGATACAGAATGCTTGTGTTTTTTAGCCACAGGTCCGTTGGTTGGTTGGTATCCCTCTTTAATTCAGACTGAAATGTCTTATTAACCACTGCATGGACTGCCATTAAATTTTGTTCAAGCAGTTATGGTTTTACATATATGCAAGCATGTGTTCATGGAGCTTCCTTTTATAAGATTTGAGTCTCTGTATCATTTGTTCAATCTTTCCTTATTCAGGGGAGTTATAGGTTTACAAATGACTTTTTTTTATTCTCACCCCATTCTCAGTTCTTCCCCTTTAACTTTTTCAATTTCTACAAACATTCAGACAAACATATTTACAGTACACACTTAAATACATACCAACTATGAAGCCAAGTAATAATATCTACATAGTGTCTAAATGAAGACAAGGGGGAGCAAAATAACACCAGAAAAAGGAGAAGAAAAATAAATTGAGATGTTACAGGTCCCTGCCTGCCAAAGCATCCCTTATTTCCCACTGCAATAAGAAGTTTCTGTCACTGTTTTTATGTTAATGTTTTATTTATGTTGCTTATGTTTGATGTTACCTTTTAACTGAGGTTACCTACCATGCTGTACTGAAAGCAGACTCCACCCACACTGGTCTTGTAGTCATTAAAACAACTAATCGATAATTGATTGAATCCCTTAGCTGCACTCTTTGACTTTCAGTGGATAGCCTGCGTGAGGAGGAAATGATTCGCAGCGGTAGCCGGGAGCAGAGGAAGAAGATGCTGCCGGGCGGGTCAGGATCAGGAGACCTGGATGATGCAACAGAGGCTCTTCTGGGTTTGCCAACAGTTTTGTATGCAGACCCTACCATCACCACCACCACCACTGCTGCCACCACAGGTACTCAGTGCTAATAGATGTTATCGGTAAATTCACACAGTCAAACACATTTTGGTATTTTTATGATTATATATTATGATGACCTGGGTCCTGGCGAAAAAAAGAGGCCAAAGAAAATGGGATAGTATTCCACCAGCTGTTTTTGAAGGTCGGTGTTATTCTTCTTTGTGTGGTAAATGGTGTGGGGCTGTGCCCTAGTGCCCTCTATTGGACAAACTGGTACTGGATTTAAAAAAGATCTGAACACTCAGGCGTTTCCATGAGACTTGTCTAGATGAAGTAAGTCTGCGATTAATATAATTTTTGCAGCAATGGTTAGTACATCGTCTGTGTTGATATTATATGATATTGTTTTTATAACATTTTTATTTGTGTGACAAAAAGCACAAGGTTTTTGGCAGTGTAGAAAGACAGCAAGAGAAGACAAGCACACAGGAAAACAAAAAGCAAAAGTGTGCCCTTTTGTTTTGTTTGCCTCAGCATCCTCAGTTTCTTGTCTGATTCCAGCTTGCAGCCTCTGTTGCATGTCATCTCCTCCCTTTCTATGGCCACCTTTCCTGTCTCTCTCTCTAGCTGTTAATAAAGAAAACAGCATAAAAAACAGTTACATAAAAGCCATCAGTAGAGCTCACATAGAAAAATGAGCAAAAAAAGAAAAAAAAACTAAATCTATAAAAGCTGAGACAGACTGAAAAGTAAGTGATAGAGTTTGAGTTGCCAGGAGGGCAAAAGCTTCATCCCCCTTAGACATGAACCTGAACTAATGATATGACAAGATAATTTTTGTCGAAGGTTTATACAGTCTGGAGCTGAACAGAAGGCCTTTTCTCTGTGTTACTAAAAGACACTATTGCTCTGGTCTCACAAATAATTGAAATATTTTTTGTGCATTGTTCAATGTTAAGTCCACTGTCAGTAATAGTCCTCAGTGATGTGCATGGTGCTTGGACAGGGCCATAAGTTCTGACAAACTGATCTTCAATTTTCTAACATTTTATTTCTACATTAAAGAAGTGCATAAATCAATAAAAACAAAATCTTTATTGTGTGACAGACATGATTAGAACCAGTACAGACCAGACACACCCATCCACTGTTTTTGTCTGTTTGGTGCATAAAAACCTACAACAGAACTCTGTGAAGTATAAAAGTTGATCTCTTCTCTCTTGTCTTTCGTGGCCTGTCATTATAATGCAATTTGAGTGGAGGCATGGCACAGAAATACAAGCCAGCCAGGTAAACATGTCAACAGTAAATACAATATACAGTATTTACACACACCTCTACCAAATGCTTTGAGACAGACACACATACAATAATGACAGTCATAAATGGAACACAGGAAACAAAGTTGGTGTAGCACATGAATCATCAAACAATGTTGAAGAGTTAACAGGGAAATTATGTTTTCTCCCACATTAAATTAATGACAGCAATATGTTTCCTCACACAACCTCAACTGGTCCTTTAAACAGTCTTTGCTTATCTTATTGCTCATGTGCTTGCCATTACTTCTGTCCTCCAGAGCCCCCAGCTACAGACACCCCCTCTCAGCTCCCTGATGAGACTCCAGAGAAAACCGCCAAAGAGAAGAGGAAGAGGAAGAAAGACAAAGAGCGGGATCGTGCTAAAGTGGAGAATAAGGAGGAACAAGGGACAACACACGGCAAAGCAGCTGAGGAGAGACCCCGGAAAACACCTCTCCATACTCAACCAGTGACAGGTAACTTGTGCTGCTCACTGTTAGAAAAACATTACATTAACTGTGATCTCAGTGCTTCCTTTTCTTATTTTAATCTATAGTAATGATTAGGACAACTCCCTATAATCAGGAAGTGAAGCAGGTTATCCTAAAGACGCATCATCTTTGGCTCTTCTATTGAGTTAAGGAGCCAGAGGCTTGAGATTGGTAAGTGCTGGTTTGACATGTGATGACAGAGTTTGCACAAGGGAGGGCCATGCAGAGGAAGGGATAATGACAGTCATCCTGCTAGGCTGCAGGGCACAAGTGTCCCCTCCTCTTAATCCACAAGAACACACACACACACACATTCTCATGCATGGACACAGACTCATGCTCATGTGTGAACCATGTTGACACTTGCACATGAAGTACCCACATACCGTAATGCAGAGAGCCATCTGTTTCCTGATGTAAAACCATGCATTCACACCTGTACCCACTCATATACAGATGGGTGACAAATGAGGAGAAACACTTCAAGTGACTAAGTAAAGTGTTGCCCCCCCTTGATCCTCTAGAACAGCTTCTGTGTTCATTCATGTAAATTCAACACGTCTGTGGTACTCTGATCAATTTAAAGCTTTTGGCTTTGTACTTAATTTTTTAAGGGATGTCTCCAAGGAAACCTTTTGAGTGTGACAGCGATGCAGCAGCTGACATCATGCTGTTGGTGGACGGCTCCTGGAGCATCGGACGCACCAATTTCAGAAGGGTCAGAGATTTCTTGGAGAGCCTGATGACACCCTTCCGCATTGGGCCGAACCATGTTCAGATAGGTGAGTGCCCCTCACTAAATTTTGCTCTTCTGTGGGCTGTATTCATGTAGACAAGG
Source organism: Ctenochaetus hawaiiensis (assembly GCA_029783645.1). Taxonomy (NCBI): domain Eukaryota; kingdom Metazoa; phylum Chordata; class Actinopteri; order Acanthuriformes; family Acanthuridae; genus Ctenochaetus; species Ctenochaetus hawaiiensis. The sequence goes on from JAPZDY010000002.1 coordinate 2,907,220, forward strand.
TAGCACACAGTGGGCTTTATGTTTCTGCTGTTCCATTCACATTATCATTTATACTGCTTGTTGTCAGGGATGCAGACTACTTAATGTGCATTCTGCCGATGAAAAAAAGCCTCTTAAAAGGAAGTAACAACTAAACAAATATAAGGTGCTTTTGCTTGTGTTATTTTATTATTAATGGTGTCTTTTTAGGGGGACTTGAATATTGACTATCGGACCAGGAGATATTGATAAATGAGATGATGCTATAAAGGGTTCAAAAATAAAATAGCCAAAAATAATGGAAACATCTCATGATTATCGATGCTCAAAAACCTTTTCAGATTAGATGCATTAATGAAAAATAATTGTCATCTATGATCAGTCCTAGGGTGGATTAATGAAGTGAATCTTGGGCTTTAAGTGTGAAGGCAGAGGCAAGGCAAGTTTTAGTAGAGCAGTGTTCATCTTTCTAAAAATAATGGGCATTGTTTGATTGTAAATAAATTATCATTTTAGTTTCTTTCAGAAGGCGATATACAGTCTGATTTTAGCCAGTTTAAAGCTTTTGGTTTTAAATAACTCCATAGCAGCAAAACAAGAGGAAGACAGAAAATAATAATAAAATCATGTGTGATGATAATGGGATTTTTGTGCCAGGTCTGACCCAGTACAGCGGAGACCCCCGCACAGAATGGCAGCTCAACAACTTCACCACTAAAGAGCAGCTGTTGGAGGCAGTGAGGAATTTCAGATATAAGGGAGGAAACACATTCACAGGTAAACACACATCATAGTTTTCACCTTCCATACTCTTAGTGTTCATGTGTTTCTGTGTTGGAACCCCAACATGAACACTTAAAAAAGAAATACATATATTGTAGCGTACCACAAACAGTATGTCTGTCATGTGTCACCATGCATCCTTTTTCCAGGCCAGGCGCTGCTTCATGTTATGGAGGAGAACATGAGGGCTGAGGCAGGCGCAAGGTCTGACACACCCTTTTTCCTGGTCTTGTTGACTGACGGAAAGTCCCAGGATGACGCCATTGCTGCAGCAAACCGGCTAAAGAATGCTGGTGTGGAGATCATCGCTGTAGGTGAGACTGAAGCGAAGAAAATGTAAGGTGGTTGTCAGGTCTAAACATCTTTAGCATTGTGCAGTTTCTGAGGGAACCTCCGTTCACTGCATCTCTGTGCACCATGAGACTGTCAGCAGTCTGGACTTGTTTTGTTTATGTTAGCCTCTGGCTCTTAAGAGCAGTGTAATCAGTGATTTTCTGATGTGGTTTTTTCTTTTTTTTATTCAGTACTTGTGTAATGTGAGGTGCGTAATGGGAATCCTGTTTTAATCTTTAAATATTTTTTGCACCAGTTGGGTTTAGACATTTTATAACTTTGTGTTTTCAGGTGTAAAGAATGCTGATGAAGCTGAGTTGAGACAAGTGGCGTCAGAGCCAGTGGATCTCAACGTCTACAACGTCAATGACTTTCCTCTTCTCAGCAAACTGGTGGCACGACTGGTCCACATCCTGTGTGGGAGGATAGAGGACCGTGGCATCTCAAAACGTAACATCTGTCTTTCAGACTTTCTGTCTGTCTGTCAGTCTGTCTTTTCTTGCCAACTCACTAGACACTCAATGCATCAAGGTTTTATTATGGTGGAGATCTTTTTGAAATCTCAGTGTGCTGATTCTTTGTTGCTGTGTCTGCAGGAATGGAGCCTGGGCCTACAGCAGATCCAGCCCTCTCCCATCCCAGTCCTACTGATCTTAGGTTTTCTGATCTGGGCTCAAGAGAGGTGAAGCTTCACTGGACTAATCCTGCGAAGCCAGTCCAGCAGTACAGAGTGGTCTATCACAGCGCTGAGGGGCAGAGCCCACAGGAGGTCAGACACACAACTTACCTCACAACCACGTTAGGCTTGAGACATAAGCACAGTTATATAAAACCAAAAGTAAGATCTTCACTACAAAGAAATGCAGATCCCAGCAGCCCTCACATCGTGTTTCCACTGGACTCTGATTCTGTGAGAGATGTGCTCGATTAAAGGAGGAAAAACACAGAGGTGTTGAGGGCGGAGGTCAAAGCAGAACAAAGTCGTCACAGAAAGGAAAAAACCATCTTGTCTGCCCTCTTCAGTAAAGTGTGCCCTTTATTTTAGCATGCCAGGATAAAAGATATTTGTTATTAAGAAACATTACATCACCAGCAGCAAGCTTGACATGCAGACTGCACCTCAGGATATTTCTGAGACGTACAATTTTAATGGAAAAAGATGAAATAGGGCAAAATGACATTTCTTTTCAAATGACAGCTTGATAAGGCTCTAATAGCTGTGGTTCTCAATCAATTACAGACCAAGTGGTAAATGGACTGCATTCATTTTGTGCTTTTCTTATCTACATCTTTACATTGCATGTCAACATTCAGCCAATCACTCACTCCTTCACACACTAATGGCATGGGTGTTAATACAAAGTGCCATCTGCTTGTCCGAAACAGACACGCACAAAGAGCCATTGGGAGCAATTTGGTTTTGAGTATTTTGCTAAAGGACACTTTGGCATGCTGACTGGAGGAGCCGGTGGTTAAACCACTGAACTTTTGTTCATTGTTTACCTCTTGAAATGCAGTTGCTATGATTTTTACAATAAAATGTTTAAATATGTTGCAGTAGTGGGTTTTTAATAATTGGTGTTTTTTCATAAACTTTTTAACCTCAATGTAGCATATTTTTGTGCTGCTTTTGAAAAATTGTGTGGTGTTTAAGAATAGTGTTTTGTCATAAAAAGTCATATGCACATGTTTTTACAGAGTGCGATAGGTGGAGTGCTTTGTGTGTGTCTTTGTTTGACTGGAAGTGGTGTTTTGTCTCCAGGTGGTATTGGACGGCTCAGAGTCCACTGTGCTGCTGGAAGGCCTCTCCTCTCAGACGCTGTACCATGTGTCCATCTTCCCTGTGTATGCAGACAGTGTTGGCCTGGCACTCAGAGGAACTGTCACTACATGTAAGACTAAGGGAGAGATTAGTTTCTTTGGCCATCAGTCAGAGTTAATTCCACTGTCTCATTAAGATGTGAATGAGTTTGACAGTTTAATTTGTCTGTCATCACCTTAAACACACAATATGAAGTTTGTATTGACTCAATCCCACATACACCATCCTGCTGCTGTAAATACTCACTGTGATGTTAACATCTTTAGCTAAAAAAAATACCCAAAAAGTGCAGTATTCCCTCCTGTTTGAGTAACTTTTCCTGCTTTATAATATCATTCAATACTTTTTAAAACTGTCAGCTGCAGAAATACACACTATTACCAGCTTCACCCTCTGAACTTAACCGATTCATTAAGTACAAATACCAAATATTTGATGGTTACAGTTTCACAAAAGCACAGAGTAGGTGGTGTAGGAGTAGGTGGCACGCTTTTTCATCCCCACGTAATATCATCAGAGCGTATTTTGACTCTGGCAACATCACTCCAGGTTCTGTATTTAAGGCATTTTGCCTTTTTTTCATTTTAAATATAAGTGAAATCATAAGTTAGAGATCTGCTTCAGTTCTATTTAAACAAAGCCTCTAAGTTTTGTTTCAATGTCTTGTTTCATTACTGTCTGTTCAGTTGGGCTGTTGTGGAAGTTTGTCCTTTTTGTTAGCAGATTGTTCCTCTGGCAGGGTTTTAATGGTATGTTTACATCAAAATAACCTAAGAGGAATAAATTTAAATGATGGCAGAGCAGGCTTTTGATTGGAAACTTTAAATCATACACTAATTTAATCTTTGTAACAGTCTTTTTGCTCTCACTGTGATTTATTTTTAAAAAAGTGTCATTTAGCATGACGCTGAGACCCTGCTTTATTTAGCTCTCACTCAGCACTGTGACTATATGATACAAGAGATGGACCGATATGGTTGTTCAGGGCCGATACTGATACCGATTATTACTAGGCCGATAACTGATATTTGGAGCCGATATTCATATCTCCTCTCGGGAGCTTCTCCACTCAGCAAAACTTTCTCCTCTCCGCCATGTGTGTGAGCACTCTGCATGCACAGTCTTCACTGCTGATTGGCTGTTACCGTGCCTTGGCTCTGTATGTAACCAATCAGATGGTGCTGTGGGTGGGACAATGCTGGAGACAGAGTAGTGACTGCAAAATAACCCAGTTTTAAATTGTTCTCTTATTGGCTGTTGGATTAAAATAAAAAAGGCCAATGCCGAAGTGCGTCAAAATGCCGAACATCGACGCCGATAATTGGCCTGTCCCTATGTGATACCAAAAAGAAATTACTTTCACCTTTATGATTATATCTTCTCCCTTTCCCCATATCAGTGGGAAAACTGAATACACAAGGTGTCTCATGCTCATCCTTGGTTTTCTTTGTAACACCGTACTTGTGGATAAATGACTTGAGACCAATATCTGCTCTCTGCATCCATCCTTTTGTCTTGTTTTCATTCTCTGTCTCTCCCTGTCTCCATCCCTCAGTGCCTCTGGCAATGCCCGTCAACCTGGAAGTGACTCCGTCTTCTTACAGCACGCTGCGGGTGAGCTGGGGTGCAGCACCTGGTGCAACACAGTACATGATCCTATATTCAGCACTCAGCCATGGAGAACCTGATGACGCCAAGGAGGTAAGAACTGGATCTCTCTTTCCCTTTTTTCTTTTTTATGTGTGTATGTGTATGTGTGTGAGTGTGTGCGTGTGCATGTGTGTGTAAGCGTGTTGTGTGTGTGTGTGTGTGTGAGTGTGTGCATCTGGC
>JAPZDY010000002.1:2961301-3000956 GCA_029783645.1 Ctenochaetus hawaiiensis
TTGGCAACATGATGAAAAACTGACAGAGGATGACAAATGATTTTGTTTTGGAGGAAGTGTTTTAATCATAATAAGTCCTTCATGACCTTGTTGTTATAATGATGATTTCTGCACAAACAACCTAACATAAAACAGAGATGGTCCTTTTTTTAAAATCCTTATGTAGTCAGGTGCGTCAACACTAAACTCTAACATGTTATCAGCATTATAGGAGGGACTTCAGAGTGAAGGGTCATGGGGTCGTTGTGGGTGGATCACACTTAGTCATACCTGTATGACTTCCTACAATTTCCTGCTCTTGACTGCAGAGTATATCCACTAAACCAGTTTGTGTTAAGGGCACTGCTGCGAATCAGTCCAGAATTTCAGTCTTACAGTTACTGGCATGTTATATCCAATAGATTAGTACTATTTCTTTCAAGACTGAGTGATTATGTAAATGTCTTAGGTGTTCAGTGGTCAGATGTGATGTGATTAGTCACTATTGCACAAGAGCAGGACTTCAGACAAGGCAGCAGTGCCGGCCAAATGTTACAACTTGGCATTCACAAAGTAGTGCAGTGAAATCTTGCCGCACAGATATCCGGGAAATGTTTTTTGAACTAATAAAAATAACACTGACTCTCCAGTCTCAGTGATTGTAACAGGCTTCTGAGAGATAATTTTAGTCGACATGCTTTGTTTGTGTGTGTCTCTAGTGTCTAGCCTCCACACAGTTCACTCCATGCTTGTCATGTGAGGTTATTTTTGGCACTGCGTTCCATTTGTTTGGAAGGCTAAATCCAGCCTGCATATATCTGAGGCTAGGTGCTCTGTGGGGTTTGTTCATTCATTGATGTTCAGATGGTTCGATGGATGTTGGTCTGTGAGTGTCTGTTGTAGCAGTGTTGTGGTCTGGTTCTTGAATAATGCCCACATTGTTGTTGTATTTGAACCAAGGCTACATCACAAACCAGCCATTAGCGTTGTATTGTTCAGTGCTGAAAAATGGGGTGAGTGTGCCTGTGTATGTGGACTGCTGGACTTTGTCTGTGACAGGCATTTTTAAAATTACTTCAACACACATGATTAAAACTGAGCAGCAGTGGGTATCCCCTACACCTCACCCCCATCTGTTAACAATGTGGTGATGACTATTGAGCTGGCAGTGAGGTGTCCACTGTTTACTGGTTGTCATGGCAACAGTGAAGAGGCCCGTTCATAGGTGGATTAACAGCGCTGGAGTCTCTTTAAGGCTGATGGGGGGGTGCAAAGCAGGCTGGGAGCAGTACTTTTAGCACTGAAAACACAAACTGTCCTGAGGTCTGTCTTTCTATATATACTTAAGTCATTTGGATGTGCTTGATAGTCTCATGTAATTGTGGCTACTTTGTGTTCTAAATCAGGATCAATAAAGCCTGAATGATACTCAGTCATGGCATTATGATTCATTTATAGATGAGGGTTATTAAGGGCTATTTCCTAGGCCACACTGTTTTTGCAAAGCTCTGTGTAAATGGAGAATGCTGTGGCCATTAATCAGCTGTCAAAGATAAAATGGGCCATTGAACAATGTTGATGTTTTTTCTATTGTTGTTGTTGTATCAATGACTGCTGTTTCAGAAGCTGACAAAGAGCAGCTTATGCCAGCCTTTTAAAAACCTGTCTTTTTTTTTTGCATCAGGCTTTTTACTTTTCCCCAGTCAGTCTGTCAGTTTTTGTTTATCATAACAAGGGTTGATCCGTCAGCACATAATTTATTAGAAACAGGATCCTGTTACCTCCCAGCAGTGCCCCATCTATATGTACCAGCTTACAGATTTTTATACTGCACAAGTAGCCAATATCCATGAATGGCAAACTACTTGTGAAACTTCAACTTTATCCATGACATATTACTTATACATGATTAGGAATATACAGCTGTTAAAATGTTGTTTCAATATGTTTGCTTTTTTTTCAATGCACCAACATCAGATGGGTACTCTGTAACACCTAATAGACAAACTTTAGGTGTCAGAATTGGGATATGGAAGGGGAAAAAAGTATCAAAACCTCTCTGTCCAAACTCCTTGTATTTTTACAGCTTAAATCGGATGGAGTCAGTGGAGTGATTTCACAGTATGAAGTAATACTTTGCCTTACAGTATATATAATGAAAAACAAACACAAAATTACATTCTCTGAGAGGGTCATAAAAGTACCTGTTGAGTACCTTTTAAAAAGCTCTTCAGTAATCGTATCTTTCAGATCTCATTCCTCCTGACCCTTTCTCAATTTATCAGTTATTCAGATTTAAGTTGGTTGATGTGCAAATAAATTGAATCTGAAAATTTCACTGTTAAAATGGATTTAAAAGAAGCATTTCTGTACCTCTAGTTACTTATCAGCCAACACTGGTGTAAAAACTATCTGCGACAAGCTGGAATCTGCTAATATAATGGCCAGGCTCATTTATTGGTTTAGCTTGTGCTAACATTTAAATATTTCTGTATTTATATTATTTTTTAGCAATCAGAAAATCTTGTTTATTTGTACAAAGAAGAAAAAATTCTATTTGATGACAAAAACTTCTGGTAGAATTGCTGCTCATGAATATAGTGTGAAATTTCAGATGGTCATGTAGGCCTGTGGGCTCCTATTCAAAAGAAATGTTGCAGTTCAGGCGTTGTTTCCATTCCAAACATAACTGGTATTGGGGAAACTGTGAGTTACGGACAGGTTCATGTTTGATGGCTGTAAAAGAAATAGTCCTGGGTTTTAAATGATGTCACGTTTGCCCTTATCAGTGATTCAGAAAGACTTTGCGTTTATACTCACACAAAGTACTTAGCTGTCATATCCGTGAAGGGGAAGCAGTTTTTCAAGCAGTCTCTATCAGAGAGTGGGTCGGGTGACGCTGCTCATTTCTCACACAGTTTCAGTCCTATCTTAACCCTTCAGCACTCAGGTCGAGGGGATAGGTATGGAGAGGTACAGGAATGCATGTATTTGCATATCTCAGCAGGGACTGCCTTAGTAATTAGTAACCAGTGCATGAGTCATCCAGTCAGAGAAAAGGAAATGTACAGTGTGAAAGTACAACACAGATAAAGCGTACCCACCCTGCAAAGCAAGCATCAGAGCAGCATAACACATAGCAACAGTGCAGAGTGTGATAAGCAGTCAACTCAGTCTATAAAGTAATGAAAGGCAGAGAAGCTGTAGGTGCTGAGTGACAGAGACGGGATAAGAATGTGACAGTCGCAGATGGACCAAATGACACAAGAAAAACAGAGTAGGAAAGACAGTGATTTGGATGGATGAGACAAAGCGTAAAAAAAAATCATTATGAGCGAGGATGCCACAACTTGTAAGGAAGGAGAGATGTATACCTTGAGCTTGAGATGAAATGATAAAAGCGATAGAGAGACATTGTGCTGACAGGTGTAATGAATGTCGTTTTCCCTACAGAGCACACAGGAGATAAGTTTAAGAGTACAGTCAGTGAAAATAATAAAAATCTGACACCCATGCCTTGGGTCTTAAGTTTTTCACAGAGTGTGAATTATTCCCCAGGATGCTGAGTGTAATGAGTGAGAGAGTGATGGAGTCATAGCTCTGGAGAAGGAATGCGTGGAGGAGGAACATATCGTAGGCCTAATAAGAGAGATGGAGGGATTAAAGGGAGAGAGTAAACAGTATTAAAGAGGGAGTAATGTATAAGGCATTGTTTAGGCAAGGCGTGTAATTAGAGATGTGGGGAAAGGAGAGGGAGTAGTGTAAGTGTGATAGGAATGCAACAAGAGGGAGAGAGAGAGAGGGGAGGATAGTGGGAATAGTATTAGTGCTAGAGGAATGCAGAGAGAGGCCCAAGCTGGGGAGAGTGGGAGAGAGAAAGAAATAGAGAGAGGGAGAGAGATGGATGAAGGACGGAGGGAGTGAGGAAGGGGGCATTTTGGGTGGAATGTGGCCAGACTCTGATCACGTCTGCTGGCTAGATTAGACAGGACAGCAGTCCAGACCGGACCCTCAGCTCCAAAGCCTGGCTTGATCAACAAGAGATGTACACAGTGGATGGACAGAAAAAAGAGATGTCAAACAGTTGAGGCAGCGAAGGAGAAAAGAGAGCAGAGCGCTAGAGAGCATCTAAAATGAAAACACAGCAGCGAAAACTGAAAACTTACTTTATACCCTTTTAAACTTGGCCTGATGAGACTTTATGTAGGCTGCAAGAAGATGGAAGAAGCAGGGGTGTGGGTTGTGGCAGTGGTGGGATGTGGGTGAGTGTTGTGGGGGGCATGCTCTCTGTTAAAGAGATTGTCAGAACTTCTTAGCTCACAGTCAGTTTGGGAAGATGAATGAATAGAGGGATGGAAGGAGAAGGGGAGCTCTTAAAAAAATGCGTGCTGAATGGAAAGACTCGGAGGAGCGAGACACAGCACTTTTGACCATTGTAGAAAGAGAAAGATGAGGCCGTGGGCAAACTAGTTAAGTGAAAGGACGAAAAACAGTGGACTGTTGACCACTGCAAACCATTTAATCTGGAGACTCGAAGGCCTGTCATAAATGCTAGCTGATACATAGCTGTTGATGGAGACATCCACATACTGTCTCAAGAGTTGAAAACAAGAGGACTGATTTTGACCATTTTAGGTTCAGTCAATGGTTTTGAAAGTGCTGTGCAAGAACAAAAAAAGTTATCATTTATATTTTATCTAAAATTGGTTGTAAACTGAAAGGCAATGTAACAAAAGTGAGGATACATTGGAATGCAGTGAGAATCAGTGGAATCTTTTCATTATGTCTTGCAAGCAGACAGATGTTTTTCTTGCTGATTTTTGATTAAAAAATCATTCTTTCCATTCCCTGGGACTGATGTTGTAGCAGTAGTGATGTGAAGTACAATAACTGATGTGCTTATCTGTTGATTTCTTTCAGCAAACCATTCCAGCGTATTTACCTTGGCGAGCTGTGCTTCATAGTCAGCAGGCTCTGACATGCAGCTCCACTGTTGCCTAACTACTGTCACTGTTTGTTCTTTTTGCCTCTTATCTTTTCTACATTCATCATACAGTTTATCTTTTCAAACCTGTCTTGAAAGCATGAAAGCAACACTCACATGCCCAAATTCACTTTGAAAAGATTTATTGGTCATTGTAAAATTACAAAAAAAAAGTTTGAGATGATGAGGCATTCTAGACAGATCTAGTACATATGCATTTCAGAGGTAATGTGTTTTTAGTGTAAATATCCCTCTGTGTGCATCTTCAGACAGAGGAAGTTGCACAAAGCAAGAATTCAGTCTAAAAGGCTGCAACTTAAAAAGTTACCCAACTGATTTGTTAATCTTAGATTTCTGAAGTCTCATATTAACCTGAAGATTAACGGCAGAAATTGTGCTTGCACAAAATGAGGACTGTAAAATATCGGAGCTGTGACCAATAATTTTTTCACTGTCCGTATTGTTGTAATTTCACTGGTGCATTTTCTTAAATTTGTAATGCTCTTATGTTTTCCTTTGCTTTACATAATGTAAAGTTGCCTAAAAGTTCATCCTAGTGTTAAAAGATTAGCCTCAGAGGTCTGATCTAACTGCAGGATGGCTGTGTTGTCTTCCAGAGCCAGATGCTGAGGGTAGGACAGAGCCAGAAGCAAAGAAAGCCCCCCCTGCTCGTCCCTCCCCAGTAAAGTCCCTATTCAGACGAATGAGTGACAGGATTGTGAGGCTAGACTTGGGTTCCCCAGCCCACGTGGCTGCAACTAATCTCCCTTCCTCTCTTCTGTCCTCCCCAACATCAAGTCCCCCCTCTGCCTGCTCTTCCTGGAGACTCCATATAGCAGGGCTGTATAAAAGGCTCAGATTGTCAGACCCAAATCTAGCTGCTTCACCCCAGACTCAGCCTCCTTCCTGCACTGAAGCCCACCTCTCCATGTGACTTGTGCCTGTCCCCCACCCCACACTGTCCCAAGCTCAAATCCAGCCTCAGCCCTCGATGCCTCTCTAGTCCAAGCCGCCATGAGCACCAGGGCATATCCAAGCACCATCTATAGTGCTTTAACTACCAGTCCAATTCCTCATGCTGCCTCTCAGCAACAAGTGCCAGCCCTTCATTTGATCCAAACTTATCTTATCATTTCCCATCCGGGTCATCCTGTCACTGTCCTTCACAAACCCTGTTTCCACACTAGGTGCTACATCTGTTGTCCCAGGACTGACCTCAGAAAACCATTAAGACCTGCGCTTGATTTAACTGTAGCAGCAGTAGCAGCATTACAAAACCAGAGACTGACAGAGAGAGCAGTTCAGTCAGAGCAAAAAGGAAAAAGAGGTGGATACTGGGGGGCAGAAAAAGGAGAATCCTGTGAGACCTAAAAGGAAGATAGAGGTGGAGACATATGGGGGCTCCTGCTCAGAGAAGGACCGGAGTGACTGAGGGACAGCTTGAGTGAAGGGCACGTGGCAGAAAAATGAAAGGGCCAGGAAGAGAAGAGAGATTACAGAAAAAAAAGAGAGGAGTCAGTGTCAGAACAAATGAAATGGATGGAAATACTTCATAATTCAGTGACGACGCAGACAGAAAAATGGCAAATAAAAGGCATTCATTCTGTATCAAGCCCAGTCGCAAGCTGTGTTGTTTGTACATTAGATACTTCAACATCACAGTTTTTACACCATGCAGTGTAGATTTTAGTTTGGGTTGTTTTTTTTTGTTTTGTTTTTTTTTAATTGCACCTGTCAGGACAGAATAATAAAGAAAGACTGATGAGTGTAATGGAAAGTTCAGTGGGATTATATGATAAGGCCTGGAAGCAGGCTAATATTCATGACATGAGTCTCTTGAATTATGGATTTAATAAGTAATTCATCATTGTCAACTCAATTACACATCAAGGCTTTGTCTTTGCTCCAGCTTGCCTCACACCTCCGCAGCTCTCTTCGGCAGCTTTCTTTCCCTAACACCTCACGCATGTTGGTACAGTGTGTGGTGCGCTTCTCTGTTTTGTTGTTGTCCTTATTCGTCTTTTCCTCTCAGCACTCTCCCTTTGGCCTCCTTCCTTGCATTTCGTTCTCCCTGTCTTATCAGCAGCAATAAGGCACTTTTTATCTGGGCTGTGCCAGGGAGGTATGTTCTGTACACCAGGAATAGTAACCCTCCGGGAATCTACTCCTTTCAAAGAATTTTTTATCACTCCCACCTCTCTGCTTCTCTGCTCTCTCTCTCTCTCCCTCTCTATCTCTCTATCTATCTATCTATCTATCTATCTATCTATCTATCTATCTATCTCTCTCTCTCTCTCTCTCTCTCTCTCTCACTCTTTTGCGTTGCACCACCCCTGGTTTTTCTCATCAACACAAGTTCACACTGACACACACCAACACTCCCCCTCTTCCCCATCTTGTATCATTCCGTGTCAGGAACACCTTGGCACCGGCTGCATGGTGAACGTCCAGGCTTGTCATCAACAAACCTGACTGTTTCCAGAACGCTCCAGCCTTCAGCTCTGTGTTTATCGTCTCTGTTTTTCTTAACCTAAATCCTCGAGACATGTAATATTTGGAGACTGAAGACTCGTGTCATGAGTGGCAATTATTATTCAGTATAAACAAATAAAGACTACACTGTTGTTCTGAGCTAGAGCACTACTCATGCATGTCTTTGTACAAAGTAATGAGTAGTATATCTATCTCTATACCTCACTTAAATGACAGCAGCCAAGTATTGGCTACAGCAGCAGAGAATCGTTGTACTCTCAAATGAAATATTGTTCTGCTTTTACTGTAATTGTATCAATTTAAAGACAGCTAAATAAATACCTGAAATATTCATGTAATAGTAGTAGTAGTATTAGTAGTAGCAGCAGAAGATGTAGTCGTGGTACAAGTGGTACTGATACTTGTGCCTGTTATTTAGCTCCTTCCTGATCTTGTTGTGTCACCTGGCCACAGTATTGAGTTTCCCTGACGCAGCGCCCAGCATGACAGGTACCAGGAAGTAATGGATTGTTGCTGTCATCATTGTCGTCAGGCATCATTATGTTGCAAGGAAAGCAAGGGCCTTGTCATTCTGTATCATCATAATTGTAATGGTGTGCAACCATGGGAGTAGCTGTTATTGAAGTGGCTGTAATGAAAGTGTTGGAGCAGGTGTGTGCGTGAGTGATACCAGAGAGGCAACTGTATATTATTGTCAGCAAAACATAGGTGGGGCTCTACAGAAGTACACTACACTGGTAATACATACAGTATAGTTAATTTGTTTTCAATTTTAGAGCAAATAGAAATTTCCCATTGTCAAAAAAATGATTTTTAATCATATCGTTTGGTGGTGTTAAGTAGTTATGTCACAGGAGGCGATAATGGAGTCAATAGCTGTGGCGTGTTTTGAATGCCTACACATCCCACTTATTCAGAGCCATTCCATTAACATGCCTCTTTTAAGGCCAAAGTCCAGAGTTGGAGTATAATGCATTCAGAGTGTGTGAAGAACAGAGCAGTGGAGGAAGATGATGTGCTCAACCAATGCATGCCAGTTTGAGCAAGTGGTTTCCTCTCCTTAGGCAGAGTTGCCTTAGTCCCCTCAATGCCATGATAGAGATGCATTATTTGTATTTGTGCGTGTGAGTTAGTTACATACTATAGAGAGGAATGACTTAGCATCACTGCATGTGTCCTCACTTGTGACGATGCCTGTTCACTTGTCGTTTTCTCCTCCATTGCTTCGCTTCCTTTGCTCCTCACTGACTCCATTCAAAGTGTGGGAAATCAAAGCAGCCACTGCATAGTTGGAATACCTAACCTGCACAGAGCTGTGGCAAGTGCAGGGCTGGGGATTATGTTTTTATTCTGGGTTTGTAAATCATGTTTAAGTGTGACACTTGCACATTGAAGCTGTATCTTCTGTCCTGGGCATTGTCTTAGACAAAAGGAAAAAAAACACTTTCAGACACATATACCTGGGTTGGTGAGGTTCATCTGCAGTGTTTAAAAAGTACTCCAGTGAATTATTTGGTATTACACTTAGCTAAAATTTAGATGCTCACAAGATAGAAATAAACACAAAAATGTCTGAATCAAAGCAACAGAGGCTGATGTACCCAGAGTCTGTAGTCTGGATTAAGTTTTAAATAACACTGGATCCTAAATTTCCCAATAAAACCAATAGTTTTTTTTCTTTATAGCTCTTTGCATAGTAAACCCTCACCTCTTAAATGCCCTGGCCCTGGATTACAGTGTTCTTCCTTTCCATTAGAATGTATTTCTTCATCACGATGACATACCCAGGGGTTATTTTCTCAGACTTGACAGAGCTCCTCCTCAGCCAAGAAAACATTAACCAGCTGTTTTCACAGGCTGCGTAGTGATATTATGTCTAGTAAATTGACTGTTGGCTAAATCCCTGCCATCCCAAGCAGGGATTGTCCAAATGTGTGGTCATAGGCAGGTGTGTAGCTTTTGAAATATCTCCACGTTTCAATTGTGTGCATGGGACTGTGGTGAGTGGCAGTAATTATTTTATTTTTTTTTTACCTTTCCAAACCAACAAACAGAGGAGAAGTGTACAGACTGGATTAAACAGAGAGTGTGTCTGCCCTATAAGCTTCATACATTAACATATCTGGCCAACCAGCTTACTACTTGACAGTATCATTTCATATTACATTAGCTGTGCTAAAAAAATAATAGTTTACAATAGCACATCCACTGTGCTCAGCAAATGCTCAGTTGACTTGCATGTCTTAAACTGGTGAAGTGACTGTAAGTAATATGCCAATTTGGAGAGACTTGATGAAGAAAAAGAAGAACTCCTGGATAAACTGTGGTAGAAGAGTACACGAGGCGCAGTTCTTTAAGCATGTAACTTAAAGAGGTTGTTGTTGATGTTGTTGTTACAAATAGGTCCATAAATGTTAAAACAGTTTAAACAGCAGTGTTGTGTTAAATATCTTCCCGAGTCTGTGCATCATAAAACATTCCTATCTTCCTCATCATATTTGACCTTAGATTTTTTTCAGTGAATCATTACCAAACCAGCTGCATACCTGCAGCTCCATTCACTCCCTGGCTGCTTCATACCAGTCATACTTTGTGTGTTCACAAGCACACACAGAAAAAAAAATATGCAGCATATGTACCTCAAGAACAAATTAAAAAGCTGACACCAAATAACCCCTCGCTCAACTGCCCAAAAGAAAAGATGGACAGTTTTGTGGTACAAACTGAAATTATCAGACCTTAACCTCCGGTATCTTCAGCCATTAGCCTCGCAGCTTCTTCAGCAGCTAATGCTAGTATGTGTCTGTCCTGTGAGCTTCTTCAAGTCCTGTTGTCTGCATAAAAAAGCTCCAACCTGACCTAAAAAGTTAACATTAAAGAAGGAAAAACAGAGACACACTCAATATTCATTGGAGATTCAGGCAAAATAATGATCTGTTCTTTTGTACTTAATGACTATTATATCTCCAAAACGGAGTAGACAAAATAGATTTGTTTAAATTAAATAACACATTTTTGGAAGCTAATACATGAGTGCTAATAGTTTTGATGCAATTTTTTAGACGTATAATGTGTCATTTCTATTGGTAGAAGAAAAAATAAGTGGTAGATCTTCCCTGATTTTGGAAGCTTCATATGAGTTCACAGCTAGTATCGTGATCCCACTTGCAAAACAGACAGGTTTATTTTGAACATATGTAGGTGTTTCAAGTTTATAACAGTTAGCTATATGTGTAACAGGCACCCACAGTAACTTTTGTGAAACCAGTCCTGCACTACTCTGAAGATTTTGTTAAATATCCTGATGACTGTCCAAAAATAGAACTACCTATTATAATTACTGTATTACTACCTTGTATAATTACAGCATCATGGAAGCGTTTTTGCTTCCATGACGCTGTCCACTTACTTCAAATGCCCTTACTTGTAAACAAGGTGTCAAAACAGGAAGGATATGTATCATTGCTTTGTATGAACCATGTGCAGTTCAAGTAACTGTGTATTTTACACATTAAAATTAAACATTCTTTTAAATTTTTTCTTTTTTTTATCATCCAGCACATTATTTTTAGTGTCACTGGAATACTTAAAGTAATGTTATTCTCGAGGCCTGTTTGCAAGTGATATAGTGAAACAAAAGAAGGTCATTTGTACGTTAACAAACGAGCAGCAGTGTGTGTTTATATTGTACCATGCCTAAAGGCCTCTGTAGCCAATTAGACTGAGAGCTTCACTTCTGTGCTCTAATGAGCTAGGTAGCTAAGTTTTTTCAAGGTATCAGGTTGCTCTGTGCTGCTGTTCATTAGTGCACAGGCGTCATTATAAACCATTGGTAAACATTATGGACACGTGTACTCTATGTATGTGTGTGTGTTAAATTAACGCTGTGTTGCATGTGCTAGCATATGTCATCTTCATGTATGTACAGATGTGCTGTGGTCAAAAAGCTGTATGCAAATATCATTTGCTGCCGGAACAGGTTGGGTTTGTCGTGTGAGTGAGTGAGTATGTGTGGGCATCAACCCTAAGGGTCTGTCCTCTTCTCTCTCCTGACTCTAACTCTATTGTCAGGCTTGCCCTTGCTCATGCTGCAGATAGAGAGATGGTTTAGATGAAAGGAGTGAAACAGGATGTGAAGTGTTGCCTCCTCCTCTGCATGACTGCGCTTCACAAGAACAACTCTTGTGTCAGCGATGGAGGGAGGTGTACGTGTGTGCATGTGTGTGTGTGTGTGTGAGTTTGTGGGTGTGTAGGGAAGTATTTTGAAACTTCCACCTTTATACCTGTTTTGCATAATTCTCTTCTTTATGGCCCTGTTTACCTGCATGGCAACAGTTTGGAATGAAGGAAGAATTGTTTGAGTGGAAACAGAGCTTGGATGACAAAAATTGTCAACATTTTGACCAAACAGGTGCTGTTATTTTATTCCATCTTTTTTTTCTTGTGGAGTTGGCCCATAAGGTCATGGTTGGCAAAGATAGGGTAAACGTGTATGCACTAGACTCGTGCCTCATGGGAACTGAAAGGTGAGACTGCTGCTCTTTCCTCGAGACAGTTGATCCTTTGTTATGGTTGTAGGGATAGAGAGGGGAGTGGTGGGGCGCGTACCTGAACCTGAGAGCTGGAATCATTATCAGCCACCTGAGTGGATATTTTCCCAGATTACTCACACCCACACACACAACCACTCACTCACTCTGAGTGAGAGACAAACAGTGGGCAGGGAAGAATCCGGCGCAAGACTGCCAGAGTTTTATTTATAGAGCACTTTGATCTAAGAACAGAGTTTACAAAGAGCTGGAAAAACAGCAAAGTGATAAGGATGAAAGAGGTGAAAAGTTGAGAACAAACTTAAAACAAAGACATTAAAAATAGCACCAGATAAAGACAAAAAAGAGAATGAAAGTAACTGAGATGTTAATGTTTAGCAGCTCTTTTTATGCTGGTTAACTATTAGAGAGCCAAGGTCCAGTTTTTCTCTCCTTATTATCAGCTGTGTTGGGTTAAAGTCTATTGTACAGTAGCTTAGCCATGGACATACTTGATTAAAACTGTGGGTAAAAAAAAGAGCAGGGCTTCCTGGCATCCTTAAATCCAAAAATATGACCATAATATTCTTGGTTAAGTGGCATTTTTTAGGATTGTTTGAACTCTGTCCTCCTCTGAAAGAGAGAACCATAAAATCATTATGGGAGAAGTTTGACATTTTTGGAAATGTCCTCGTCTGCCCTTCAGTTGAGAATTTAGTGTGAAGATCATACCAGTTTGCTATAGCCAGGGGACAGTAGTAGTAGTCTAAGTAGTCTAAGACTGTGTGAAACTTTTCATGTTTCCGTTTTAGTGCGAGTAAAGGAAAATCAGATATGATGTGTTAATCATTGAGTGTTGAAGGCTGCTTGTATCTAGATTTTTCTACTTCTGGGCAGAGCCATGCTAACTGTTTGCCTCTGCTTCCCCTCTTTATGCTAGGCTAAGCTAACTATATCCTGGTTGTAGCTCTATAGTTAACAGACAGAAATAAGAGTGGCATCTATCCTCTCATCCAAATATCAGCAAGAAAGCAAATTGAAGTGCATTTCCTTGCTGTTAAATTAGTCCATTTTTTTAGTAGCTTTTCTTTAATTGGGGCTGGGTGTATTCCTTGTATTTGTATCTCAGACTGTGAAGAGAGGATTCTCATGGACAGCCTGTGACACCAGCCATATGCTCATTAAATCTATATAGCGTATCTGCTCACCATCTGCACCTGCTGTCCCCCACAAAGGCGGATGGCAGTGTGTCAAAGAGTGCTGATAAAGGACTTGGAGTCGGACTAAGTGCCTGGTTGGCTGGCGCAGCATTTTGCATCAATACAACCTGAGGAGAGTTTGGGGATCAACGTTTTGTGTGTGTTCAGCTTAGACACCCTGCAGGACGCCTGAGGCTGAGAGCTGCTCCATTGCAAAACATTATTCATTCTCCTAAAACTGCATGATGCAACAGAATGTCAGCCTGAATAACATCTATGTGTAATGAGCCTTGTGTGATATTAATGGCAACTTTTGTTAATGTGTGTCCTTTTTGTTTCTTTCTTCCCTTTCTGCTACCCTTTCCCTTTGTGTTCTCTCTGTTGTCTCTCCTGCCTCCTCTCTTCCTCTTCTTTACTTCTCTTTATCTACTTCCTCTGTGTTCTGTTTTGCAGAAGAAGCTGATTACACGACATTTGGCACCGACTCGCTGACGAGGAAGAAAAACACAGTGCTCTCTGCCGTTCTTCTGCGGCCTGACACCAACAGGAAAAAACCACCGGTGATCATCAGCCTCCCAAGAGACTTCCGCCCCGTCTCTTCCATCATAGATGTGGACATCCTCCCTGAGACACACCGACGTGTTCGCCTGTACAAACACGGCCAGGAAAAACCTCTGGGCTTTTACATACGTGATGGCTCCAGCGTGCGGGTCACTCCACAGGGCCTGGAGAAGGTCCCGGGGATCTTCATCTCTCGCATGGTGCCTGGCGGGCTAGCAGAGAGCACCGGCCTGCTGGCAGTCAATGATGAGGTGCTAGAGGTCAATGGTATTGAGGTGGCTGGAAAGTCTCTGGACCAGGTGACGGACATGATGATTGCCAACAGCCACAACCTTATCATCACTGTCAAGCCGGCCAACCAGCGAAACAATGTTGTTCGCAGTGGAGGAGGAGGGGGAGGCGGGGTGTCTGGCAGCTCAGGACGCTCGTCAGACAGCGGTGCCAGCTACTACGGCTACTCATCGCAGGGTGGGGTCGGTGCCGTGGCCTCCATGCCATCGCACATCATCCAGAACTTCCCTGTGGGAGAGCTGGAGAGCGATGAGGATGAAGAGGACCTGGTGATCGAGGCAGGAGGCGAGGCTGAGCCCATCAGACGCGCCCCCTCCAACTACAGCATGCCCTCAATGCCTCGCTATGAACCGCACCTCGGCCTCCGCACTACCGCCACCTCCACCTCCGCCCTCTCCATCAATGCCAATGGGACCCTGCCAGCCAGCGGCAGCAGCGGATCACTAAGCAATGCCAATGCCACTTCAACCACACCTTCACCAGATAGAGCGATGGAGAGGCGGAATCTGGAGGAGGATGGCACTGTAATAACACTGTAGACTGGACATTCAGTCACTAAACACTGGAAACCAGAGAGATAAACACTCAGATGTTACTACTACACACACATATTGGAGTCAAAGATCAGAAAATCAGACACCAGACCATCCTTTACCATCATTCAGTGACTGTACCTGAGAAGCACAATGATTGAGATGTGTACATATTCAATTTCAACATGACACTGAAACCTAAATGTTTGTACATCCTAACATTTGCACGCCACACAGTGCACCCCATACTTCCTTCACATGCCACCGACCACGCATGTGTGCCATAGTGGGGACGCTCTCCTTATTTCTAAGGCTCAAAAAGTCAGAGAGAAAGGTGTAATTTGGTGCCCTCCTTGCCTCTACTTTATTTCTGAATTACTAGAAGCACTTGCTTTCACCCCAAAAACTGCTGTTATATTTAGCCTCCACTAGAGGGCTGAGATTAAACTCCCTATCCTCCTCATTATATCTCATCAGGACCATGAATAGTTGAAGGTTAAGACCTATGATCAAGTTCATTCCATCCCCTAAATCAAACACACACAGAAGCAGGAGTTAAGCTCAAGCATTTGTTGACAATCTAGTTGTTTCTTTGCTTTGTAATCTGACACCCATCACCTGCACTGGAGCCCTTTTTACACAGAGATTGCACAATACCGCCGCAGCAAAGTCCCCTTTTAAACCACCAATGTTTATTTTTTACAGTGAACCAAACATGTCTGCATAATGCCTCCCTAATATTTGTTTTTTAGATAGAATACCAGCATTGCTGTACAAGAAGTGCATGACGTGTAACACAACAGTGCTAGCATCTAGTGTGATGTATAACATACTGCACTCTGCAGGGCTTTATCAAAGATTACAACAGCATAATGTGGAGGTAACAATCATTTACTGTAGGAGGTTAAGAATCTCCCCTTCTTAGTTTATTTGCAACTATTTTTTGGTCGCTGTTCTTCTTAAATTATTAGCTGTAAATCTCCAGCCATGAATTCACACATTTAACATGTCATCAAAAGATACACCCCCATCCCAGTTGCTGGTTCGGCTTTTTATGACAAAGACGTCGATATTGGTGCTGTTACTACCTCCCTTGCTGGCTCAGAGGCGGATTAACAATGACCCCCTTATTCTGCCTTTGTAACTTTTCTTACAGAGCAGTGAGGCGCAATAATGGCGCAATTTTCCCGCCTTAATCAGCCTGTGTAAAAGGGGCTTATGATCACCTCCCTCCCCACAGTGACCACAGCATGTGATTGGTACACAGATGTTGAACTTTCCACACAAGCAGTGCCACAGCAATTGACCAAGTGCTGAGATTTCCAATATACACTAGATTTTATTGAGGAGAGACCCCTTAAAAACAAGTCTAGGTTCTTTGTGTTGGCTCAGATGATTTTAAACACTGTCGTTAGCTATGTTTTCCTCTCTTCACCTGCTCTGTTGATGACTGATAATGAAAGGTTAATAATTTAAAAAAACTTTTGGGAGCAACTTCACTACATCCTTCTACTGTTAGACCTGTGTTTATATGATTTTTATATTTTGTTTGTTTGTATCTCATGACTGACTGTATGACCAGTTTGTGTCTGACCCATTGATAAAAAATTGCTTCTACATGGGAGGGCGACTTCTCAGATTTAATTTCCCTCACGATTTTCCTTCATATTGCACTCTTTTCTTTGACAAGGGCTATTTCCCCCGCTGCACGAGTACAAATGACAAAATGTGATGCGACTTCATATTTTTTTTTGCTTGTCTGTTTTCTCCCTCCTCATTCTGTGCGGACCATGACTCCATCTATGTGATGACAGTGCTGTACAGTTATTTAGTCTCTGTTGTCTTGTAGCGAGGCCCTGAGTTCACTTGGATGTGTCCTGAAACCCTCACATATGAAGAGTGTTCTCTCCAGTATTTCTGACTCAACTAATGACACACTATGTGAGAATGTTGAGACAACAGATGTTTTCAGATTAGTTTCTACATATTGACCATGGCCTAAATGGGAGATCAATAGCTGAACTATTACATTATTATCAAAGAAAACCACAGGTATGAGTGTAAATGAGTGACACATAGAAGTACAATAGAGAAACTGCCTGTATCTCATTATAAACCCTGGTCAGATTGAGTCACAGTTAAACAAACATACATGCAGGTGCACCAGGCACAAACTCTTTCTGTATTTGATAAAGGCGAGGTTTTTCTTATGCACAGTGTGTCTTGGCTCTGATCTGTTTGTGGTATTTCCATAGAAGCTGTTGCCTTCCTTGAAAATGCCCTGCCAAGGCTGTAATGAATTCCCTCATATCGAAAACTTGATTGACTTCACTGGTTTGGCCTAAATTAAAAAAATTTGTGAGTTTGAATGAGATTTGTCTTTAAAGCTACACTGAGATAAACAATTTTTAAGCAGCAGTTTTTAAAACCTGTAGTCTGTCTCACTGGTTTTAGACTGTATGAATAAGCCTGTCATTTGGCGACAGTTTCAATTGGAATTCTTCCCCCTGTCTGCTCTTTGCTTTTAACTATTTTACAAGGTCACCGCCACTCCATTCTGGGCTTAGCACTGCCCAAGTCGATTGTGATCGGTTTTAAGATATGCAAACATGCCAGAGAGTTTTTTTTCCCCTATAGCAGAATGATAATGATTTCTGCCAGACCTTTCCCCATCACTGACACAGCGCTGTGGAGGAAGGACTGGCTTTGTGAGACTAAAATACTCCTGAGTCCTCTGAGACCAATTCGTGACTTTAGACTGTGTAAATGTAATTGATTTGACTTGCAGGATTTTTGGGAAGTGAAATGAATCTAATATTAGCAGCAAATTTTCATAGCTCAATGTAAACTTTTATTTGTAAGATTTTTGCCATTAACCTCAGATTAGTTTCTCGCTGGTAAAATTGCTCAGAAATGTGTGTTCCTGATCACGTTCCATGAGACATGAGACAGAAAGAAGTCATTCTGGCACAGTTTTAGTTCCTGTTCTGAAAGCAGATCCATGATATTTATTGAAAGTGTAAATCCATTATGGTTCATGCCACTGCTAACTGCCTCCCTGAAATGAGAGCAGAAGCTCTATTATCCCCCTTATTGATTTTCAGCATTTTGTCTTCTGTTAAAAGTGGCAACATTGACTTTTGCATGGATTTTTATCGCGCTCAGAGTAACACACCCTCAGTTATGTATATGGGCTCCATCTTAAATGTATGTGCACTTGTAATGAAACATGGTACATTCACCCAGATCACCAGTTCTTCCTTTGTAGTTCTGTTCATTGTTTGAATATCTGATGAGCCTATCACACAGTGAATATCTGGACTGGAAAGCGACACACTGGTCACGTATGTGCGTCCACTGTTGTTATTCAAGCTTTTTGTGTAAGGTACTGTCTTCTAGCCTTTTATGGCACACTGAGTGCTGGTGGGACTCTGTCTTCTTTCATTCCTGGCATTAAACAGTAATGAATGGTACTCTGAACAGTAGACTCCTAGAAATAAATGTTAACTTATTTTCTTTATTTCTAACTTTACCACAGGACACTGGGATTGTAACCACAGCGACTTTGTTATTTATTCTCTAATCATGTGTCTGCATATTTTCTTTCTTCATACACATTTTATGATTTTATTTTTATAACTGATGTGTTCTTGTTTTTTCATGATTGTTTTGTTTAGAAATCTCTTGGCAGATGTTATTGCCCAGTAAAAGATGATTTTAGTAGGTGATTTGACTGTTCTGGATAAAGCAACAGGAGAATGCATGTGCAAGACATGAACCTATTATTTTTTCCATACTGTGAATAATCTATTATTTTTTGGGGAGAGAAACAGTTGTATTAGCACAACCTCAAAACAGGCTAAATGTTTTGCTTTGTGTCCGATTTTTTTAAGTAATCAAGCAATGATTTTTGCTTGCCAGATAAATCCTATGGTAGGCCTATAGATTTTTAATGAAGATTGTCAGTATTTTCATACCAATGCTACTATATATGATGTACATTTTTATCACATTTAATGAAATCGTTTTAAGATTCAACTGGAGATGTATGAATAAATTGATGTATACCTGTAATTGCTGATTGGAGGAGCTGGATAAAATAAACTAATATGTAGCAGTCTTCATTGTGTGATGTGTGTCAATATGTAGAAACTTTGTTCATTCATAGGCAATATTACTGTACCTCCTCTTTGGTATCCCATAGTTAAATACATAGTAAAAACTGAGTAGTTGTCCATTCAACTTCATTGTGGTGTTTCAGTGCCACCCGCTGGACATTTCGGGGTTTTATTTATTTTGCTAGGGAGCGCCAGGATAACCGCAGCGGCGAAAACGGCGAACTGTTGCTCAACTCGCGAAACGTTGGCCCGGTTGAAACCCTTAAACCTCATTTACAGTACATTTAATCGGATAATTTTTAAGATTTCGGAGTTCACTTATAGATTTTATGTAAATTATCTTTCCTTTATCTCCATTTGACCCCATTTAGGTTATCTACCCCCCAGGGTGCTGTAGTCAAAACCAGACAGCTGAGAATCACGTGACGTGACGTGTAAGCAGCATGGCGGCGCTGAGCTGAGGTAGCCACTGGACTGACACCGATAGCCTGGCTTTCGTTAGCTTTCCTTGTCACCTGCTCATTCGCAGGGCCAGGCCGAAGATGACGGCCTGAGAGAGGAGCGGTAACAAGACCGAGTGATGCAGCAACAACAACACCGGCCACAGACGCAGCAACAGCAGCAGTTTCAGTCAAAGGCAGAAAGCAGCAAAACGAAGAGCATGTTTCTGTCTAGGGCGCTGGAGAAAATCCTCTCGGATAAAGAGGTGAAGAGGAGCCAGCACAGCCAGCTGCGCAAAGCCTGTCAGGTGGCGCTCGGTGAGTAGGTTTGTTTGGTGTTGTGGTTTGCCGAGCTTAGTGTTTAATGTAGTGCTTCACTGAAACATTTCGGTCGTGCTTGGCTTGTTTGAGACAGAGGAGAGCTACCCACTTAGCAAGCGTTAGCGTTAGCATCTAAATGGCCTTTATCGTCTGTTTTGGCCGTTGACGTTTACAGGTAGCGTTAGCTAATGTGTGTGGGCGTCACTTTTGTATCATAATACATTTCTGCAGTTCTAACATCCTGTTCTCGCAACACCATCATCACTGTCAACGTCGGCAGGTTGACAAGCTAATAGCTATCGTTAGCTCGTCAGGGCTAGGTTAGCTAAGCTAAACAGACCAATCCCTGTGTTGTACGTAGCACTGTCACTCAGCCAGACAGCCCAGTCCTGCTCTGCACCCAGACACACAGGCTATCTAACTCCAGGATACTCTGACGTCCGTGCTTTTCCATTCAACAGAATCACGGATAGTGTTACACATACAGTGACACACACACACACACACACACACATACATACACGGACTGTAGACCTAATCGTGGTATTGCTGTTTATATTACAGGTCAAGCTGCCCTGCCCATCTGTGTGCCTCTACCTTATTGTCATATTGTTTTGATTACCGAAATAATGGGTGCACAACATCTCATTAGTGCGGGAGCTTAAAAACTTCTGATTGTGTGACAGTGGATTGGTATTACTCTGATATAACTGGTTACTTTTTGAGGGTGGGTTTTTGCATGGCTTCCTGTCCCTCAGTCCTCATGTGGCTGATTAAAACTGTGAAATGAGAGGCTGGGTTTTTACTTTAGCTGCTGGATCACAGGATTGCCTGGAGGAAATAAATGTCAGTGTGAGGTGGGCAAACAGGCCAGTGTATTTGAGCTGCTTTTGTCTGCTCTTTGACGCTGCCAGTGACACTCTCTCATTATTTATGTTACCATTCAAACACAGCACTGCCTTCTGAATCCCCCTACTAATTCAGGTTGTGGTGTGTGCCCCCTTCTCGAAGCAACTGTCATGTGTGGTTAGTAAACTTCATGCAAATGTCGTTAAAATCTTATCTTTTTCATTGACCCTGTTTAGACAGTTAAGTTGTTGTGGTTTGCAGACTTTTTCATCTTTTCGTCCATGATTAATTAGGTATTCACTGGAAAAAAGAGATCAGTTGTTAATGGCTGTTTTAAAGCAAAACTCCTGAGCTCAGTCTGCTGATCAAATAAATAAAGCTCGAAAATTATTAATACCTTTCAGTATTTTGATCCAGCAATAATTTGTACACAGTAAGGAATAAAACAGGGCTTATTTTTAAATAAAATGAAATGACATGTCAGACATTACCAAAAGTTATTCAAAATCTATCACCACTGTAATGGTAATTGTGACAGGCTGGTTTCCTCCTTGTAGTCCTATGATACGCAGAACGTATGAGAGTTAAATTTAAAAGTGTTTGCTGGCTACCACATTGTGTTTGTGTTTGAATCTAATCGATGTGGCCACATCTGGTTGAATGCACATCATTACTCACTCTTGAGCCAAGGCTGCAGCACTGGGTAGCTGAGTATTGTGTGTTCAGCTTTAGACAGATGAATGTGAGATAAAAATTTGAAAAGAAATTAAAAGTGATGCAGGGAGAATAGCTTATATAGAAAACACACAAATGGCTATGTGGGGAATAAGAAAAAGACCAAAGATCTGAAGTAGGCTGTTCAGTTGAATTAAGTGTGATTAGCAAATACAGGAAGGGGATGTTTGTCCCAAACCTTGTTCAGTATACAATATTATACTGTGGTTAGAAGCATTTTTTGACAACTAGCAATGTATAAGGAACGAAAACACATCCTTGTTCAGTTTTTTGTGACTGACTGAGAAACCTCTGAAGGTAAGTCATGTCACAAGGCTGTGAGCTGAGAGGGTCAAGGTTCAGGCTTCAGTAACATGCAATCTCCTGTGTCTCCCTCTGTAGATGAAATCAAGGCAGAGCTTGAAAAACAAAAGTAAGTATGATCATACACACGCTTTCCTCCCTGAATGAATGAATGAATGAATGAGTGAAAGCACAGCAGTAGATGTGATGAAGTTTGCCCTGAAGCAGTCCTGCAGTAAAAACCCCATTTGCTCCCTGTGACTTGTGACTGAGGTGATTTGCTGCTTTTATAACTGCTACTTTGGAGTTTATCACAGCCTTTCAAACAGGCTTCAGGTAATACATCTGCTGCTACAGGCAAGCAGTTATCTTCAGACTATGCTTCGAGGCATTTTTTAAGGTTTGAACATTAAAACTTAAAGGCTCTGTAAAATCCTGGAAAATTAATGTATAGTAAAATGTTTTACAGTTCACTTTATCTATACACATCATTTACTGGAGCTACAGTCACATTTCAGTGGAACCTTTACTGTTCTTATTTTATTATGAATCAGCAGCATGTTTATAGCAAATTGCAGCCACTGAGGCTT
Organism: Ctenochaetus hawaiiensis; assembly: GCA_029783645.1. Lineage (NCBI taxonomy): Eukaryota > Metazoa > Chordata > Actinopteri > Acanthuriformes > Acanthuridae > Ctenochaetus > Ctenochaetus hawaiiensis. The sequence continues at coordinate 2,983,206 of JAPZDY010000002.1, forward strand.
CTCCAGTTCACACAGCTGTTTGCTCTTCTCTTTTCCCTGCAGGGACGGTACAGTGGTCCCACCCAGAGCCAACTACATCGAGGCTGACAAATATGTGCTGCCCTTCGAGTTGGCCTGTCAGTCAAAGTCCCCCCGGATAGTTAGCACTTCTCTGGATTGTCTGCAGGTTAGCAGTCGCACACACACACACACACACACACACACACACACACACACACACACAGACAACATGTTGCTTCCTACAGGACTCTTCTTTCACTTTCTCAGAGCAGGTATGGTTTGGTTGTTTTACCAGCCGGTGGCAAGAATGATGAATTCTTGCTGTACCTGTTTCACACGTCTGATGTGCACCTTGAACAATGGCCCAACATTCCACACATGCACACACATGCACACACTCCATCCTTAAGTCTCCTCGTAGCTACACTTTTGTGGGCACATTAGTTAAAATCCATTATTTAAGATGGGTTATATGCACTACATATCTGTAGTCAGTTTATTACATACAATAAATAGCAGTCGGATCGCTCCCTGTTTGGAGAGGCAGCTGGAGTACTGATGTAGCAGGTTTAGCCACGAGCTGCTGTAGATGGGGGCATCTGCGAGTTACATTTTAACCACCTTAAGAAAGAATTCAAAGAAAAAGTCTAAATCAGTTATAGCATACTCTATGTTAGGAATAAATTCAAGCTTTACAGTGCTGTCAGATAGTCCTTTTCAACGAGAGACTGAAGCTGTTATATTGCTCTCTCCAAGGCCATCAGACTTCGGAGAAAACTAGTCATTTTTACCTCCCAGAATGCAGGAGTTCCTCTTCTGCCACTGCCTTGATCACTTAGTTTAATTTTGTCATACTGTTCAGATCGAATCATATGAACATGAACAAAAGTAAAATCACACAGTAACACAGACTAAAACTCTTGATTGTAGGAAAAGTGGTGAAAATATTGTAAATATAGCGTCGCTTTAACCTGATTTGTTTTTTAAGTGGTGTCGTAGTAGTGGCTTAGCTTCTGTCCTAGTACTCCTCCACCTTTCTTCAAACTGAGAGGTAGCTGACAGCCAGCTACTGTTGGTTATATACTGGATATGAGTAAGTGCCTATCACATCCTGATTTCAAAAGCATATTACTGACGGGAAGTATACTCCCAAACACACACACACACACACACACACCTGACGCACACACAAAAAGACAAAACTTTTTTATTTACAACTTAATTACCTGTATGGTATTTTATTTTATTAACTCTTAATTGTCTGATTATACATGTCTTATTGATACTAATTGTCTTGCTTTGTTTTATACGTAAATTACTCATGTATGCACCTCGTAAATTAGTTGAAGTGCTGCATTAATATTGATCTTGATAGCATATTGTAAATGAAGGAGTCAACCTGTTGATGTCATCAGGATTATTTCAGCTCTTGCTTGAGCTACAAATATTTCGTAGAAAGTCGGTGTTGCAACTTCAGGGCAGGAGTTTAAAGCACTTGGGTATTTAAAGTTCTGGTGTAACCAATTGCGCTGCATAATGAGAAATGTGAAATCTTTTTTTCGGACTTGACAATGTATTATTCTTGACACCAAAAGACGATATGTCGGGCTCTGCACCTTTGATTTTTGACAATTCTTTTTTGTTTTGTGTCTTAATTTTATGGAAGTGCAATTGTAAATTATTAAAGCGCTGTGTTCAAATATGTACTGAATTGCCTTCAAATGAACCCTAAATGATACTTGTAGACACTCAAGAATGAACCTTGAATTTGCGTTTCTCACATAGTCAAAACAGAGCAGAGCAAACAGACAAGCGCCACTTTAATAGACCCTCAAGACAAATTCTGTATCACACACCTGCAGTGAATCCTGTGCATTATCTTTCACAGAATGACTTGTAAATAACAGATATTCAGAGATTTACACACTAACTCTGCTGCTCTCCCCTACGCACTGTTTCTCTTTGATAGAAACTGATCGCATATGGACACATCACAGGCAACGCTCCGGACAGCAGAACACCGGGCAAGAGGCTGATCGACCGGCTGGTGGAGACCATCTGTAACTGCTTCCAGGGCCCGCAGACCGACGAGGGAGTGCAGCTACAGATCATCAAGGTACGCCCAGCACCGCTCTGTACGTCTGGCAGCTTTCAGATCCTCCAGCTGTCAGTGTTGTTGTTTACTTTAAACCCAATTAGGTCAAATATTCGGGGCTTAGACACTTTGGTCCTTTGAGTCATGGTTCACAGAAGTGGAGAAAATCATTCTGCAGGCTGTATCTGTCCTCATGTGAGGAGTTAAGAAAAATGATGTAAGGCTGAATATTTAAACCAAAAATTTCATCTGAAGTACATATTCTTCTCCTTGCTTTTTGGTATGTCTCTATCTTATTACCAGCCACTTAAAGCCAGTATTTAATATTTGGTCCCTATGTTTATACAAATGTGTAGCTAAAAACTTAAAGCACATTTTAGTTACAGAAGTTGTGTTTGTTCACTAAGCAGTTCCTTTTCAGACAGACATCCTTAGTTTGGTGTTTGCTGCCTACTGAAGTTTCCTGCTGGTGACTGAAATGCACATCCTGGTTGTTCTAAAGTGCAAAGTCTCTGCTGTTAGGCGAAGCAAAGTTTTATCACTGTTGACAAAAGTCTTATGCTACAGATTACTGACTTTACTGTTTGAATTACTTTCACCCCTGAAGGAGACCTGAATGCCAGTTCAGTCTGTCGCGATTGACACACACAAATTCAATCACAGTGTATTGTATAAATTTATAAACCATATGGAATTTTTTTTCTTTTTAATATGAAGCTGTTACTTTGGATAAACATCATGATGGCCTACAAACAGTCGAACACACTTTAGTGGAGTCTGAGAAACAAACATTTGCAGCTTTATATTGTGCAATATAAAGAGGGGAAGCTGAGCGGTGATTCAGCTGGTGCAGCAGCAGTATCTTCTGCTGTGATAACGCCCTACTTCCTTTTCTCTCTGTCCAGGCCCTGCTGACGACTGTGACCTCTCCGCACATAGAGATTCACGAGGGCACGGTGCTCCTGACCGTCAGGACCTGCTACAACATCTACTTGGCCAGCCGCAACCTCATCAACCAGACCACCGCTAAGGCCACGCTCACACAGATGCTCAACGTTATCTTCACACGCATGGAAAACCAGGCCGTCAGTTTACTTGAACATTCTTATCATGCATTGCTGTGTCACAGCTATGCATACATTTGACAGTGACCTTTTTTGTCAAAACATGGGAAAGTCTTCTTTTTAATTAATTCGAGAAGATCCAAAAATGACTTAATTACATTTGAAGTTTGAAGATTTAAAAAAACAAAAAACTTCTTTTTACCAATATACTTAATCAATAAAAGCGAAACAAAGAGATTTCCTGGCTACACAAATGCGACGACATGAAGGCCAAGCTCTGACTATGTCTGTGGATGTGATTGTTACTAGCTGTCAGCTCGCTACAGTGATGTTCCATGTTGCTTCTGTCATATATGACAGATACTCAACCAAGTTAACCGAGTCGGTTCAGTGCACTCATTCAAGCCCTGCGTTTAGTTAATGTTACATCCATGAAAAATTAATGTCTAATAATAACAGCCCCCGTCATAGCTACATCCATGGCCATAATCCCAGCAGCAGCAGTGCCTGTATAGCCATACCATGTCCACTTAGTCACAGCTTGTCCCAGTTGCAGCCAGTCACAGTAACAAGCCTATTCCAATCACCTTAGCATTAACTGTGAACATGCAGATACAGATGAGGAAGAATCTTCCCTTACTGTGATAAGTTATCGTGACACCACCTTATGATAAACGTTAGTACCAAGGGACGAGCAGCACTTCCCAGCTGCAGTGGCAAACAGACTCGCTCGACTTTTTTTTTTACCAATTATTAGAATAAACAGCAGCATATTGCCATCTGGTTAGCCAACTCTAAATATAAAACATGATACATTATGAAAATCTTTCTAATGCAGACTGCTGAGAGTCCAGCAGGTCTTGTTTTAGTGCCCAATCTGCATCCAATCCCACAACCATGAACTCACCAGTGGGTGTGTCCACTCTGCTTTGATGACAGCCCTGCTGAGAGTTTTAATTGAACTAATCAAGGGCTCAGCACTATTTTTGATGTGAATTAGGCTAAGAATTTTGGAAATGAATGATCTGTATGTAACAAACACTTTTTCTAAATTTTTTCTGTTCAAATCTCCTTTGAGCCACTAGTCTCTTGTGAAAAACAATTCCATTTCATGGTTCCTCTTCTCTTTCTGCTACCTTCACAGGCTCTGGAGGCTCAGGAGCAGGAGAAGGACCGACTGCGCCTGCCCCAGCAGAACCCGTCCCCTGTCCCAGGTAACCGTAGGTCCGGCTCGCCCCGCTCGGACCGGACGCCTACTCCAGAGCCCCAGAACTCCCCGTCCCCGGCAGCCAGTTCTCCAGACCTCACTGCAACCAACACCAACAGCTCCACACCCCCACCCCCAGCCTCTGACCAGGAACAAGGAGCAGACACCCCATCAGTCAATGGAGAATCTGAAGGCAGTAGTGCTCCAATGAATGGAGGTGCAGAGCCTGTCACACCATCAAGAGGTATGTGACAACTTAGGCCCGAAGTCCCAGCCACAATTTAAAGCTCGCATTCAACTGACATTTTAAAAACTTGTTTTCTGATTTTCCTATAACTCTTTAGGTATGTCTGAACTTTGGATTGTGCAGCTTCTTTCATGATTTGTCACACTATTTACTTGTTTACATCAGATTCAGTTTTTGAAGATGACGGTACAGGGACGCCTCCTACAGCAGCTCAGCCAGCTGAGGAGGAGGACAAACCAGAGAGTAGTCCAAACTCAGCAGAGTCCGAGGTGACTGAAGGAGGGGAGGGGGAGCATCAGCCAGCACAGACAAACAGTGGAACAGGTCAGTTGCTGCTCATCTGCCCTCATTTTCTTAAAATATGTTCCTCCTTCATATGTCGTCTTTCTTTTTGTTCTTGTCGATGACAGTGTTTTTTCTCTCATGTTCACGCCCCAAAAATGTCCGTTCTGGCCTCTCCTCCAGGAGGTGAGCATCCAGCCCACCCCGTCACTGAGCAGACAGAAGGGCCGTCCCCCAGAGTCAGAACAGGGGGTCAGCAGATGAATGGCATCGTAGAGGACCGCTCTTCTGTTTCCTCCACAGATATGCTGGTAAGCAATGTTTAAAGCATCACTATTAATAATTTATAGTGTGATGAAGGAACTGCAGCCTCCACTGCTTCTGTGGAGTTTGTTGTTGTTCTTATTTTGACAACTAAAAAAGGGGGATGGAAGTCAATCTATCAGTGCTGGTTGATATATGAAATAAAAAACATGTATAGCATATCTTACCATAGTCCTGACCTAACTGTGTCAAGCTAAAGTACATGGTTATAGTAGAGAGACCGAGAATTAATAATATTGTTCATCCTAAATTACAACAATGAGCATCACTCAGGTTTCAGATTAAAGTTTCAGATAAAGGTTTCAGATTTTAGGGAATTTGATTCAGCATGTTGTAAACATGTGTTAGCATGTGCACTTATGTAACGTGCATGTGCGCAGAGAATCTCACTTAATAAAAACATGTGCTTGTCAACACACTATACAGTATGCATTCACATTCTGTGTGTACAGATGTGCTACTTGATTGATTTTTATCAAGCAAAGCTAAGCAGCCTCGCAGCTCAGTTCCTCTCATCAGTCACACTTGTGCACGGCCGAGGCTAGCTGAAGATCTGTAATGGTTAGAGAGAGTAACAACTCTGGTTCTTTGAACATGATGGAGATGAGTGTGCAGTCAAGTGCATTGCTATTATCAGAAAGTAAAATGACAGTTTTTTAAGAGAACATGTTCGACCTTTTAGTAAGATTGTTAACCCAGCCTCAGGTTCTCTGGACACATCTGGACCTTTACCACAAACCTTATCAATAAAGTGATGTCCAAATGTAGGAGTTATTTAGAGCAATTCAGTGCGGTTATTTTCTTGGCTTACAATGTAGTTAAGTTGTTTGAAATGGACTGCCTTTCCTCATCTTTGTCAGGATGCTGAGGCCCTGCAGGGACCCCACAGTGCCGCTCGTTTCTCTCACATCCTGCAGAAAGATGCCTTTCTGGTGTTCCGCTCTCTGTGCAAACTTTCCATGAAGCCCCTCGCTGATGGACCCCCAGACCCAAAGTGAGTGTGCTTTTTTTGTCAAGGCAATCCTTACCTCTTAACACATGATGACTTGCATTACCAGTCATTTTATATCTGACCTTATTTCAGCTGGCCACATTTCTCTTATCTCCACATTGTGAAGATATTTATAAAGAGTTCCCTGTGACACCCTGACATCCTCATCTAGAATCGTTTCCTGTGATAATAACCTGTATGGTAACACAGAAAGTGTGTCCTAAATCATCAGCACTGGCTCTTTTCTTCCGTGACAACCTATTTAAAGAAAAGTGAAAATCACCTTTTAACCATCTTAACATGTCAATCTGTTTTTTGTTTTTTTTTACATCTAACAAGACAAACTGGGGTTGATATTAGGTATATGCAATCGCTCGCAGTTTGTTGGAAAGAATCAAACTCTACTACTCACTGATAGCTGAAAACTAACAGAGACAAGCTGAAGGATCAAGATAACTTTTACAGCTGTCTTCTAAGTTGTAAAGAGTGATGCATAAAAAATAATTACCATTCTGATGCATCCACTTGCATGAACATGTACAAGTTCCTTCTTTTCTTCTCCTTCAGAAGCTTTCTGGTAAAACATGCTGCCATTGTTTAAGTTATGAAGATAGCAAATTGATGCGGAGAGTAGAAGGTGAGGGAGCAGTGGAGATATCATCAACATTAATACAACGACACATACTTGCTGAGGTTAACAGTGTAGTGTGACAATTTTTAGACATTAATTTATATCTTTAAAAATATGTTTGAATATATAATATTTGACAATCACATTTTTGGTTCAGATCAATGGCAGGAGAGGGTCTTTAAATCTTGCTGCAGTCTGCCCAAAACAAACAAACAAGCAAACAAACAAAAATAAAGATACCTCTGCTTACGCACAGGGCTTTATCTTTGTCTCCACAGGTTAACTTGCCATTTTCCATCCTTGTGTGGCTCTGTCATCTCTAGTTACTGTAACATTAGACTCTGAGCCAGTCAGTGTGAATAGGTCAGAGTAAACTGAGCCAGAGAGCAGCTCACAAAGAAGTCAGTCTGACCTACATTAAATAAATAAAACAATAAAAGACTGTTAACCTATGACAAATATTTTTTTACCCTCAACTTAACTGAAACACTGTTAATTAATGAGACCCGTCACTTTCTCCTGAGCTTGTTTCAGAAATGTCTTTTTAAATGTCAGTTTCCTTTATATTCACACTGAATGCATACAGTGTAAATGATGTTCACATTATTTCTCTCCTCTTCAGGTCCCATGAGTTGCGTTCTAAGATTGTCTCCCTGCAGCTGCTGCTGTCTGTGCTGCAGGGCGCCGGGCCGGTGTTTCGCACCCATGAGATGTTCGTCAACGCCATCAAACAGTATCTGTGCGTAGCTCTGTCCAAAAATGGCGTCTCCTCTGTGCCTGAGGTCTTTGAGCTTTCACTGGCCATCTTCCTCACCTTGCTGTCGCACTTCAAGGTCCACCTGAAGATGCAGATTGAGGTACAGAGAGCAGAGGAACAGTAACAGTGTGTCACCTGTACTGAGTTTGTCTGGTACTGGAAATGAAAATGTGCCTGTAATTACTTTTTAAAAACTGCAATTTCAAAATTGATGTCCGTTGAGCTTCTCTAATTAAACTGTCATGCTGATCTATCTTTACCTTTATCCACCTTGCTTCAGGTGTTTTTCCGGGAGATTTTTCTGACCATCCTTGAGACATCGAGCAGCTCTTTTGAGCACAAGTGGATGGTTATCCAGACACTGACACGCATCTGTGCAGGTACCATCGATAAACTTTTATCTCCAACTAAAACAAAAACATCAAACAAACACAGTCAAAATAAAGCCCTTAGCAAACATGGAAGGAATCAACCAGTGTTAGTAATGAAGTCATTCAAAGATACAGTAGGTGTTAACTTACGACCTTATTTTGACATCACATGACATCGATGGAAAGAATACCAAGACTTTGAAACCCATTCTTCTCCCATGCAGTTGGCATGAAGGAATGAAATGTAAATATTCGGATGGAGGCAGCTGGTCAGATGATCACTGAGATGGTTATTTTTAACCTCCCTTGCCCTGCACTGCAGGAGTAAAAGATCCTTTCTATACACTGATCTAACATGAGAAATATCTCAACAACTTGAAATATGCTCATTCACAGTGTCATTCATTCAATATATACAGGTTGGTTTTTGTTTGTTGGGGGGAGGGGGGGTTGTTGTTGTTTGTTGAGCAAAGTGAACGACACATGTGACGCTTTTTTCCCAGGGATGTTAATGAGGCAGAACGGGATATGCATTTAATCTGCGTGTGTGAATTTAAGCTGCTTCAGGCCTCATGTGTGTCTGACAGCATTAGATTCACATGTCTGCAGTGTTGGAAATTTAACACAGATGTAACATGCAGACCTGGTAAGAACAGTACTGTTAGAGCTTTGCTAAAAAAAATGACTCAGGCACTAATTCAAACATGAGACCAACTTGTAAAACTGCCGTCAAATTTAAATTACAAGGTGCATGACTGAAAGAGGCTTAATATTTCCAGTTATAGCTGCCTCTCATTACTATGTTGTGGTTTTCACCATCGCTGGAACTGATCGAAAACTGCATGTTCTTGTGCGACTGCTAACTGCACAGGAACATGCATGGCATTCAAGGTAAATTGATGTCTCACAGGATTTGAAAAAGGGCTTTGAAATGTTGGCTGATACTGACACACACTGGCTGGTGTTCCCCCGCCATGTTATCCTACAGCATAGCTCTGGAGGGATTCTGCTGTTATGTAACACCACGGTCAGGTTTTGGTTAAGATGGCACGGCATTTACACAGTCACCATGACATTCTCTCTGCAGAAAAAAACCCTGAGCAGGCATTTGAGAAGTATTGAAATTACTGATCTCCTCAGCCAGCGGTGTTTTATTACCCTGTTGAAAAATGTGACTGAAAGGCCTTTAAATACATCGCTCTCTCCCCAGATGCCCAGTGTGTGGTGGACATCTATGTGAACTATGACTGTGACCTGAATGCAGCCAACATCTTTGAGCGCCTCGTCAACGACCTGTCAAAGATTGCTCAGGGCAGGAGCGGTCAGGAGCTCGGGATGACTCCTCTGCAGGTACACACACACACACACACACACACACACACACACTCAAGGTGTCAGTGTCACCATGTTGCATTTTTTTAACACCATAGTAGCACATGTTTTGGTAAGATAGGTTATCATTCTGCTCAGGGACACACAGAAACTCCTAAATGTTTCATATTTATATTTTACATTCTGGTTTATGAGCGGTTCAGCACATTATAAGCACATAGTTGTGATGTGGTCGGGGGTGAGGACCCTCCTTGACACTGCTCCCTAGACGTGTCTTGTGTGTGAGCCACTTACATGTGTGTTTTATGCAATCCACAGGAGCTGAGCCTTCGTAAAAAGGGTTTGGAGTGTCTGGTGTCCATCCTCAAATGTATGGTGGAGTGGAGCAAAGACATGTATGTCAATCCAAACCTTCAGGCCAACCTGGGTGAGTGTGTAGTGTAAAGTAATATGTCAACGACGCAGATGTCAGGAGGAAGTCTACTCATAAGTAATATTTGTTTTTTTTTGTGATTTGTTTGCAGGCCAGGAGCATCCGTCTGATAATGAGGGAGGAGAGCTGAAGCTTCCAGAGCAGCTGGCAGGACGTCGAGACAGCATCAGCTCACTGGACTCCACAGTCTCATCCAGCATCCCGGTTTCCCAAGCAGATCATCCAGAGCAGTATGAGGTTATAAAACAGCAGAAGGACATCATCGAGCATGGCATCGAACTGTGAGTCTCACTTCATCAATGAAACAGTCCCTAAGTGTGGAAAATGTTCACTGTCATACTTTTTGTTCTTGTTTAAAGAAGATGAATTTCAGTGTTTTCCTCACATCTCTCCCCAGCTTCAACAAGAAGCCAAAGCGAGGTATCCAGTACCTGCAGGACCAGGGCATGCTGGGAGCCACAGCTGAGGATGTATCCCAGTTCCTACACCAGGAGGACAGACTGGACACCGTGAGGCATCACACAAAATCAAATAATACAGGTGTTCTCCAACAACGAAAAAAGTTCATTCAAGTTAGTAAATCCCACACCATGTTTACCTTTGCTTCCTCAGACCCAGGTGGGAGAGTTCCTAGGAGAGAACATCAAGTTCAACAAAGAAGTGATGTACTGTTACGTGGACCAGTTGGACTTTTGTGGGCGGGACTTTGTCTCTGCACTCAGAGCGTTCTTGGAAGGTTTCAGGCTGCCTGGTGAGGCCCAGAAGATTGACAGGCTGATGGAGAAGTTTGCTGCTCGATACCTGGAGTGCAACCAGGGGTAAGGCCCACCTTAACGTATCAGGGCTTGGAGAGATTTATTGGTGCTTTTGACAAATCTCATTTGTAGTTGTAACTGTTCCGTCGTCCTCTACAGACAGACGCTGTTCGCCAGTGCAGACACTGCCTACGTGCTGGCATACTCCATCATTATGCTCACCACAGACCTGCACAGTCCTCAGGTGAGAACTGTCAACTGTTTTATGTCCTGTCACTGACATCACCATATGTGAGCCATTGTGTTATGGAGGATACAACTGTGCCTTGTCTCTGTGTGGAACGTTTAGTAAGAAACTGTAGTCCCTCTGTAGGCAGTTAAGGACCTCACCAAAGTTTTGTTATAAATTGTGACTCATACTGAAGGTATCTTAAAGGGTGGGTCTTTTTTATGCTTTAACTTTCATCATCACTGTTTGTAGTTTCTTTTGAACTTAAAAAAATACATATGGAGACCCACTTCAAGAGTTTCAAACTAGAGACAGCCCAGTGTTCAAAAGACATAGAGGAGGGTGCTTTGGCAGGGGTGTGTCCTCCAAAGTGTTGACAAGAGGATTGAATACAGTCCAGGAAGTCAAGTTTGAATAACGAATTCATGAGCTCAAAGGTTTGACAGAGTCTAAAGACACTCTGAGACAGGAAGGTTATTATGGATGACAAATGTTTTAGTTTTGACACACTAATTGCAAAGCAAACAGAATTAGCAAGCAACAGAGGAATCTAGCAGAGCTCGCATGTATTTGACTTCACACAGCAGTGACTTGCTGGGCAACTTAGTTTTGCATCCCAACAAAAGTCAATAAGGTTAGACTTTGTTTTCACTGAACAACTCTCTGTTTCTTCCCCGAAGTCGTGTACATTTGTCCGCTGACAACTGTGTCATCCACATGAGTGAGGGGGCTGCACAGGCAAATATCTGTCTGAGCCCAGCCTTCTACAAACAACTGCTGCCTCTGATTTATCACTGCTGACAGAACGCTGTGACAGAGGAGATTGCAGCTGAAATTTAAAGTCTGGGAAAAGCGGGTGTAGATTTGTCACCCTGTGACAGAGAGAGACTAATGCCAGGGGGAGTAAAGTGAGGAAAAGCAACAAAGAGGTGATGAGACAGTGTTGGACAATATTAAAGATTTAGTGAGAGCAGTAAGGAAAAATAAATTCAAAGACACATTAAACTGTATACAGCTCTGCAATATAAAGCTAAGGAGCACCAGTGTGGTCTTCCTGTTGAGCTCAGTGGTTTTCTGCTCGGATACTTGTTCTTAACCTTCAAAGGCTCATAATAGATCCACACCAGTGCGATCAGACAGCCTGTAATACTTATCCAGTTGACCTGTTAACTGCTTTTTTGTGTGTTTACAGAAGTAACAAAGGGATTTTAATCTTTTACCAAAAACACCCAATTTGCATTCATTTTTATAACTTTTTTTTTTATAAGTTTTTTTGTTTGACTGTCAACTGTCAACATCAGACTTTTGACAAATTTTTGCTCACATATAGTCTTTATCTTGTGGGATGAAAACACACTTACAGCTCCAAAGGTTTTTTCTCTCTCTCCATAATTGAAGTTCAGCAGTAGAAAACACTCTTTTGGCTTCACTGTTTCCAGACATGTAAAACATGCAGCAAACGGTGCCAGGGCCCTTTTACATTTGCAGTTTAGTAAATACCATGCTTGATTTAAAAATTTCAAATGACCAAACCAAGACAGAAGTTACCACAAAAGACACTTTGTAGCTTATTTGTTTTTGTTAATCCAAGCGTATGCAATGCTTGAATAGGTTGACAAAAGATCCCTTGTGTCTCAATATCACCGTCTCAAATTGCTCTCTGCCATCTTTGGTCTTTTTCATTTATGTAGGTGAAGAACAAGATGACCAAGGAGCAGTACATCAAGATGAATCGTGGTATTAACGACAGTAAGGACCTGCCTGAAGAGTATCTATCTGCCATTTACGATGAGATCGCAGGCAAGAAGATTGCCATGAAGGAGAGCAAAGAGTTCTCTATCACTCCAAAGTCAACCAAACAGAGTGAGTACTGCCTTCCTTTCATATGCAATCTGTCATGATTACTCACTTGAAGAAAAGTGCTTGAAGAAAAGTTCTCTGAAGTTTGCTTTCTGAACAGTGTGTCACACATTTGCTAGTGAAAAGAAACCACAGGAAAGTGACGTGTCAGTGTGGTATCCTTCAGGCTCAGCATCTCCCTGACACTCTTAACTTTTTGGTGAAAAACAAAAACATTCGAGACATTTATGTCCCCTTCTCTGCAGATGTAGCCAGTGAGAAGCAGCGTCGTCTGCTGTACAACATGGAGATGGAGCAGATGGCGAAGACCGCTAAAGCTCTGATGGAGGCCGTCAGTCACGCTCAGGCCCCCTTCTTCAGCGCTACACACCTGGAACATGTCAGGCCCATGTTTAAGGTGCTACTTTGTACCTTTTCATTTACTTGACATTCCAGATTAAATTAAACCAGATCTTAAAGCACTTGGATGCATTCTTTATTACACCATGTAAACTTGTCAGTGTGGATGTGTTGCATATGTACACCAGCCAGTAATCTCTGTGTGTTGTAGTTGGCGTGGACCCCGTTGCTGGCAGCGTTCAGTGTGGGACTGCAGGACTGCGATGATCCAGAAGTAGCCTCACTGTGTCTGGAGGGCATTCGATGTGCCATCAGGATCGCCTGCATCTTCAACATGCAGGTTTGGCCATGTTTTACACACAAATTAAGTGTAACATGTGTAACTATAAGGAGTGATAAACGTTGTTCAGCATGACCTTCCTTATAGTTTGCGATTATTTACAACTAGTCAAATGGCACGTCAGTAATGCTCAGTTTTTAAATTGGCTCAGTGCTTTTAGTGTAAAACAGCACAAAGCCTTGACTGTTAAGTAACCAGTGTTCCCGTGTGTAGTTGGAGCGGGATGCGTATGTTCAGGCCTTGGCCAGATTCACCCTGCTGACGGCCAGTTCCAGCATCACAGAGATGAAGCAGAAGAACATCGACACCATCAAGACCCTGATCACTGTGGCCCACACTGACGGGAACTACCTGGGCAACTCCTGGCATGAGGTATTTCCCTATTAATAGGATAGAAGAGCATTAGGAGAACAGAGAAAAATTCTCAAAAAGGACTTACCTAAACTAAAAACAAAAAACAAAAATAGCAGTCTAAAATAACTAGAATTAAGATACAGATGCTTGCACATATCTTCAGATGCTAGTTTATCTGAGACACCTAGATAAAATGCACAGTGTCTAAAGAAGCATCCAGGACTAAAAAGTGAAGCCAATGTGGAAGTACCTTAAACCTGCACTCTTTCTGGCTCAACTGGTCGCAGAAAAGTCTGGTTGTATGTAAACTTTTAAGAAAACAGCCTTTACTCTCCGTTTATTATTTCATAGAATAGTTTTCTAATGACTCTATGGTTTCAATGGCTAGTTTCAGGTCTTCTTAAATGCTGCATGATGTTCATTTTGTAAACGATGGCTCCATTTGCAGTAACACTGACAATAAAACATGTTGTATTTAACTGTGTGGCTTCCTTGTTAAGTGACATATGACCGACATGCTGACCACAAACCAGTGAGAGACATGACGATGATTTCTTCTTTATTGTCTGTCTATGGATAAGTGTAACGCAGTTCAAGTGAAAATCCAGCAGTAAAACTATAATGTTTTAAAGGTTATAACGTTCAGTTTGTAAACTGTTTTAGCAAGGCATTGATTCAAGTGAACAGCTACTTGCTATTTTTTTGCATCTTGAATCTAACCTCTGAAAATATCTAACAGGAAGTGTCAGAGATGACTTTCAAGTCTCCACCTGATCTTTGGTCAGCTTTTAGCACAATACCTAAGATGGATTTTGAGATACTTGATCAATTAAAGCTTTTTAAAATTATGTTTGCCAAGAGCTTAAATGCAAATGCTATAACCAATTACTTTTAATGATCTAACTCTCATGTAAACTGGATCAAACCTGTTCTGAGCTCATCATACGCAAGCGAGTTAATTGTGGATTATGTGTTTGTGTGTTGTAGATCCTGAGGTGTATCAGCCAGCTGGAGCTGGCACAGTTGATCGGCACAGGAGTTAAGACTCGCTACATCTCGGGGGTTGTCCGGGACAGGGAGGTTGGCATCAAGGGCTTACCCTCCGGCACAGAGGAGTTCATGCCCCTGGGACTGGGTGAGACACACAACATGATTTAACCCCCCTTTTTATCACCTGCAAAATTGGTCTCTGTCTTGGTGGTCTCCATAAAAACTACAGTTTACTCTTGTGCTTCAACAGTAACAGCCAATGTTAACTCAATGTAAGACACTGAATGGCCAGTATTAACTCAAGAGCACCTATTGTTTATATCAAAACAATGACTTCCATAGTAAAAATAGGAGTCCCAGCTACACATTAGCTCTTCATAAATGCTGGCTTTTTGCAGGTAACTTGGTGGGAAGTCAGGACAAGAGACAGATGGCTCACATCCAGGAGTCAGTGGGAGAAACCAGCTCTCAGAGTGTGGTGGTAGCTGTGGACAGGTAAGACCAGGGTGCTCTAATACAGGAGGTTAACAACATAATGAATGCATTATCTTTATCTGTTCTCAATAATGAATGAAGGCTGCTGTTCCATACTATTAATAAAGCATATTTCATATTTGCAGAATCTTCACTGGCTCCACCAGGCTAGATGGAAATGCAATTGGTGAGTATTGGTTCTCTTTTACATACTGGTCATCTGTTTGTGTATGTTTCAAAGAAAAGGAAGTTATTCATCACGTGCTGCTGTCAAATTGTTTCCAGTGGACTTTGTTCGGTGGCTGTGTGCGGTGTCCATGGATGAGCTGGCCTCAGCACACCAGCCGAGGATGTTCAGCTTACAGAAGATTGTGGAGATCTCCTACTACAACATGAACCGCATCAGGCTGCAGTGGTCTCGAATCTGGCAGGTCATTGGAGACCACTTCAATAAGGTTTGTTGACCACAGCTTTTGCACAGTTTGAGTTTTAAAAATGGGTCATGGATGGATGATGGGCTATCAATGATGACCTGTAAAATCTGTAGTTTCAGATTGCCTACTGGCTTTACTATTCAGGCTTCTGATCTGCCGATGTAGCTTGGAGGTTTGGGTGATATTGCTGCCTGTTGGTTTTTGTGAGGACATGAATTTTTCTGAGAATGGAGGGGAAAATCCTGTTAAAAAATGTGAAAATACGATTACGTGTGTGGACTAGGATTTAGATTTATTACAGCTACAAGCGTATAAGAAAGCTCTCTGATTTCTGTCTACTCAGGCTATGTGTCTGTAATTGCAGGGCAGAAATTGCACAAAAAACATGCCGCACCCCCAAAGAATTATTGCCCTGAAGGTGTCTTTGATGAAAATGAAGATGGATTTTTTTTTTTAATTAATCCACAAAAGTACAAAGCCCCCAAAACGGAAGGAGCAATGGAATAGTAATGCTGTTTCAGATCTGTCGGTGTATATTTATGTCCTTGGCTGTGCTCTGCACCGAGCACTGACAAAATTTGATGAAAAATCAGACTTTTAGTCGGATCAGAGATCGGAGGTTCCATGGATGGTAGGTTTAGACAGAAACACTCTCTTCTGTACAAGTCAGTCCCAAACTTACATGTGGAGCTTTGTCACAGATCAAATGTCTGTTCATCTATACATACACCCACATGGCTATCCATTCTTCCATCCACCTAGACATACTACATATAGATATATAGCTAGTATTGATAATTTAACATTAAAAGAATCTATACAATGACAGTTATTTACCATAGGTAGTTTGTAGTGGCAAACTGACTGCAGTCTTCCTCAGCTCAGCTTTTTGGCATTTTTGTCAGTTGACATTTTCCTGGTTTTCGCTTCAGTCTCTCTGCTCTCACAAAGTTCTGATGAACCCGCTGTACTACTTGCTACATGCTCAGCACCAGACAGCTGAAGCACAAAGTTAGCCGTAAACTTGTGAATATAGTGGAGCATTTATTTCCAACAGCAGATGTTGAAGACAAAAACAGAGCAAAAAGATAAGGACTGTTGGATTTATATTCATTTGTAACATGACCCCAAATTAATGATAGTTGCTCTGTCTGCTTAATCTGGAAAAACAGCTTGTAACACTGCCCCCAAAGGGGCCAAAAAGATCAATAAAGTCATGGTAAATCAGGAGTACTCAGTAGACATTCTGACCAAACTTTTTCCTTTTTCTTATTGTTTGTGATTATTTTTAGTAATCCAAAGTAAATGTTCTGAGTTGAGCTCCGATGTTGACTCTCCTCCTCTAGGTGGGCTGTAACCCCAATGAGGATGTAGCCATCTTTGCTGTGGACTCACTGAGGCAGCTCTCCATGAAGTTCTTGGAGAAAGGAGAGCTGGCCAACTTCCGCTTCCAGAAAGATTTCCTCAGGCCCTTTGAACACATCATGAAGAAGAATAGGTGAAGAATATTGTAATATGAGTAGAAAAGACAATGACTGTACTTTCTCAGTCTGTAATGGGTGTAAAAACATTTCCAATTAGAGTTACGGGAATATGGGTATAACAAGTACAACAGTACAGTACAATAGATTACATACAGTAGATATTAATAAGAGATTGGCGTCTTTTTTAGTAAAATGTAAGCTACAGTATACATATTGTAGAATATTTGTGTAACTGTTTAAAATGAATCTCTCAGACTAACAAGATGACACATTGTTCACACCCCCCCTCAGGTCCCCCACTATCAGAGACATGGTGATCAGGTGTGTGGCTCAGATGGTGAACTCCCAGGCAGCCAACATCCGTTCAGGTTGGAAGAACATCTTCTCGGTGTTTCACCAGGCGGCCTCCGACCACGACGAGACCATAGTGGAGCTGGCCTTCCAGACCACTGGCCACATTGTCAGTGAGTATGACCGCAGCACTTTCCTCAGGTGATAAATGACAAGTGACAGAGTGACACAGATCCTAAGTCACACATGGGCAACTTATGGCCCGCGGGCCGGGTCCAGCCCGAGGACCAACTCAATCCAGCCCACAACGTCTTCAACGCACAATTAATCGTTTTAGAACCTCGATGTAGATTCACCCCTACATGCGATTTCATTTCTAAATTACGGCGATTTTTTCCAAGAGCCGGCGGCATGTGTCAGAGTTGTAAACAAGCGCTCCAAGGCTTCTCCCTTATCCTATGACAAAG
>JAPZDY010000002.1:3010099-3023339 GCA_029783645.1 Ctenochaetus hawaiiensis
CATTTTTATGACCACTGTAATATGCACATGGGTCTCAGGCTGAGACCCAAAGACCAAATTTTATTTTGAGAAAGAGAAGATGCATGGAGGCAAATCTGGCAAGTACTGGGGGCGGGGAGTGACATCTGTGTTGAGGGGCTAGAAACTGCACAGTGAGTAGGTGTGTTGTCATGTTGGAGAGCCCAGGTGTTCAGGTTGTTTGTGCACAATGTTCTTTCTCAGACACCTCAGAATGTCACAGCAGTACTGAGCATTGAAAGTGTGATCCTGAGAAACATTTTCACAGTGCACAACCCTGAAAATATCAAAGAAAAACTGCCCACGTGCTCTTGGTTGCGGCCCTGACGTGACAAGCCTTCCCCAGTCTTGGAGACTGTGGACACTTCCAGTGCGACCGTTGTTTGTTGTCTGGGTCATGGACATAGACATAAGCCCTGTCACCATCACCGTCCAGGCCTCTTGGTGGAGAACATTGCAAAATTCCAAAATGGTGCTGCTTCTGTGTGGGAGTGAGGAAATCACAAATGTGGGGTCACAAAAACTAAGAGGACTGGGGTGATGATGATGAACAAGTGATGAAGTTTAGGATACTTACTCCTGAACATTAATAGTCTACTTGCTCCATGCACTTTTGAGCACAACAGAAAAAGTCTCTAAACTTTTTGATAGCTGAACCCTGTATGTTCTCTGCATTGTCACACCTTTTGCAGGAACTCGGGTAAGCAGGCATTAAAGCACATCCAGTATGTCACATGGTTGAATCATGATGCTAATTTACATTTTTTCACTTTCTTGCTCTTCTCTAGTTCAAGCCCCATGCTTCCTGCTACTACCCCCACCTGTGTGAAATGATGCAGTTTGACCTGATCCCAGAGCTGCGGGCCGTCCTTAGGCGCTTCTTCCTGCGCATCGGCTCCGTCTTCCACATTGCAGCTCCCGAGGGAGCACCTGCCCACGCTCTCACATCCTAGAATGGGTGGGTGCAGGGTCAGGCGGAGGCACAGTGGTAGAAATGGAGAGGATGACGGGACATTGATGAGTGAATCACACACACACACAGGAGACCCCCCCCCCCCCTCCTTTTGGACTGGAACAGATTACAGAGGGGTTGCGATGTCAGGAGGAGGACGATGAAGACTGTAGCTTTTTGTCTCAGTTCAGGACTCTGCAATGAAGTGTTCAGTTTTTTTACTGCACCCAGCTTGTAGAAAAGTCTTCACCTGCCCCCCCGTCCTGTCTCTCTGTTGGGGATGAACAGCACTGTGACCAGCACTCTGTGCTGACTGTAGTCATTCATCATCCCCCTGACTCTCATCTCAAACCACAAAAGAAATATAGATAAATAATTTATTGACATTGTTGCAGACCTGTATCTGATTTTGGTGGTTTGTTTTTCCGATGCTTTTGTTTTTTAATACTTATTGGGAAAAAAATATATTTACATGCTGAAAGCAAATGAACGATACCATTGAATTGGATGAATCTTACATTTGCCCTTCGTGGAAATCTCTTACGGCCACCTGTGCCTGTTAGAAAATGATGACACTGTCAGTGTCACCCTACCCGTAAGTTTGGTGATCTAATCAAAATATGTTGTAATATCTGCACCCTCATTTGTCAGTGCCCATCCCAAAGCCTTGTTTGTCACGTTAATGTTTCGGTTCTTTTTTATGTCTTGTGTTCTTCTGTAGCAGCCTATTTTCCATTGTTGAAGAGACTGAAACTCTCAGCTGCAGGTGAAAACATTGTGCATCTCTTACAACACTATCAAAGATCTAAAGCAGCTTTGTTAGCAAAGTCTCTGCTCTGTGTGACACAACCGTCCTGTCTTCCTCATGGTTTCTTACCTGTCAATGAGATTTTACTTATTTATTTTGCTCACTTGCTTTAATTTTTTATGATTATTTTTTCAGGATAATTGCTGGTTTACAATGGGTTGGTTGAAACACTTGCTACCTTCTGTCATGCATTCCTTCTTGTGTTGACCCAGTAAGTCTTACACTGAAGGACTAAACATGGAGTCAACTTCTCCTGGCTTTACAGACTTACAGCTGCTTCATAAAACCCTTCCACTTATCCATCTATTGGTCCTCTTAGGGTGAAACCTGGTTGTCTATTTCCCATACTCTTTGCTCATCTGTTGTCCACAGTTTTCTCATGTATTAACATGACCCAGTGAACCAACCTGCTGTAGATGGTTGGAAAGCCCCATTCAGTGTTTTGTGACATTCAACAGTAGAGTTCAACCACAGAAAGATTCTGGATCAGAGCTAACCAAAACTCACATCTGCAGACAAACTGGACTCTCTGCATCCTGGATCCTTCACTGTTTATTCCATGCCTTTTTTTTTAAAGAAGGATGTATGTAATTATTTAAAGTGCATTTAAATATTTTTTGAAAAGCATTCCTTCCCTTGCAACTATGGATGTCTACTTTTTCCCTTAAGCTGGGGAATATATAAATATATATAAATATATACAGTAAATAAAAAAATGCAGACTGTAAAGTTTTCAATGTAAAATAAATAGAAATTAAAGTGCTATACGGTTCTATACATAATATTGTGATGTAATCTTCAAGCATTTGGTGAAGTATCAATAAACCTGAATTCTGATCCACTCTGGTGACTATGGATTCCGTTTTAAAGTGGTCTGAAGCTTTCATGCAATGTACATTTTAACTTGTCAACCACAGCTGGCAGGATGACATGAAGTTGCAAACAAGGTTTTCCACCTCTAGAGCTGTTATAATGAACACCCTTGCTGGTGTACCTTACAGGGGTAAGTGAACGTAACGGAGCCCTCGTCAGTGTTATTACTTACACCTGGATTTTTGCCATGAGAGACTAAATGGAATTTCCTCAAGTGTCCTAACGCCAGTTTTTGCTAATGCTAAGCTTTAACCTGCGTTGAGACTGAAAATGTTCTTCAACCGTACGTATACGTCACATTATTGACCATCATTTAACTATGAAAACTAGAGGTGTGGAAGTTTTGTTCCAGTGTATATTTATAAAGATCGCCACTGGGTGGCACTGTGCTCAAACTGGTATTCGGCCTGAGGCACGCTAGATTTTGGGGTAACAAAGGTTACCATGGAGACCTTTCACATCCTTTGTTTTCTGATAAATACCAAATAAATGTACTGTTATTAATTCACAAACCAATGACTAGATATTAAAACTGAGAAATGCTACAGCTGAACTCGATTAGCAATTTCCATAATTCATGCAGGGGTCAGACGCCCCAACAAAGAGTCACTGGCTCACTTTTAGCCTGTTAGCGCTAACATTAGCTAGGTACCGCTAACGATAGCCGTGACTGCTGCTAGCCACTCTATATAGCCCTCATATTAAGTCAGGAAATGACTCGAAAACGCCACTTCGGTAGAGCGATAACATTTTTCTCCTAAATGCACATTTGTTCCAGACTCTTCACGCTGGATGAAAGCTGTCGTCTATCTGGCGTAAAATGTACGTAGAGAACGTAACTGTGGGCGGATCTGTGGCAGCCAGTAGCTGGCTGGTGATCTCCTTCTCTGTTAGCACAGGCTAGCAATGACGGATAGGATTATTCCTGCCGGGGTCTGTATAGTTAGCCAGCAGACATGATTTCTCGGAGACCACCCTACAAGTAAGAGTTTTTAAATTCATCCTACAATTGTACCTGTATTGACTATGAGCGTTTTGTTGGCAAAATCATGGAAGAAAGTGGAGTAGAGGGTGGGTTTTCCTCTCTGTATCCAGCTTCTTAAGAGGAAGGAGGTCGACAGATTTGGAGGAATACGTAGCCATCATTTTGTTTCTTGCTAGCTGTTTCCGTCAAATGTCATGATAGAAAGCATACTTGCATCCTGCAATTGTTGCTTTTGCCCCTGTAAATACACCTTTCTTGGTGTACAGTTTACGGATGTACAACTACACCAAGATTCGGTATATGACAGTGACAGCCATCTTCAGGAGACTGTTTAAATGTTCACAAGCTGCCTACAATAAAATTAGTAGTTAAAGGCGGAACTGTTTGTCTCTATGCTTTACTTAAGAAATAGTTTTGCAATACTGATTGCTTGCGTGTTTAGGTCTATGAGGGTGGAACAGAGGGTGGTGTCGCAAAGCGGCATTTTTATACGTTGTGATTAAAGGTCTTCTGCCTTGTGTTGATGACAGACCGTAACGGCCTGCGTTGCCTTCAGGGGCTTCTACTAAACACGTTTACCCATCAATAAATTACGATTTTGAAGTATGCTTTAATTTTGAAATATCAGGCTGTGTGTTGAGCATTAGCATTAGGACACAATTGCAGCGGCAGGACGGAAAAGTGCATCATCCTGTCCTTTGATGTTTTAACTACAGTGTTGAATCAAAATGAGCTTGGTGGCAGATAAAATGTGAACAAATGGTGACACATGGACACGGACCCCACTGTAGTTATGTAGCGTTAGGTAAAATCGAAAAATTATTATGTTTGTAACACTGTTTGTTAAGCCGTAGAGAAGGAAAGGAAACACACTCAGATTTGTTACCAGAGGATTCTCGACAGTTCGTGACCAGATATTCAGACATCTCTGAAGGCGTCGTGTTACGTAATAGAGGAGGGCTGGGCGTGCAGAGAGTGGAGGGGCAAACGTAGGAGGGGAGGGGACACACAAACATAGACACTCCGCACACAAAAGTGCATATACATTCTTGGATTTTGACAGCTTTTGTACAGGCAGAGCGACTGACCGACTAATTGACAGACAGATTCGCATGTTCGGAACAATATGCCAGAGGGAAATGGTGAACGAACTGAGGATAACTCCATGAGATTTTATCCAGCACTGTAGGTAAGGCGCTAATGTTCATATTTTTATGTAGTCTTCATATCAGAGACGGCGAGCAAAATATAAATAGGGCTAAATGTTTTTTTTTCTGGGGATTTATACCGAAGAACAGATGGGCCCACACAGCCAGCAAAAGCAGCCTACACAGCACAGTATAACGCACCCTAGTTGTTTTATCTGTAACAGTCACAGTCCAGATTTTAGCGTAATAAACATGAACAAATCTTTACTTTTTCTTGGTTTGAGTTAATATTTAAAAAGAATGTCAGTACGTGTGTTGCGTTCAGGTGCCACATTTCTCGGAGACTCGTCGGTATTCCTGTAGGAGCTGTGTGGTGTTTACATCTGTGCTGGGCTGTTCAAACCCGAGCCACGTGCTGGTAGCTTGGGACCATGTGGCCATTGTAAACACTGCTACCTTGTGGGTCTATCTGCTGTTAACGTGCTCTTTCTGTTGCTCTCGCGTCGAATTGTGTCTCAGGTAGTCTGCGGGGCTCGAGTTTGTGAGTAAGAAGCAGAAGTTTTTGGACTGGATGAAACTTGGATGAAAGCGCTTGGTTGGCCAGGAGCCAACAGAGACTTCCATTGTGCTGTCAGGAAGGGTAGTTATGTGTTTGTTATGTAACAACAGCGGAGTTTGCATGGAGCTCACCTCTCATCCACCTCACACACCAAGCATTAAGTTTATCCTCTTATCAGCTTAAATGTCAAAATTGCTAAAGGAAAGGTCAGGTTCCCACGTGATGGGCAGAGGTTTGGAATCATCAGAAGGTCATGTACCTCCCATATCTTCTTGTAAGCCTGCATACAACCAGTTAATGACAAAGTCTGAGAGAAATGAGTAACAGGCAGAGATGATGGAAAGGCTTTGTCAGATCGCTGCTCTCAGATTGTCCTTTGTTTCAAGGATGTAGAGCCACTTAAGCTTAATTTACTGGCAGCTGGGTAATGACATACATCTTTAATGAAGTGCAGTTTTCACATACATCATAGTAATAATATTGAAAACATGTTTTCTTAGAGAAATGGTTGCTTTCCATATAATCATTATCATTAACTAAAGGTAACATTATTGCTCCAGCTATTTGTCACTGACTCAACATGAGAAGATTTTAAATAATGTCAGAAGGCAGGCAGGAGAATTGTGTCGAGAAACACAAATAGAATATAATGACTTTCTAATAAGTGTATGCTTTTTTAAAATTAAATATATCCTTGTTTCCAGGGTTACTTTTTCAACTAATGAATTTAAGGCTGCAACTAACAGATGCTGTCCTATTCAATTAATCTGCAGATTATTTTTGCCATTAAAAATCAGAAAATTGTGAAAAATTGTCTGCTACAGTACTTTTCACTTCGCAAGGAGATTATTTGGAAAGTTTGTTTTGTGTCACCATCACTTTAAACTGCATCTGTCTATCTACCTGTCAACCTATCTGTCTGTCTGTCTGTCTTTCTATCTATCTAAGAAGCTGGAACTAGAGAACATCATTTCTGCTTGAAAAGTGACTGACCAGATTAATCAATTATCAGTATAGTTGCTAAATGGATTTTCTATTCACTGACTGAACAATCATCATTGAACCTCCAATACAAATGGAAATTCTTTTTAACACTCAGCAGCCACATACTTTGTTTTGGTTTTATTTTAAATGGTGGTGAATTAAACACTTGTTTTTTTGTCATTGCCAGTGGGGGAGTTCCTTTATCTACATGTTTTCATGATACATTCATACAGAAGCTGTGTTTAACAAAGGTTACAAACATTTGTTTAACCTGCATTTGACCCTCTCATAGCAGAGTGCGGTCCCGGAACAATCCAAGTGGATTCCACTGGAAATCCAGTGACACTGCAAGAAAAAGTAGTTTTGTTTGATTGGATTTCCTTATTTAGAGAAACGTCCTAAACAGCTCATTCTACATTTGAAGAAAATTAAAGGCAAAACTTAGAGTTGAGAGGGCGAGCAGTTTCAACTAGCATGTACTGTAATGTTACAGTAATCCTCAAATGTATTTTCTGTTTCAAATTATGTGTTCATACGTTCAGTCTGAGTCGGAGTGGTGTCAGAGCAGAATGGAAGATTAATATTGATTCTTATTATGATTCTTTTCTTTAACAGCATGGACAATCAAAATACCAACAGCAGGAATGACAAATGAACTCTTAAGTTGTTTAGGGTGTTGTGTGGTGATGTGGTGGGGCAGATAAATGTGTGAGTCACAGTGGCAGCCTGAAAATAAGACAATCAAGGTGTCTAAAAGTTCAGGCTGAAGATCAGAGGTCACTGATTGGATGTTGGTTACTGTCTGTGTGGCCTTTCAAGCCAGACTGTCCCTCTGATCTCTCCTCACCTTCCTCACACCATCCCTGCCTCTCTTTCTCACTGTTTCTCTACCTCTCTCCCTCTCCCTCACATACACACAAGCATTCGCTCTACTATCGTCTCATTAATAACATTGCCATCTGCTCCATATGTAACTGCCCAATTAGAGAGATGCACTTTGACCCCACCTGTCCAAATTTAATTTGAAAGTCTACAGCCATCCCTGCACAAATCTCTTTCCTTTCTCTCTTTCTCCCCCTCTCACACACACACACAGACACACACATATAATCACAGCGTTCTCTAGGCTATCCAGACTTTGACCTTTCATTGTTGTCTCTCTACAGGACCTGAGCTGATTTGTCAGCCCTGTGTAGGTTTGGTTTTCACCCCCCGAGTGTCCTCTGGACATCAGCTGACCATGGTGGTCTGAAAAGAGGAGACGCAGGAAGAAAGCCTGGCACAGTGTGTTCACTCTAACACAGCAAGGCTCAACCAAGAGAGGAGCACAGACAGACTGGGGCAAAGAGGAAAAGCATCTTTAAACACAAAATGTCTCAAAATAGAGAACTGGTGGTTTTCTACATAAACTATAAACTCTCTCAGAGAAACTATCCTCTCAACCACATGGGACTTATAGAACCTTCTAACAGGACTGATGGGGGGGAGGCAGGGTCGGATGATGGACAGCGGGTAGCGACGCACGCCAACGGGACTTTTAATGGCATGAGTCCCGGAACCCCCCCAGCATCCCCACTGCGGCAGCAACGGTTGCCGTCAACAACGAGCCTGGACGCGGTGAAAGAGGCCCTCCGGGACTCGGCCAACGAGTTTGAGCTGCGTTATGCCCGCGCCTTCAGCGATCTGCACAACCAGCTTCACATCACGCCGGCCACAGCCTACCAAAGCTTCGAGAACGTGATGGATGAGGTGTTCCGGGACGGAGTCAACTGGGGCCGCATAGTAGGGCTTTTTGCTTTCGGCGGGGCGCTTTGCGTCGAGTGCATGGAGAAGGAGATGAGTCCGCTGGTGGGCAGGATCATAGAGTGGATGACAGTCTACCTGGACAACCACATTCAGCCCTGGATCCAGAGCCAAGGAGGATGGGTGAGTCTCTCATAAACAGAAACACACAAAAATAAAACACAGAGAGGAATGCTGCATTCAAGTGCTTGCAGTATGACACTGTTTGGTTACATGGCTCCTTTCATGGGTGAGTTAAACTGAGGTTGCCTCTATGGAAAATTTTGACACTTTTCCTGCACACCACAGCTAGCAGCAACACAGAACAGCAGCCAGTCGGAAAATCACGATAAATCCTCTCCTTATTTTCCAGCTACTTCTGGAAAATGTGAACGGATGTTTGACTTTTCTCGATATGATATCATTATTTTTGGATGTGCTGTTCAGATTGGAACCTTTGTTTCTGTTAATTTATTACTCCAAAGACCAGATTTGCTGAACTGTTTTGGTTATGCTGTAGGTATCATGTGCCTGTTGGTCAGCTGTTTTGCTGTCCGAGCAGAGACCTGACATCCAGTGATAGCTGGATACCATTTGTTGTGAAAATCCAAACCACAGTTTTTTGTTCCATCAGATTGGCTCAGATAAGCCAGCATGCTAACATTTCAACTGTATCAACCTGCGGGAGTTTGTGACATGACGCAGAGGTGGGGTTGACTGCGACTGGCAGAGAAGAAAAGACTTCAGATAAGATAAATAGAGAAGACCTAGATAACAGGCGGCACACACACATGCCCTTAAAACTGTTTGTGCTTAAAAACAGTAAAAACAGAATGTTTGTGTGGTCAGCAGCTGGTTCAGCTGTTCTCTAATTGATCAGCAGCGCAGAGCTCAATGAGCTGAATCGAAGTGGGAGCTTAACTGGCTACATCAGGGCTTTGTAGCTCTCTGCAGCATGCCTGCCTGGGGATCGAAGTTCTCTCATCACAGGGTGGGATGAAGTCCGGGCCTTCTACAGAGAGTCCTTTGTTTTACTCCGGTCAGTTGATTGGCTCTGTGTGCTGATTTTTTTTTTCTTCTTCTACTATCTGTCCTTTTCTTCTCCTCTGCCCCGTCCTCTCCTCTGTTCTATTCCTTACCAAGGCAGCTGCATGCGGATGAAAGCTCTGTTTTTTTCTGCTGGGGTTAGCTAGATGTCCTGGTACTGACAATCTGTGTGTGTGTGCATGTGCGTGTGCTTTGAACACTTCCAGGACAGTTGAGGTCAGCTCTTTTTCTTTGTGGTGGCCATTTGATGGTATGAAGGAGAGCACGGGCGAGAGGAGGGGCTGTTTATGTTTTTTCCAGTGCTGTATAACACCAGGTCGAAGGTCGATTCTATGGAAACTGACATTCCAGTGGCTGAAAAACACGTTTAAAAAAATTCTATTGGGCAGAAAGTGGCCTTGTGTTGTTTGACATGGAACTTATATATTTGTGTTTATTTGATGCTGGACTCAAACTTGGAGATCACACCGAGGAGAGGTGGACAGCAAGGATGAGGTTATAGAAACAGGTGACAGGATACAACATAAGATGGCAGAGGCTAAAACTCTACATCATACTGATGTCAGTTGTTTCTTTGTTGAAGGGATGCAGCCTCCTTACTTTGTCCCAGATATTTGGTTGGGATTGTTGAGCCATGAGCTTTCAGTCCATCACTTGAGTTCAGACTCACATCCTGAATGGATTCTTGTTTCAATTTGACTTTAAAGAGTCAAATGTTTCAAAAACTATTGAGTGGTTTGTTATGTGAGCACACATTCATGTTAGCTTCATGAATTGTAATATCCTTGGTTATCCTTTAACTTTTTAGCACCACAATGTTGTCAAAATTTTAATTTGTCCAATATTTTGGTTTTTGTCAGGATTGACACACACCAACATTCCCATCAGCCTTAGTTGTACTTGATGTTTAAAGCAAATTGGCAAACGTTAGCCAATAGCCTGACTTAAGATAGTGAACATCACTAGCAAAGCATCTGCGTATTAAGGTTGTCAATGTCTCTCCCTCTCCCTGACGCATGTTAGCATGTTGATGTTTGCATTCAGCTGAAAGCGCTGCTGTGCATTACAGATCTTTTAGAGATTTTTTTTGTTTATGCTTGTTGGCTCTATGTAAGTTTACATTTGTAGCTAAAAAACACAGAGATGATGTTAAAAAATGTAACCAAATTTAATTACTTTTTAATTGTTACTTATGTGATATTTTGTCTTGATATCTAAACAGGTGTTGGAAGAGATACAGTAAATATTTGTTCATAAAGTGGAGACACATTCAGGATGAAAACAGATCAGCGAGGAAGAGGTTGATTTTATGGTAGATCTAATTCCTCCTCCAGACAACTAATAAATATTTTTACCACAACTGTCATCAAAACAGTGATCAACACATCTGTCATGTGTGGGTGATCTCCATGATCTCATGTAGTCAAAATTATCCAGGCACCCACACACACGCACACTCCCTCAAACACAGACACATTTACACATTCATATAAGACAGTTTGCTTAGCAACAGGTTGCACTAACAAAATCCGTTTGCACGCTGTAGTGGCTTGTGGGTAGTGGCTTACATGTCAGTGTAACCTCGACTTGGAGAAGTGAGTGACTTCATCTGAAATGCTGAATGGATCAGCATGTTGATGGTATCCACTGGACGGGTTTCACTTCTCCTATTGCTAAACAACATCGTCTCGAGCACATGATGCCACTTCCTTCCCCACTTTCATTTATGTCATTCACTTTTATTCTGTTCTTGGTGCAGTCGCTTGGTGCTGGGGACAAAACATTGGTTTGATATGTTCCTTTTGTTATTAATCATCATGCTGCATGCATGCTTGCCACCGGGGTAGTCCCAAACTGCACTGGCAAACTAAAATATTCAGTTCAGTAGGTGGTTTACCACTAGAGTCTTATCATTTCTTCCCATCGCGTTATTTCCCTCCCTCTCTTTGTCACAATATTATTATTTCCTTTTCTTGTGGTTTGTCTGTTCTAAGCCATCTACTCTTTCCCTGAAATGTACCAGAGTCTCTGAGTAGACCCACATGAGACGTTGTTGTTTCTCTTCTTTCTGTCTTTTATTTCTCTCCGTCTTCCTTCCCTCCCTCCCCTGACGCCTCCTCACAGGGATGAAGCGCAGAGCCGTTGGCAGATGTGGGAACCTGAGCGGAGCTGTGAGGCAGGTGTGCCCTTAGTGTTAGCTGATGAAATATTAGTCTGCTCTAAGCAGCAGCAAGGTCACTTTCTCTCTCTCTCTTTTACTCAGTTGCTTGATCACCGAGTCTCATGATCTTCTGCTGCTTCCAAAATGTTTTAATATTTTCTGTTTGTTAGGATTGTGAGTGTGAAAGAGAAAGTTGAGGAAGAATGAGAGAAAATAGATGGTTTGTTAGATACTCAAACGATGTAGAATGTGATTTTAATAAAAGAAAATAAATCAGTCTTATGAAGCTAATGCGTAGGCACAGTAATCAGTGTTTGCATATTTTTTATTTCATTTTTTTTATTTTGGAGTATACAATATTTAAGATTGATAATCTAAGACTTGAGATTCAATTACCAAACTAAAACCTTATTACTTAAACAACTCTCCAATATTACTGCACAAGAAATAGTAATGAATGTGCTTCAACATTTCATAAACAAAAGCTACATTTTCACATAAATTTTTAATACATGCATTGAGAGCAAAAGTGGAGCTTTTAAAATGATGAAATAGTTGAGGTGACAGTTGAATACTGAAATGTGAAAGGTGTTTTGCACAGCAGAGCAAACCTTGCTGTCAAACAGACTGATAAAGCTTCAGCCTAAATGATCCCGCTGGAGCTTATTTTGGAGCCTCCACTGTCAAGGATGCTGAGATGTTAGATATTTGTAGCTTGGGATGTGAAACAAATGTGCTCAGGCAGATTCTTTCTCCATAGTCTGTGTTTTTTTTTTTAAAGAAGCACGGGAGTAAAGCCATATATTGTCAGATAATAAACCTTGGCAGACAGCAGAGGTAGAGACAGTGCCATCGACCTAATAATGCTGTTTCCAGCAGAGCAGGCGATGGCAGTGATTACTCAGTGGAGATTGAGCCGCCTCAGGGTGGGGGTACAGGGTTATTACCAATTATAGATGAATAATATCTCGACCTGCTACTCGGGGAAACATTGTTTTTTTCCCCTTTGAGAGACTAATAAAGGCTAAACTCATTTAGAAGAACCACAGTGCCGCGGTCCAGGGAAGCTTGGCGGCAGCTGGATGAAGATGTGTGTGTGTGTGTATGCGTGTTGTTGTTGGTGGTGGTGGGGGTCCAGTGGTGAAACGAGGGAAAAAGAGACCATTATCCTAGTTGTTGTGCTTTGTGCTGTTGACGGCCTCGGTAGGGTCAAGAAAAAGTTAAGTGCAAGAAAAATGTCCTGTGTGGCAGCAGTGCAAGTCTGTCTATATTGCCTTGTTTTTATCACCTCTACCACTTATGACTGTATCCAAAACATGTTGTTATGTGATGTTTAGCTCTAACTCTTCAATGATAAGCATATGGTATTCTATTTTTTTCATTTTTTTCACAAACAAATCCAATACAATGCTAACATTTATGAGTGTATCCCACTAACGAGCAGTGTATATAAGCCTGACCTGTCTTATTCCCCTATAACAGAGAGCTCCACTGTCATCCTAAAACAGTTAGAAACACATAAATAAGTTACACCTCAGTAGAAATGAATTATACATCCATATCATATATGTATTGTGAAATTGGAGAAAGATATTGTCTTAGATTTGTGACATTGTTTTATTGTGATGCAACACAAGTGTTGTCCTGATTATAAAGACTTCATTACAGTAAACTAATGTAATTGGCCAATTCAAATATTTTTTATTTCTTTTCCCAAGTACTCATTATATTCACATTACTGATGATTATAAAAAACAAAAACAGCAACAAAAAAACTTGTGTTAATATTGTGAGAAAGTGCCAATAGTAATGTTGTCACAATCTATTCCAGTGTCACAATGATATCAATATGAAAGCATTTGGTCAAAATATGGACAAAATGATTTGATTTGGTCCATATCACCCAGCTCTGTGTATAGCCCT